>CM023960.1:29942535-30100035 GCA_013407115.1 Glycine latifolia | reverse complement strand
ATTTATTTTTCACTTAATACATGATATCTTTTTTCGTTATTTGTAATTCTCAATTTAATATTTATTTATTTTTCTCAATACCTGTATTTTTTAAAATATTAAATTAAAATTAATATAAATGTTATGCTCAAATTTAGCGCAATAAAAATATTTGCATTTGCATGTAGAGAGAACAAGTAAGGCAAGGGATAAAAAAAAATCTAAAATTGAAGAAAGAAAAAGATAATGCAGTTTTTGTTTTGAACAGAAGAGATAGTATGTGGTTATTATGTAGAAAATGGGATAAAAATTGAGTGTAGTTACTCATCATATGGTGGTTCCGTGCAGTTTCACTCCAGAGTTGAAGGGTAAAATTTAAAAATAATAATTTAGTGCAATAGAAATGTAGATTTTGAAATTAATATATATCTAATTTAGCATATTAAAAATATAACAATACAATACAAATGTGAACACACAAATATAATAACACTTATGTTTTCACTATTAATAATTATATCTGATATTTTTTTTTGTCAAAATCAGGTAATGAACGTCCAAAATAAAAGAAATGTATAAGTACCATAACATTTTCAACAAAATGATTCAAGATAACTATACCGTAAACTGTGCAAATTGTCACATGTATTAAGAGAGAAAAAGAACCCGTTTATACAAAAAAAAATAAGAGTTAATAAAATTAATTAAGAGTGTGTATCAAGCAGTGTGTGATTGTTGTAATTTAATAAAAGAATTTAAGTTTAAATCTTGTATATATAATTGTGTTAAATAATTAAAGCGATAATTTTATTATTCATAATAATTTTATTGACTCAAAAAAGATATACAAAGAAAAAAAAAATTAGAGTTAATATCAATGCCAGTACATTACTAATATGGATACGATGCAAATGTATTTAAAATATGACAAACCAACCAAAGTATCTGATCCAAAACAAAAGTGCCCTTTCAAACAACTACTGCATTCATTGCTTGAAAAAGGTACGGATAGGATACATTTAACGTGTGTTTCATAGGAAGCGGAAAATCGACAACGTATTCAAATAATTGATTGAAAACATCAAAATATAATTAAGGAAATTAACTGGCAGATGTCTGAAACCATTTTGATAAATGATGAACCCAGATAATATACAGTATATACTATATAATTGAAAAACGATTATAATATACTTTTATATAATTTTAGTTATAGTATAATATAATTAAAAAACTATTGAATAAGGAATATATAAAGTGATTTTTAATTAGCTAATAATATAAAAAAATTACATTCACAATATATTAAAATTTAATTCATTCAAGTTACTGCAAAGAATGGATGATAAGCGATGCTAGCAATATTTCAGTCAAATCAATTAGTTTTAATTAAAAAAATAGAAAATGTTAACTAAGACTAGTTTTTGACAGAAACTAAGGCTAGTTAAGAAATAAAAAATATAAAAAAAAAGTTTTAGGAAAGATCTTACAGAAACACTTTCATTGTGATTTTCAATACATCTCTATCTCTACTGTAATTTTCAATAATTTTTTATTTGTTGAATATTCAATTGATATCTTTAAGATATTACTTGCAAAAATATATAAAATTAGTTTCGAAGTAAAAATTCTACCAACAAATTCCAAAATTTCCTGAACAGAATTTTATTGAGAAAGAAATATTTGTTCATTTAACTTATTGTTCATTGTTTTTACATTTGGTCCCCAAGTCAAGCAGATGATTCTTCACAATCCTAACCACAATTCAGCTTATGACATAATAACTATTAATCACAAACTTGCAATATTGTGATGCTGATAGATTTCAGCATTGGTTTTGCCATGAACGCGAATATCTTGTTTGGACAAGACAATAGTAAGTATTGGTTGAGAAAGTTTGGAACGTTGTTCTCAGGAAAACCACATGTTCGTTGTCCTGGTTTGTTGTTTCTTTGGGATCAAACAACAGCACTCAATCACATGTTTGGTGTCATCTTTAATAAGTTATGGAGTAAACTTGTTACATTTGATTTAAATATATATTGAAGATAATTCATATAATAATTGTAGAATTTATCAAATTAGTATTAAAAGGCATAATTAACTGTTGGTGTTTTTATATGTCTCACAATTTATTCACAAAGAAAACCATTGTCGAGTTACCCTCACAAACAATAGGATATTCTTAAGTATCTCTTTTTCAACAAAATATAATAGAGAGAATTTGAGTACAATGAGTAAGCATATGCTTGTTTTAGATTTTAGTACATACATTTGATTTTGATGATTTTAGTTTTAAAAGAGTTATTTTTAAAAAACCTAATTTCATCCGAATCCTCAATTAAGCACTATTTTTATTTTATGAAGCCAATTAAGCATTATATATATTCGTTCTTTCTTGTAGAGTATATCTTTTCAGGTTATAACAGTTATATAAATTTATTTAAAAAAATCAGTTATATATAGAAAAAAAGACTTAAATATAGATAAAGACATAATTAGTAAGACAAAAGGCATTGACTGTTTTACACTTTTAAAAACATAAATAAATGGGGAAAAAGTTTTGGCAAATAAAAAAACAACAGAAAAGTAGTATTTTACACTTTTATTGGACTTTGTGCCCGTAAAAGCAGGTTTTCCTTTACATTTTTTTAAAGAAAAATGGTAAACATACCCCTCATTATTCCTTAATGTGGTTTATATATTAAACAAATAGATAAATAAAAATGAAGAAAAGTAAAATTGATAAATGTAATGAATAATATGATGAAAAATGAATAAGAAAATAAATAAAATAAATGAATAAATCACTATATTAATCCATGAAAGTATATGATATTGTAGCATTAGTTGTTGAAATAAAGAAATATCTAAATAAGTTATTGAAATTATAATTCATTACTTTTATTAGTCCAAACCTTTTTTAAAATGTGTGATTAAGTAATAATATCAATATATACTTAAAAAACAAAATGATAATAAATAATGAAATTAAAAACATAGATGATATGATTGAAAATTACATAAAATTATTTAAATTGGGGTTTGCTAACCTATGCTCAATTTTTTAGAAGAAACATGTTAACAAATTACAACCACAACTAATTTTAAAATATACCTAGTACTTGCTATTAATGTATTCTTTTTAAGAAACAAGTGAGTGTACATTAGCTAATACTTATAAAATTTGTCAAGTATACCCACTTATTCTTTAGAAAGAGTATATTACTAAACTATAATTACAATTGATCTTAAAATATATTCACATGTAAGTCACTAACATATTCATTCTTTTCGAATGTCACATTTTAAATTCCTTAATTTGAAGATTTAATGTATCAATGAGTTACAATTTTAAAAGACGATAATGGTAATTTCTTATAAAATGAAAATAAGACGAGTTGTAGGCAGGGTTTGAGTTCCTCTAAAGTATGAAATGCATGTCAAAATTATTATTTTATAAAATTGGTTCCTTACATTACAGGTACCTAAAATAAAGTGGTGGTACTTGAAGGAGGTGGTATGTCAATAAGTACCAATACTGGTGACTTGTTAAGTTGTTGTCATGATGATCTAAAATAACTACAAACAAAAATGGGGGCCCATGCCAGCATGAACATGGCAAATGGCAATCTATTATTACACAATAATAATGCACGGCTAGGATTTTGTTAGGTGCCTGCACCGTCTAAGACAAGGTACAGATATACACATAACAATAAACTGCTAAAGCATCCTCCTTCCTTCTGTTCTGTGATCGTGAATGTTCACGTTTTTTCACATACACAAAAACACCATCAAAAGCTGTATTTATAATAAGAACTAAGAGTAAGAACCATCATTAACTGCACATGCACAGAGAGTGTGTGGAGAACATAAAGCAAAGGTACTTGTCTTAGCCACCTGTTTCTTTTCTGTGTGTTCTCTTCTCCCTTGGTTTTCACTTTTCAGTTTATTTTCTTTGGAAACGAAAAAGGAAAAAAACAAAAAGCCACTTAAAGGTGCTACTTAAGAACAACCTTTTGGTGTTCTTTCCTTGTGTGTGTGTGTGTGTTTAAGTTTTGTATAAACAAAATGATGAAAATGCATGCATAACCAAAATCTGCCATATTCATGAATATATGTTGAGAGGTTAATTAGCATCTCTGAGTAAGAATATGTAGGAAAGGTTTCAAATCTCACCCCACGTGCAGTTTCCATTTTGGTTCAAAGTGAAAAGTTAAGATTAGGATACTCATTAATTTAGACCCGGATTTGGAGTTGCAAAATTACCTTAAAATTTATAATAAAGATTTTCTTCCTTTCTGCTCTTGCGATGTGTTTTTATGAGTCAGAGTCATTTTGTGAAGGTGAATTGCTGAAGAGATAGCAGATTTTTGAAGGAAGATGAATAACTCTGTTTCAGAAAACAGTTTCATCATTGAGAGTGATGAAGAAGATGAGGAGAAGGATTTGAACAAAGGTGGAGGTGATGGAAACGATTCTGATTCTTCCAATTACTCAAATGAAAACCCTCCACAGCGAAAGCCCAGTTCTTACAACATCTCATGGCCTCAGAGTTACAGGTCAACCCCTTATCTTGTTTCCATTCCACTGGATTTGTGAATTTCTTATGATTGTGTTTTCATGTGTCCTTTTTTTCCTTCAACGTTTCTAGGAGTGTCAAAAGGGCATCTTCTAATTTCTGTACAAATATGGTTAATTGTCTTTTTCTTTGCATCCCTTTTTATTATGATCCTTGGAAAAGTGATTTTACTTTTTTGGGTGAAGGTAAAAAAAAAAATGTTATGATCCTTTAGAAGAAACCAGAATATACCACTTGTGTTTGACAATTGACATAGTCAAGAAGCTATGTTAAAAATTTGAAAAAAAAAATCACCAACCAATTGTTGTGAAGTGCATGAATTGAATACTCATGCTATTGTTGTGATTGATGATGTTTCAGGCAATCTATTGATCTATACAGTAGTGTGCCATCACCAAACATTGGATTTTTGGGCACACCCTCTTTGTCAAGACTAAGCAGTTCTTTTCTTTCTACATCACTGACAAGGAGGCACACTCCTGAAGCACTTCCTTCAGTGACAAAGCCTCTGATACAAGACACAGAAGATGAGCAGAGACGTAGCTCTCACACCTTGCTGCCTCCTCTTCCTTCTAGAAGGTCTTCTTTGATTAAGAAGGATTCCAAGGTTGTTCATCATGAAGTTCCCTCTCGCCACTGCTCTTTTGGACAAGCTGTGCTTAATGGTAAATTGCTTAACCTTGGCTTTCTATACTCTTGATTTGATCTACGGTCAGAATTCTATTATAAGAAAAAAAAAATGTTCAACCTTATCTTTGAAGTGAACAAAGGACGAAAGAAGGAAAAAATATTAAATCATTGGTTAAGGAAAAAGAAAGAAATGATACAAATTAAATGATGTACTATATATATAATATTACATTTTTATAAGCAAATTTACACCTATTATATATTTGAAGGAATTTTCTAGACGCAAGCAAAATTTGGTGAGAAAAAAGAGGGGATGTAAATTTCTTCATTTACAATGTCTTTCTTTTGTATCCATACATAATAATGATCAGAGTTGTAAAGAAGGGATGTTTCTTTGTGCTTGATAATTGAGACAATGCACGGCTTGCATTAAAAAGAAGCTAAACAAGCAGGATAACATTCCAAAAAACAGCGTCCATAAGAGTTACATGACAAAATAAATAAATATATAAAAAAACATGGCGGGTACCCTCCCTGTCCCACTTGATTGATTAGGTTTGGAGTTAGGAATCAGATCTTACACAACTTGTAAATTGTGAGGTGGGAATACGTTTGAGATATAGACACCCACTTAAACCACTTTAAACCCAAATATGTCCCGATAGTATTTAAATTATAATAAAGTAAATCATAGAGTTAAGCTTTAGTGTTTGTATTAATAATACAAGTTGGTTAAATTTTTTTACTTCATTTTATGAATTATTTAATAAAAAATTACTTGAAATGTGTATTATTTCAAGATAAAGGGGTGGGTATCTATTTTTCATCCTTATTATTAGTGAGAATGTGCAGCCGTTCCGAACATATGTGTTTTCTGCAAGCAGCAATTAAGATGTCCAACACACACATTCAATCAGTCCTCTGACTGTGGGGACCATATTAGCCAATGATGTAGCTTTTCCTAGCTTATCAGGCCTACACAAATTAAAAGAGTGATGTTTCAAACCAGTTTGTCAGCATCACTTGTTCAAAATGGTTCATAATTTCATTTTTGATATCTAAGTTGATCATGATCTTATATAATTTAGATTGTATTTAACTCATTAGGATCGGTCCAGTGGTAGGAGTTGGGATAGATGTACAATGACTTAAGTTCGATCCTCTTTGTCATCATTGTAAAAAAGAAAAAAATTGGTTAAGCTAATTTTGATGTGTAAAGAAGGTCATTGGTTCTGCACTGAAAAACAAGGTAAATTGCATGATTTTTAGCCCTCTAAAAAAGGATAGAGGCAGACAAAGAAGGATAATAGAGGAAATTATTAAGAGGGATCTTATGGTGAATAATATCTGAGAATTTAATCTTTAACCGAACCATGTGTTGAAAATGAAAGTATACATCTTTTATTTAGAGAAACTCAAGTTACAAATACTTTCACACACTTGAACTTTACAAGGACTACTTTGAGTTTCACTCACTCACTTTTGCTACTTATTTTCTCAAGCTCACTTTCACTCTACACTTACTTGCTTCTTCCACACCCACACTCACATCTACACACTTGCTTTCAACCAAGACACTTGCTTCTAGCCAAGAGCCTCTACCCCTATTTATACTTGCTTTGTGAGATTTCTAGATTCTTCTCCTATCTTCTTCATTACTCTTTGCTTCACTATGTCTCTAGATTCTTCTATAGGTTTCTTCAATCTTCCTTATGTTTCCAGAAGCTTCCACAAGATTCTACAGTCTTCCATAAGCTTCCAGAAGTTTCCATAAGCTTCTACAAGCTTCCATATATTTCTAGAAGTTTCTACTTGCTTCTATAAGCTTCTAGAAGTTTCTTCAAGCTTCCATATGTTTCTAGAAGCTTCCAGACCCTTGTAGATTGTGGACTAATCTAGAGATGCAAATTGAGTTTGATTTCTAACACCATGACATTGTGTAATCCATGTAGCTGACATTACATAGTGGGATAGGGCTTTTTGTTGATGATATTGATATGAAACTATTTGAATTGCTGGTGATGCTGTTCCCTTATTCATATTTTGGATTTTCTAGGCATAAATGTTCTTTGTGGTGTTGGAATCCTTTCTACACCTTATGCTGCCAAAGTAGGTGGATGGCTTGGGCTTTCTATATTGGTCATTTTTGCAATTATTTCATTTTATACTGGGCTGCTTTTGCGTTCCTGCTTGGACAGTGAACCTGAGCTTGAGACATACCCTGATATTGGCCAAGCTGCTTTTGGTACTACTGGACGTATTGCCATTTCAGTAAGTCATCATGCTGATCTCTACTCTTATTTGAAGTGTCCATGTCCTACCCGTTTCTCACATGTATTCATGTCAAACACATGTATTAAAATATCACACAATAATCAGATGAATTATAGCATTTATTATGTCTATGATGACTCATGCTCACTTTTCAAACATTGGTTCTCTATTTTGATTTAAGATTTATGTTTTAGGTTAATTTCATAAGTTGTATTATGGATATGTCAGGTCTTGTAGTTTTTAAAATTTGTTGTGCTCCCATGGCTCTATCATGTCGTTTATGTGCTTTCTATGGGGACAAATGGTATGTTAATTAAAAATAACTAGTCTCTAATATCTCTTTTATGTTTTTTCCTTTTTTCTTCTTTGGATGCAGATAGTATTATACGTGGAATTATATGTAAGTACAGATGCCTTCACTCAGCAGTCAGCAGCGAGTATTCCGTTTGTAGTCTCACCTATAGTAATTTGTTAAAACCAAATAATTATAATGATGAAAATGAAATTCTAAGTGGCTACCTATTTGGATTCCACAGTTGCATCTTATTGGCTACCTATTATAACGTTTTTAAATTTCTAGCAACTACTTTGCCTATTGAATATTTCTTCATGCAGGCTTGTTGCATTGAATATATAATTTTGGAGGGCGATAATTTGTCTTCCTTATTTCCAAGTGCACACTTGAATTTGGGTGGAATTGAACTGAATTCACATACATTGTTTGCTGTGATTACTACCTTGGCTGTTCTTCCTACTGTTTGGCTCCGTGACCTAAGTATTCTCAGTTACATATCTGGTAAGAGCTTACTTTTGGTGCAAGTAATGATTAGTTATCCATTAATTAAAGTTAAAGCTTGCTCAAATAAGGTTTTATCATACTTCATGGTGTCCTTTTCTGTAGTGGGATAAGCTTTGTTGTTGTTGTTAAAGGAAATTATAATTCACATGAGATTGATCATAAGTATCAAGTTACCAACTATATTTAACATTTGTAGCTTCTCAAATTTCATTCCTCTAGTTGTTGTCATTCATAATTGGTTACTAATTGCCCATGAATTTGTATGTTTTGGCTGTCAGCCATATTACACTATCATCATTATTTGAAAAAGCTTATTATAACCTTTTACCATGTTTGTTATAGCTGGTGGAGTTGTTGCATCAATTTTAGTGGTTCTCTGCCTGTTATGGGTTGGCGTAGAGGACGTAGGCTTTCATAGCAAAGGGACCACACTCAATCTTGCAACTCTTCCTGTTGCTGTTGGTCTTTATGGTTACTGCTACTCTGGACATGCTGTGTTCCCAAACATTTATACATCCATGGCAAATCCAAACCAATTCCCTGGAGTCCTCTTAGTATGGTAAATGACTTTTAGCTATAATCTATAACTCAGGTGCCACTAGTCCTTTCACTAAATATTAAATCTCCTCAAGTCCTGTACAAATTGCAATTTACAAATATAATCAAAAGATATAATTATCTGTTTTAGGTCAACTAGAAGAGAAGTATAAGCAAGGCAGATCATCTAGCAGTTAGGCATGAATGCCTCAAGATGTGGAATATATGATGTACATGTTTTGCATAAGATTATTATTTTCTTTAGTGAAAGTTCTATCTCTTGAGTCTAATAAAACCTGTGATTGTTCTTTTTCTCACAGTTTTGGAATTTGTACCTTGTTGTATGCTGGAGCTGCTGTAATGGGATACACAATGTTTGGAGAAGCTATACTGTCTCAGTTCACTCTTAACATGCCTAAAGAATTGGTAGCAACCAAGATTGCTGTCTGGACTACGGTATACTTATTCTACATTCTATTTCAGATCTTTTTTAGTGGAAACATCTTGATTAGACGTGTATTTTATTCTTCTTTTGCTTTTCTCCATGGAAAAGAATGTTTGTGTTTTTGGGATAATTGATTCTTAACATATAGCATTAGTTCCTCTATAACCATTGACCAAGTGGCTAAGGGAAACTGATCATATTATTCAGGATATTAAATTTAATTGTTCTAGTGTTACCCGGTGGCACTTTAAGTTGCCATTTTTCAATTTTCAGATGCCTCTTTTTGAGGTCAATGAAGGGGTTGGGGAAAGAGCTTCTCTATTTTTGTTTCATTTATTCTTATCATACTATGGCTTAATTCAGTATCAGCATATTATTCATGTTTTATTAACCATATAAATAACCAAGATTTTTATCTGTTACATTTTTTTGCAGGTGGTTAATCCATTTACCAAATATCCTTTATACGTGCCTTACGTAAATACATATGAGCATGCATGTCATTATATATACTGTGGAAAATGTCATTCAGCATAAGGAATGGCTTTGTTTCCATCCTGCATTATCAACTTCTTTATTTGTGGCAGCATTTATAATTTGAAATTTCTTCTTCTTTTAAGTGATATTTGAGAGAAATACGAATGAGAAATTCTGTTGCAAACAAAATATTGCCAAGTAATTCAAGATGATAGCATTTGACAGGAAAAAATGTTATATAAATTTTAATCACACATGTATCTTTGAACAGGTTTTTAATTTTATGTCATTTCTTTAACATTTCTAAAGTACTCTTACACTGTGAGCAAAGAAAGATGTTTTTTACTTAACTAGCATCACGTATGCATTGACTATATCCCCAGTGGCAATGAGTCTGGAGGAGTTGATACCATCTAACCATGCCAAGTCTTATCTATATTCCATCTTCATCAGAACAGGGTTGGTACTTTCTACCCTGGTTATTGGTCTCTCAGTTCCCTTTTTTGGTAAGTCTTTCTACTTCCTATTCCCATGTCTTGGTTGTTGATCAATTTTACTTTCAAAGGAATTGTCTCTTCAGCATTATTTCTTTACATAATCTGGAAACTATGTATATATAGACCAACTGAGGGAACAATTAATTGCATTACTTTCTCATTTCAGAAAATAATTGTACTGTGACAATATGTATATTAACAGCAAATATAATTTTCCTTTTTTACAGGCCTGGTGATGTCATTGATTGGATCATTACTTACAATGCTTGTTGTAAGTTCCATTCAGCTTATCTGTTCTGTTCTTGCTCCTACAGTTACTGACCTTAGCATTTTACTTATTAAAACCAACCTTGATGACAGACTTTGATACTACCCTGTGCTTGTTTCCTAAGAGTCTTGCGGGGCAAGGTGACACGAACACAGGTATGATGATTTTACTATTAATTATACAGCTCAATATAAATCATAAATTTATAAGGCTGAGTTGATAACTACTCCCTCTATTTTTTTCATCTCTAAACTTTGGAAGATGGTGCACAAATTAAGAAATGTACTAAATATCCTCATTTATATTTGTAACTTCCTAATAGGATATTTTTTATTATTTATCTCTTGTTTCCTCACCTAGGGGGACAAGGCCTTGTTGTTGTTGTATTTATCTCTCGTTTATGATAAATGTGTAAAATATTAAGAATTAGGTAGAGAAAAGAATACACTTGAAAAATCAACAATTATTTTTGATGCACCACTAATTTATTTCAAACATTACTTGCATAGTGATGATCAACTCTACCTTGACTCTACTTTTGTCTCATATGTCTACAGGCAGCACTTTGCATTACAATTATCACAGTAGGTGTTGTATGTTCTGCTTTTGGAACATACTCCTCCCTTGCCGAGATTGTGAAGAGTTTGAGGGGATGAAGTTTGAGACTCAAATCCTGGAAGATTAGATATGTGATATGTCTGCCGCTATTTAGTCTGTCCAGTTATTCTATCTAGTTTGATTGCACATCCACAATTTTGTGTCAATTTTTTGCTTGCCATGACTTTTCCAATCTGTTTATTTGTGGTTTTTCTGATCCCTTGTTACCTTACCATAAAAAGTTTTGCTCATGTTTGAAATATTGGTACTCAGAGTGTGGCAGAGAAAACACTTTTAAGAGTTTGTAAGGAGCGATCAAATAAACTTGTTGAAGAGATTTTTATTTCTATGTTCAAAGTGTCTAGTGCAATCTTTTGTTGATAATAAAGGATATTTATAACCATTTAATGCAGCAAATGCAATATAGAGTACTTAGTCACCATAAGGGCTCCAACATAGATTATAACACAATGGATATGGGTAGTGTCTTCAATTTTTCATTGAAGACAGCAATGTTTGTTAGGCTTTATGGGTGCAGCTCATACTTAGTTGCCTAACCTTACTTTGTTACCTTGTTCTTTCTTCATAATTTATGGAGAATAAAGGCATGGTTGACATGTTGAATAAACTTTCTAATCATAAAATTTCAAGTTATAACACATTATTTTCACTAACATGCGCTCTTTCATCTTAGTTTTTAATCATAACGTTTCCAAGACTTTTGGTTTTATTATTCTTTTAAGAATCATAATTAAATCAACATCAACAACCTTACAACCATAATAAGCTCTAACTGGTCTTCGAAGCCTACGTACGAGTTTGTTATTTATTTGATGGCTTTGGCTGTTTGGCACTCATTCACTGAAGAAATACTATTGCAGGCTTCAAAATGAAAATGGATTTATTTTTTTTATCATGGATCATACATGAATTCATGTATTTGGTAAGATATTTCAGATAGTTTTTAGTTTTTAGTATTTTTTAAGATACTACTTAAAAGTAATATTTTTTAAAATACTAATTTTTATTTTTTATATTTATTTTATTTTTATCCTTGAATATTTATTAGATTTCCTTTTTAATATTTTCAATTTAAGGTAAAAATATTGCATAAATATGTCTATTTATATTATTTTACATTTTCTAGTTACTTTAATAGATTATTTTATCAAACACTTACGATTTAATAAAATAAATTTTTAATTTTTAATTATTAATTAATTTTTCAATTTTTAGCTACCTTTTTAATTAGTTTTGTTAAAAATGATTATAGTTGAAAAATCATGTTCATCAACATTTCTCTAATATTTTCGTCAGTGTTGAAATTTTCAAAATTTTATTTTTCGTAAAGTCACTGATCTATAATCTATTATATCATAGAATCAACATTTAATCAATTTGTATGGTGCATACTCCTCAGTTTTAACGGAATGGTTTTCATTATGCTAATAAGGACTATACAGAATAATATATACTTCTCCTTACGAAGGGAGACTACTCAACAAACTTGTGAGTGCAGTGAAATTTTATGGAGGATTGAACTACTTCTATTAGTATCTTGGAGGCACACGTTACAAAGTTAAAACAAAACACAGGTCCAGTGGACCTGAATGTTGGAATGGTGAAGGTTACTTGGCTGAAGGAGTTCTTCTGAGTGTCCTGAAGATGCATCACTGGAGGAAATTGAACGATGTACTCGTGCTTACCTTTTATACCTAGTAGTAGGCAGTACAATATTTTCTACAACAACAGGGAACAAAGTCCCTGTTATGTACCTTTCTTTGTTTGAAGACTTTGGCAAGGTTGGGAAGTTTGCTTAGGGTGCAGGAGCATTGGCATTTTTATATAAAGCACTTGGTAATGCTTCTCTTAAATCTCAAAGCACTATTAGTGGCTGTTTAACTCTAGTACTGGTTATAACAATACTTCCCTTTACTCTTCTTTTGTGGATACTTTCAGTTTCAATGCTGACTGAATAATATTTTATTATTATTATTTTTAGTGCTGGTGTTATTCTCGCCTCAATGTTGGACTGCCAAAATTTAATCAAGAACCAGATAATAATTCCCTTTGTGCTTAAATGGAAAGGGAAAAGTGGTGCCCGGACGAAATGTAATGTAGTGTCCTACAAAAAGGCTTTGGACTTTCTTAATCCATTTGATGTAAGTGTTAATAATGTGGATTATTTGATGAATTAAGTAGCACAAAATAGTAAATCTGTGTCGGTGTTGGTACACAGGTCCAGTGGCTACCTTACAAGGACCTTGACTGTACAGCCATACCAGAAGATATACAAGCTAGTCTGATTTTATGGGCATGTAGGACTATGTTATTGTGTTTTGACAAGGCAGAAAGAGTGTCCGTTAAATGAAACTACATAATATGATATATTTATGTCTGTAAACATATAGTTATGATGAATACATGAGAATGCAAATCGAAGATTTTTTGTGAGCAACAAGACAACTTACAATGAGAGATAAGATCCCTGTGATGATGCCAGTTTTGATAGCAAGGACCATTGAAGTAAAACATGTTAGCTGATGGTGGATTAACTCCCTTTGGTAAGTGCCCAATCTGCCAGAGGATATACATAGTAGTAGTTATTAGAAAAAGAATTTATATTTGTGCTTCTCTTGTGTGTTCAAAAAAATCAATGATCAAATTTCTCTAGCTCATACTATCTCAAGTTAGTTCTTATCGTTATGAAGGAGATGAGGTCAACTTGACCCTGGCAAAAACTGAGGCAAAATTGCTACATGAGAAGATTTCAAACAAGGCTTATAATGATGACGACTTCATCAGGGTTTTGGCCACAAGGAGCAAAACACAAATTAATGCTACTTTGAATCACTACAAAGATGCATTTGGAAAAGACATAAACAAGGTAATGTAGTTCATGATTCTTGTTTATATCAGTTAATGAAGCATTAATGAGCTAGAACAATTTGTATACTCTCGCTTTGCTTTCATGAAAACAAATGAACATTTGTGTGAGAGATTGATTCTTCAAAGTTCCAAGCAATAAAATCTGTTATAAAGCAACTGGATTATGAAATCCTGTCATTAATATATTACAAGGCCCAATTTTTATTTTATTTTCTTTCCATTTCTTACAGGAGCGCATTTCAATCCTAATAACAAGGAGCATGGTGCCCCTAAGGATGAGAATTGTCATGCTGGTGATCATGGGAATGTTAATGTCGGTGATGATGGTATGTCTGATTTGTTTTTTCTTCTTCTGTTTCATCTATTTGATTTGCGGTGATTCCAATCAATCTGAAAATATCAAATAGCAACTATTCCAAATTTCAAATTTTTTATTATTTATACAATCCAGTGTTAAAAGTAATATTTTGTTTTGGATAAGTAATAAAGGTAACAGTAATCTTTTTAGCATTACAAAGAAGTATTTGATAGGTAACATATAACCTGGAGGTTGTACAAGAAACTTTTCCATATTTTAAAACGATGGTTGGAAATTGAGATTACTTGCTTTCTATTTTGGTGATAATTCATCTTTGAAAGAACTCGTCTATTTTGCCTATCATACCACATGCTTGTTTGGTCTTTATTTTAAAATGGTTTTCTCTCAATTGTGTTACTCAGGTATTGTCAGCTAGATATTTTTTCATCTCCTAATCAAAATCTCTCCCCTTTACCTGATACAACGGTAAAATTATGTCTTGATAATTTGTTGGTCATGGATTCAAATCCGGAAACAGCCTCTCACTGGACCAAACTCCATCATAGGAAGGGTTGTTGTTGTTCATGCTGATCCTAATTATCTTAGAAAAGGTATCCACTAATCTATTTTTATTCCTTGCCTAAGTCATTGATCACCCATTTATGATATTCTGTCATAATATGAATTTAAAGTTTCTAACAAAATATTTCCAGTTTAAGGTCAATTAGCGAAACAACTAGTTGACAATTTTCAGAGAGAATAGACATTGGAGTGAACCATGCACCATTTCAATTGTCATAAGCTGAGTCATAAAAAAAATGTACTTGATTTGTACAGCGATTGTAGCCACAACTGATGTAAAAATGTGCTTTCAACATTGGTTTTTGAATTGTTGTCAAAAGTTGTCCACTTTCAACATCGGTTCTAAACCGATGTTAAACGTCTTTCAGAATTGATGTTGAAGGCTTTTTCTGTAGCAGTGGATCAGTTGAGTCATATGGTCAATTTGAATTCAGTATGTGATTAATGTTTGTTTTACTTACATAAATTAGCTCTTTTGAGATCTTAATGAATTTTTTATGATATGACATGTGATTAAGATGATGTTATTTTATTATTAGAGTTGATTTTATGTTGAAATCATGAAATTCACATTCGTGAGTTTTTGGTGAGTTGTGTGCAAGAATTCAAGGTGTTGGAGTGTCTTATTATCCTTATTGAACTATGTGGGTCCATGAGTGTGATGAACGTATGAATGATGATGTTGAGATTGATGAATGAATTTGTGAGAACGTATGATATTGATTTGAATGATCATAACATACATGCATTAATGAATGACATTGCATGTAAGTAGACACATAAGTTGGGGGTGCTAAGAAGTGTGCCACTACCCACACTCATCCATTTTTGATAAACTACACTTCTTCTGCATGATTAATTTGAATCTCCCTGAATGGTCAGATCATAGAGTGCGACTATGTTAAGGGATGTACTTGGGTGGATCGCTCAAAAGGTGAAATCTTCTAGGAGTAAAGAGTCAAGATAACATAACATGTGCATTGATAATTGTGACTTAAGAATGATGTCTTACTTGATGAGTTTTATTAGTAATGACTAATGGGAAAATGGAGGATTTTTATATCTCTTTAACATCCTGATCTTATATTTCTTTTATATGTTGTTTTCTTTTTAAATGAGTTTACCCTTGTGTTTTCTATTGAACTATGATAATTGTGTCATTTGATATGAGAATAGATTATGATGTAGCCTTTGAGGAGTATGTCATTTATGATTGATGTGGACTTGGTGGTGGACTAAGGGGCGAGATTTGACCCTTCATCATTTATTTATGTTTTGTCTTTGAGGGACCAACTTAGAGTTTATATATCTTTATAGATCTATGTTGTATTTATTCCCTGAATAAGACCATTGAGTTTAGTTTTGAGATTTGTTTATGATATTTGATGATGTAGTGTCTTGGGGCACAATACCTTTATGCTTTACGACTTGAGAACCTTCTAATTGGTGATGTTTATATAACACACTTGTATTCATGAAAAAAATTACAAGTATTTTAATTAATTAAACTAATTCAAGTGTTTTAAAGGGATTAAAAATGATTTTTTTCGTGTCAAATTGTTAGTGTTTCATGTAATACATTTTTTTGTGTTTTAAAAAAAATATTTATATCATATTTAATCTACTTGTAATATATTTATATTTTTGTGGAAGAATATTGTTATTCATATTAATTGTAATATATTAGTGTATATTTATTAATTTATATGCACCATTATTTAATATTATAACATATTTATTAGTATTTAATGAGATTTAATTTATAATTCATTAGCACTTAATATTTATTTTATTTGTATTATTATTTTCATTAATATATATATATATATATATTAATTTATATTTATTAGTTTATTAGTACTATTATGCATTACACCGTCTAGTCCTTATCAGTAGTATGTCTTATGAATGTATGGGGTAATTATTTTTTTGATAAATTTAATATTATTAACTAAATAAATTATTTTTTAATAACTGAATTAGTTAATGATACGGGGTCTTATGAAAAGAATAAGATGCAGTAAATTATTATTATTTGTGTTATTAATTATATGCATAAATTACAAATCATGAATAAGATTTATTAAATAAGAAACATGACTAAAAAAAATATAAATTTCAAGCAATCATAAAAGAATGCGTCCAAAGAATAACAAAGTTTTTAATTATTATTTTGAACAATTTTTTTATTATTAGATAAAGTTTATTAAGAATAAGAAAATATTACAAGTCTTACTATTTATCTAATGAATATCACATGTTATTTTCTGATTTTTAATAAATTTTAATTTATAATTAAAAAAAGTGTTAAGAAAGTATATTAAACAACGAGTTTGTGGTGATGTATAATAAAAGTTAAAAAACAGTTTTATATTGTGATCTTACCATCAAAAATATCTGTTAAGATAAATTAAGTTAATTTTAAAAAAGCTAATAAATTTAACAAATTTAATATAGTCATATAAATAGTTTTACAACGCAGATTTTTCTTTCTTTCAAAAAATATAGTAATAACGGCTCCTCTTAAAACACGTGTTAAGGAGTTGACGCATCCATGCTAAATTGAATAGAATTATCATAGCTGATAAAGCTTTTTCTCCCTCAAAAGTCTTGGGGTACAGTTAATGGTAGTGGCGTTTAATTATTAGGTCAATTGCTTATTAATATCCCAATGAGTTACCTCTAAAACTTGCAATGGACTATAACCTTAAAATCAAATTGCATCCCATTCTCATAAAATTTTACTATTTCCTACCAAAAATTCATAGGCACTGGCCACTGTCTTTACTTAAAAAAATAATCCTAAAAGACTAAAATATCCTTTTATTATCTTTCGTGAAATTCAAAGGGCAAAAATAATAAAAATAAAGCAAACAAATTTATGATCACTAACATATTAACAATATATATATATATAGAGATGGGATCCTTTTACACCGGTGTAAAACTTGATAGTTTTACACCATTTAATAACTTTTTACTGGATAAGTATTTTACAAAATCCACCGTTAGATTGAAAGCTTATATCATGTAGATCATATGTCTCAAATTTCACAAAATTTAAACATCAATATGAATGTAATCAAATAGTCTAATTTTCACATATTTTAGAAGTACATATACCGTTAATTTTTATATATATCAATTAGGTTTCAAATGATTTCGGATTAATATGAAATTTGAGATATGTGATCTACATGATATAAGCTTTCAATCTAACGGTGGATTTTGTAAAATACTTATCCAGTAAAAAGTTATTAAATGGTGTAAAACTATCAAGTTTTACACCGGTGTAAAAGGATCCCATCTCATATATATATATATATATATATATATGTATATGTATAGCAGAAAATAAAGAAAAAGCCAATGTGATCAAAACGGCCCAAGGCCCACCCCATCTCTCTGTAAATAATCCTTTTTTCTCAAAATTCTTGTTTTTCGGATTGGAACAGAAAACAAAGCATTTTTCTTTTTCAGCTTCATCATCTTCACAACTCCATTTAGAACGTGGTAACTTTTATTCCCTTTTCATTAATCTCTGCAGCTTTTTTTTTTTTTTTTTTTTTTTTTTTGCCTTCAAAGAAAATCTTTTTTTTTTCTCGTAGTCATTTTTTGTCGAAATGTGGAAAATTGACGTGTTGATTTGCACATGAATTGTTGGAAGTGGTTGTCGTATCTTTTCTCGATAATGGGTTTCTCAATTTTGTTTTCAGAGAGGATCGGATTGCGGGTTTCGTTTGTGTTGATGTGTGAAGGTTTCCTTTGAGCTTGTGGAGTCTTAGGTATGATTGGTTTTCCCTTGTAAATGAAATTTCTTCATTGATTTGTGTTATGTCGTAATTGTGTGTAAAAAGGAAGAGAGAAAATATAGTAGGGGTTGTGTTTGTTGATGTTTTGGGTTTGAATTTACCTTTTGGAGGATATAGTGAAAGAGAAGGAACCGTGACTGGTGTTTTATTTTTGTGTTTTGTTTTGTTTTGTTTCCCATGATTTAGCATCAAGGAAGTGGATGTCTTTTTTTCTTCTTTTAATATTTTTTTTTTCAACTTTGATGAAACATTTTTTTGGTGGCATTTGTAGGTGACTTCTAGTTTGGATATGCAGATGGGCGGTGGGAGTAAGGTACATTTGCAAACATTAGATGAGGGTATGCAGCCTTTGGCAAATGGGACTATTGAAGATACCTTGCAGAGTGAGCTGGAGAAGATACTGCAAGAGCAGCGTAATCAGCAGTTTATCTATCGAGAGAGGGATTTCAATATTAGTAGGAGTGGAAGTGCGCCTCCGACAGTGGAGGGATCGTTGAGTGCTTTTGGGAGCCTAAGGAACTCTGATTTTGGATCGATCAATGATAGGAGGAGTAATAACAATGGACTTTTGACTGAAGATGAGATCCGATCGCATCCTGCATATCTTTCTTATTATTACTCACATGAGAGTATAAATCCTAGGTTGCCTCCACCATTGTTGTCGAAAGAAGACTGGCGTGTTGCACAAAGGTTTCATGGTGGTGGGTCTTCTTCATTTGAGGGATTTGGGGACTGGAGGAAGAACATGGCCACAAATGGCGATAGTTCATCTCTATTTTCAATGCAGCCAGGATTTTCTGTGCAACAGGCAGAGAATGATTTGATGGAACTGAGGAAATCCAGTGGATGGAATGTCTCTAGGCAGGGTTCAAGTCAGATGCTTGACAGACATATGGATGGTTTGACAAGAATGTCAGGAGCTGGTCTTGGTGGGAGGAGAACAGGTTTCAATGACATTCTTCGGGTAATTAATTTGGACAAAATTATTAAAAAAGATCACATGGTGAATAATAATATTTTTTAGAATTTGGTTTTTAACTGAGCTCAATGGCAATGTACGATCCATGTAGCCTGCTTCACTTGGTGGGATAAGGCTATTATTGCTGTTGTTGCATGTATAGTAATTTTTAATTCTAGATGAAACATTTTCTGTGTGCTATTAACTGTGAGGTGTCATTTTTTGTTACAACGTCATATTGACAGAGTTAGATGGTAAAAATTGATTTCGTTATCAGTTTTATCATTCTATGGAATTGTCTAACGTTTACTAATTTCTAGTTGTTGGCATGTTATGATGGTTAAAGAAGCTTGGGCATATGTCATTAAATATAGGGGCTTTGATCTGACAGTTTTGGCTAAATTCTGTTCAATATTCCAGAACATACCGGAGATGTCTGTGTTGTTGAATCTGGAGGCCCTAGTTTGTTTCCATTTATCATATTCATATATGCAGTATACTAATAGTCAAAAGGATATAAAAAACAATGGTGCCTATCATAGTAACTATTTCAAATTGTGTTGAGCTACTCCAAATTGACCTAGCATAAACTATGATATGCAGTGTTCTATCATCACATAGATGGGCCACTTGTCATCCATGACTTTTAGAAGCTGCACCCATGTAAATAAATATAAATGTGGCAATCACAAGAAAACTGATTTTTTTTTACAAGCAAGAAATTTGATTGTTATGACTTATGCAGACAATATGTTTAAAGAGAAAAAGGGTTATGCACTGACAGTGTAAAAAGTTTATACAGTCATCCAATCACAACCCACTATGTATGATAAGTTTGTTGACTTTTAAAATAATCATCTTAAAGTAATTCAAACGGTGATTTGTGATTGGATGAGAGTGTAAAACTGTTTTACACTGTCAATGCATGAAGGATTAAACTCATCTTTAAATGAGGTTTAAAGTCTCATAGTTCTACATGCCTAAAATACTTTGTAACTCTAAATGGTTTTTTTGTAAACATTTGATTAAATATTGGTCAAATGTTAGATAAAAAGTTTGACGTACTTGCTGGGCATCTAGAATTTTGGTGTTTCCTGTGGCAGAGTGTCCATAATTATCTATATTAATAATTTCCTGGCTTTCCAGGTCACGAACGTGTTTGGTCTTAACACATCCTTCCTTATTCCAAAATATCCTTCCTTCTTTTGTGATCATAATTTCATCCTTATCATTCAATTTCTATTATTAACCATAACTATCCAATAAAATGAAAAATACTTTTCACATTTATAATTCAAGCAAATAAACTGATAGAGCATGTCCTACTATTTTTTTATCCTGTTCTACCATTGGCCCTCTGTTATAGTTATAACTGAAGTTAGCGTTTTAGCAGGAAGGACTTGAGCAACCTGCTCCATTGTCTAGCACCATGTCACGTCCAGCGAGTCACAACGCATTTGGTGATATTATGGGTTCAACTGGCATTGTTGATCGTGAATCCTTTGAGGGCTTGCGTTCTTCAGCTTCTACCCCTGGTTTGGTTGGACTTCAGAACCATGGTCTAAATCTTTCTCATAGTTTTGCACCTGCTGTGGGTACTTCTCCATCAAGGGTGAAAACCCCTGAAGCACAGGTTATTGGGAGACCTGTTGGATCTGCAGCTTCCCAAATGGGTAATAAAATTTTCTCTGTTGAGAATAGTGGTATGGGCTTGGGCATCCAGCATGGCCACTCTTCCAATATGAATGATCTTACTGATGTGGTGTCTTCTTTAGCTGGATTAAATTTGTCAGGTGCTAGACATGCAGAGCAAGATAGTCTTTTGAAATCTAAGCTACAAATGGAAGTTGACAATCATGCTGATGTTCTATCAAGTACACAAAGCAATGTTAATTTGCCCAGACGTAATGATATTGCGACAAACCTTAACACCTTTAGTTCAAATGAGCATGTCAATCTACTGAAAAAAACTGCTTCTTCTGCTAATCTTTGCTCAAAAGTGCATTCTACTGGAAATGCAGCAAGTTTGCCAAGTGCAGACTTCACTGGCCATGTTCCTAGTGCATATCTTGTAAACTCGAAATTGAATTCTGTTTACTATAATAATCTTGAGACAGGTCTCTCTCTCTCTCTCTCTGACTCCTCTGCATGTTTGTGTGAATTAAATCAATTTGTTTATGCTCAGTGGAGTTTAGCCTTATTAGCTTGGTCTAACAATTCAGTTTTTGGATTCCAGCTTTGAGGCTTCGCAGTGATGGACAAAGTTTAGATGCACAAGGAAATCATGTTGGTCCTGAACTTCATTCCACAACTCTGGACCCACGCTTCATCCAATGCTTGCAGCAAAGTTCTAATTACTCGATGCAAGGGATGAGTAGTTCTGGTTATCCTCTTCAAATGAGAAATTTCCCTGATGCTTCACATGGAGATTTGGAGGGACTTAGGAAAGCATATCTTGAGACACTTCTTACTCAACAAAAGCAACAGTATGAGCTCCCACTTCTGAGCAAATCTGGGCTCACTAATGGGTTCTACGGGAGTCAGCCATATGGTCTTGGCATGCCATATTCTGGAAAGCAGAATGCAAATTCCACACTTCCTTCTCTTGGATCTGGAAATCCACTCTTTGAGAATGAACGTATATCACGCTTAAATTCTATGATGAGAAGTTCAATGGGAGGTTCTTGTGGCTCATGGCATGCTGATATTGATAATAATATAGAGGGAAGGTTTGCTTCATCCTTACTAGATGAGTTCAAGAACAACAAAACCAGGCCTTTTGAACTTCCTGATATCATTGATCATGTGGTTCAATTCAGGTATCAATCTTGCACCTCCAATGTTTTTTCTAGTGATATGGCTCTGGAGATCTGAATTGACAATCTGTGCCATAATGCAGCACTGATCAATATGGTAGCCGCTTTATTCAGCAGAAATTAGAAACAGCATCAGTAGAAGAGAAGACCAAGATATTTCCTGAGATCATTCCTCATGCTCGTGCCTTGATGACTGATGTTTTTGGCAATTATGTTATACAAAAAGTATAATTAGCTTGTACAACTGAATACTGAGTATTGTCATAAATATGCTCTTTTTTATTTGGTTATTGATTTATTTAAGAATTTCATGCTTGACATGCTCTACTGCAGTTTTTTGAGCATGGTACAGAAAGTCAAAGAAAGGAATTAGCCAGCCAACTTACAGATCATGTTTTACCTCTTAGTCTGCAAATGTATGGTTGCAGAGTGATTCAAAAGGTGCCTTTCAAGCTTTATGTTATCCTATTATTCACCATTTATGAACATCAATTTATGCCTGATTCTTAGAATCCCATTTCCTCTATTTTTCCATAAGATGATCCCCTTTTTCCCTTGTCAAACTTTAGTATTGTGTTTATAGGGACAGATGACTGTGCTGTGTTTATAGGGACAGGTGACTTCTGTTATGCAAATCTGTAATTTTGGCTCAGTTCTTTTTCAAACTGATGGATGTTCACTTTAATATCAAGTAAATAATGAAGCACTTGAGATATTCTTGTGTATTACTTTACAATTTCTGCGGTGCTGAAATTTGTCAGTTTGTTATTTCATATTATTTAGTGGTATCTCATCAAACTTATAAGGTTTTATCATCTTTAGGTAATTAGGTCTATATAAAATTAAAAAACAATGTTAATTTAGTTCTTATTTGGTTTATGGTGATATTGATAAATATTTATTGTTACAAGGTCAAGCTTTAAGGAACTGGGGCCCCTCCTGCTTATTTATCCTCTTCGTTGTTTGCTTTTAGATAAGCTGAAATGAATGCATTATATCAAATCTTAGCTAACTTTATTGACAGGCCTTGGAGGTGGTTGATGCGGATCAGCAGGGTCAAATGGTGTCTGAGCTCAATGGTGCAATAATGAAATGTGTACGTGATCAAAATGGAAACCATGTTATTCAGAAGTGTATAGAGTGTGTCCCTCAAGATAAAATTCAGTTTATTGTTTCATCCTTTTATGGGCAAGTTGTTTCACTTTCTACTCATCCTTATGGGTGCAGAGTTATCCAGGTTAGACTATTCGACATAGTGCATCTTCTATTGAGGCTGTGTTGCACTTTTTTTCTTTTAGCATTATATTTAACGATTAACAATTTACATGGATGCTAACAGAGGGTTCTAGAACATTGTGGTGATCTAAATACACAACAAATTATCATGGATGAAATCATGCAATCTGTCAGCACTTTAGCACAGGATCAATATGGAAATTATGTTATTCAGGTATGTAGCTTTCAGTATATGAACATTTTCATATGGGATAGGAAATGCACATTGGCATTAGAGATGCACATTTTATGCTTTGTCACTTCTGTGCTTAATACTCCCTTGTAATATGCATTATAGTTTTGTGACTTTGGTTGTGTCTCCCATTTTAGAAAAGTATCGAGCTTCTTTTTGTATTTTGACAAACAGCATTTTCTACTTCTGTCTTGGTCTAAGTAAATGTTGAGTAAGCTAATAAATAGACATTTGTTCTGTCACTGGCAACTGTTATTCCAGTTTTATATTTTCTGTAGTTAATATATGTAGGCTTCATTATCAAGTGATATAGAAAAAATATTACTATTTCATCCACTGTTGATAATTGGATTAAAGGTGTTGGGTTTCATCTTCTTGTGCTGAAGTTTTAGCACCAATTAATATATTGAATATGGAGCTGGCTTGCTTTATGTTTTGTTTGTTTTCACTTGTGATACATAAACCTTTTTTTCCTTTTTTCTAAAAAAAATAAATAAATGTCAGTTGTTTATTATTTATGCCGTTCTGATTATGAGGGCTGTATCATATCTATTGTATGTTAATTGTTGTTTACTAATTTCTTTGTTACTTCTATACCATACTTTTCTTTGTTAGCATATTGTGGAACATGGTAAACCACATGAACGGACTGCTATTATCAGCAAGCTTGCCGGGCAGATTGTTAAGATGAGTCAGCAAAAGTTTGCTTCAAATGTTATTGAGAAGTGTTTGGCTTTTGGTAGTCCTGAAGAACGTCAGATTTTGGTGAATGAAATGCTTGGTACTTCTGATGAGAATGAGCCCTTACAGGTATGGCTCCTTTTCATCTCTTGTTCAAAGCTTCAGCTTTTCCAAGGCTGGAGATTATCTGTTTCTCAAACTTTTTTCATGTCATATAATTTAGTATTAGCTGAGGTAGGTTAATTTGTAACTTTTATTAATGTGCAATCATTGTTCAAAAATCTGTTCATGTGTGTTAGCTTTCTTTTCTAATGTTTTGTTTCCAATGCTACAAAAGAAGCTTTTAGGAAGAGAAAACTATTCAAGTATTGCATTTATTTTTTTAAAGAAGTTCAAGTATCAAGTTGTTTTGTATATTTATCAAATCTGAGGCTCTTAGTGAATGATGACATAACATCAATTTGCAGGCTATGATGAAGGACCCTTTTGGAAATTATGTTGTGCAAAAGGTTCTTGAGACTTGTGATGATCGAAGTCTTGAGCTGATCCTTTCTCGCATCAAGGTTCACTTAAATGCACTGAAGCGGTATACTTATGGCAAACATATAGTTTCTCGCGTGGAGAAGCTCATAACCACTGGAGGTGAGGAATGCAAAGACTTAGGGGGTGTTTGATTTCTATTTCAAAAACTGTTTTTAGTTTTCAAAATACAACTAAACAAGGCTGTTCAGACAGCTGGTGGAAAGTATTGCAAGGAACAAAACAAAGTGTTGAATTGAAGAGAAGAATGAACCAGACAAAAACAGAAACAGACTATTAGAAAACATCTTCTAGCTGTTTCTGTTTTTTTGGTTTTTAAAGCACTTGCTTTTGACACAATTTTCAAATATTAATAGATTTTGAATGAGAAATTGATCACTGAGTAGTGTGAATTTGTTTTAGAAAACAGTTTTTAAATCCAAAAAGTGAAAAGGGGATCAAACATACCCTTGTATAAATTGTTTATGGAGTACCTTGATTTCTCATAGACCCCTCATTTGCAGAAAAGCGCATAGGGTTGTTGGCCTAATTCATACATCCTCAGGCATCCAATGAAGGTCTTGGAGACAAGTCCTCCAACTGTCCCAACTTTTCCTTTTGTACAGCTAACATGAATGTTTATATCACCATGTTTCCCCTGCAAGCTTTATTTTATATAAAGCATTGGGAATAAATTACTTTTCTTACTTTGCTTGATTTCGTTACTAAAACTTTACAGAAATCTCCGTAAGGAGAGTTAACTTATGATGTCAAGAATAGACGGCAATGTGTATTTCTGTGTATGTATATGAGGTCCATTGTCTGTATAGAAAATAATGGTAAATGACTTATTGCAGTAACCAGAGTCATTATTAGATCAGGCTCTAAACTTCTATTTCATCTATGTAAATAATATGCTGCAAATTTTTTGCGTTGATCTTTGTCTTTGATTTCCATGATATAACATAGGTGCACTTTTCTTATGCTAGAAATTGAGTTGTTTCACGCTTAGAAGAGAAATGTAAGTTAAATTATTACCCCTAAAGATAAGTATTGTGTTTGCATGAGTGTTTATTCATGTTCAGATTTAACATGCATGCAACTTGAGAAAAACGTGATATGTCACCCATGCTAAAACAATTTTACCCATTAGGATTACCCAATTCAAGAAACACCTAAAAGCTCATTTGTCAAGACTACTAGCTTCTATTTGGATTTAGCTTGTAAATAATTTCAAGTTCAATAAAACGGTATTAAAAAATGCTATTATTTTCTAATGCTTTAAGAGTTTTATTCTCTACATCATAAATAGATACTAAAACTACTTGGTTTGAGAAGATATCTCCTTTTTTTATAAAAAAAAAACTATAAATGTGATTTTATTTTGTTTTTAAAAATATTACAGAAAAATTTGTGATGTTTTGAAATTAAAAATAGAAAGTGAATAAAAATATTTTTTCAAACTAAATGATTCCTTGCTTTTTTTCCTTTTTTCTCCCTTGGTATATTGAACTTCTTTTTATATTAGATGAATTTAGTTCTAGCCAGAGTGGCTATTATACATAAAAAAGCATACTTAACATTTTTTAATGACGAGTATTGACCAATTTATAAAGCATTTTCAATTTCAGCTATTTGCAACCTAGTAGAGGTGGTTTGTCTTTTTTTTTCTTTCTTTTTTACTTTGAGAGGTTGAAGGTGTATTTTGAAATGATTGTCTTACGACTCTATCTTATTTATTCTTAAATTTAATTCACAAAAGTTCTCAACAAACTAATCATTTTACTTTGCTTTTGTAGTGTTCCTTTTGTAGTGTTGATTGTGACAAGACCACCTATAATTCTAACTTAGCTGACAAACAGATTTATGAGTTAAATATCGGGACCACTAAGCCTAGAAGCCAACCTACATCCTAACCGCTCTCACTGCTCCAATTAACACTATCAAAGATTATTAAACGACATAGTGACATAATGATCTATCATAATGTAATATAACACTTAAGTAACAAATTAACAAAAAATCATAAATTACATAAAATGATTACAATATATTTTTGGCTTGAGTTCCTCATTAATACTTTTTAGTGGTTCCTAATTTTTAAAATACCTTGTGTTCTTCTATAAAAAAAAAATACTGTTAGTCCATGCTATTATTTTTTCCATTAAATGATTACATGCCAAACGAAAAAAAAAATTTAATATAGCATATTTAAGTAATTATGTTCTAACTGGGCTGAAATATATTTTTTAGCTTATCATTTTCATTTAGGAGTAAACTTTCTAGGAAATGGTCATATGCTGAACATTAAAAAAAACAAAAAATACATTTGATTGAGACCTAGCTACAACAGAGGGGTGGTTTTAGTCACTGTTATTACAGGCTTTTTTATTCATTTATTTTACATACCGGTTTTGTTTTAACCAATATTTTTTTTTACCATAGCCTGATTGTTCTTACCAGCTCAGACATATGGCAAATGCCAAATAGAGAGAATCTTGAAAGCTTATAAAAATATTTAATGCCTTAAAAGTTCAAAGACATTTAATATTTTATTTCTATAAATAATTAAGAAAAAATAGTAAAAAAATCAGTAGGAAGATATAGAAAAAGATAATAACCGTTTGCCATTCATTCTTAAATCTGCCTAAAGCCCGTTTTTCAACAAGAGAAAAAAGAAACAAACCGAAAATTAGGCAGGTAAAAAATAGGATAGATAAAATAATATATACAAAAGAATACTATACAGAAAAAGAAAATGTTAATATATACAAAACAATGGATGCAGAGTTAGTGTTAGCAACAACACTAAAACATTAAAAGCTCAATAATCACAAAGCCGATGGATCGATCATAATCAAGGACTGATGAGTGATTAGTTCCATCCAATATGATGACTGACACTGAACCTAGCCACCGAAATTCCACCATTTCTTCTTTTTCTTTGTATGAGATGAGGGCAGTTCTGAATATGAATGACATGTGAAACAATCAAATGAAGATACATTGGAACTTAAATTTCAACCAACATTCAAAAGGCAAAACCAGTGTTTTATATTCCATGGTGATTTGAAAACAAATGAGGAAACCGCCTTTAAAATATTTCTTCAGGTAAAATTATAATTAAAAGTTATTTTCTCTCACCCTTTTTTCTTAATATGATTCTGGCCTTCCTTTTATCTTTCCAAGGATCAAGGATGGTTCAAAGAAGCCAACTCAGTAATAAAATATTGAGGAGATATTTTAGAGTCCCCTAGTGAGTCTGACACAAAATTCAACAGGTATTGCAATATTACATAAAGCTGTAACAATGGCCAGTAAATGAATGAATTCAAATGCATGAACATATATGGTTCGTTAGCCAACTGCAACTCAGTGAAATCATATCACATGCTTCACTTTTGAAAATCAAGTAGTGTATCTACAAGAGGGGTAAAATTTTGTATTCCATTTGTTAGCTAGAGATTTTAGCTACATGTCTACAGTTTGGTAATCAGGATTCATGGCATAATAAATAGTAAATGGTAATGTGAGGAATACTTTGAACCTTTCAGAGGACATAGTAGAAGAGATTTAAGGGAGCATTATCAGAATTGGATGTGGGAATACATTAATCGTAACCGTCTACAGTTTAAGAATAAAAGATAAAGATGTTACCTCCTTCTGGATAAATTGAGTTGTAATGAACTTCTGCCCAGAAGCTCAGAAATATTACTGCAGAAATCACATGAGCCACAAACTTAGCATGTTGCTAAAACAGAACTTAAAATACAAAACTAGGTTTTCCAAAACTATCACACCAAACTTCACATGAGCCACACCAATATCTTCTTGTATACAATTATTTTGTATTTTGATCTTTCTCAATGATAAATTTATAAGTAACCACCAAATAGGTTTTCCAAAGTTATATGCATCACCACATTAGTTCTCCAAGAATTAGTTGCCAAATTATTCATTTAAAAATCTAAAACATCGTTCACACGTGCACACATGCACACATATATAAGCAACTTAACAAGTACTAATACAGTCTTACCTCTTCCAGACTTCTGTATCTGTGGAAGAATCTCGATGTAACATGTGTCCTTAAAAGATGTAATAACAAAAATTTTGACACCATACTGAAAGAACATGAGAAATGACCATATCAATCACAAAAATAAAGGAGGATTTTACATCAACAAAAATGCAATGTTATCAGATTTTATTCACCACTTCAAACGTAAGATACACTGTTAAAATTCTACCCTTGGGATACTCAATTTATCCATAATGCCTACGGAAGGGAGGTAATATAACTCCAAACAATAATTGAAAATTTTACATTAACAAATTTTGTTAGTAAATGTCATATCACCACCCCTAACCTCTTTTTTTTAGTCCAAGACCTTTGGTATCCAGAAGCCACCTTGTACCTCGACTCATTTCAGTGAAGCTGGGTGGGACTCATTTCAGGGGACAAAGCTCTCCTAGCTCCTAACCTATTTGATGCTAGCAGCCTATGGCAGTTTTTAAATCCCCAAACCATTTTTTTTTTAAATATAAAGATTATAATTCTAGTCATTTGAGGGCGAACCCTTACACAATGATAAAATTTGAATCCTGAAACAGCTTCTTTACATATGCACTTGGGTAAAGGTAGGACTGCATACAAAGACACTCCCCCATACCTTCGAATAGCAAGGAGCCTTCGGGCATTAAGGTACGTTTGTTTTTACTATAAATCTAATCATTTAAAATATTGGATACATTAGTGATTAAGTAACAGGAGATCTTACAAAACATTTGCACTTTCAAAGAAAAAAAATGCCTAAAAACCCACTGGAATTTCTTTTAACTGTTACGTGATCAATTTAAAATCCAGATAAATAATTTAAGTAACTTCAAAACAGTCTCTAAAAGATCCAAAACATTCTTCAGATGTAAATCAAGGGAATAAGCATCCATGGGAATCAATAGATAAATATTTTCCACTTTCAAATCTCAATTACATTTGCAAAGGCACTAGGCAGCATAGCCAATAAAAAAAAGAAAAGTATTATATACAAGGAAAAATATAGAATGAAACCCGTTTATTTCCTCATACCCAATCTGCAGCAGCCTGCAATGTGACATGATCACCCCATTCGCCACTCCTGGTACATCCACACAAAAAACTATCAGTGAACACAAAGGACTACAGTAACACCACATGATCAGAAATAACATTGCATAATGAGAGATATGCACATACTTGTTCATGTTTTTCAAATAGTCACTGTAAGCCATGGGAACATAACCAGCATATAGATCTGGGTAAGATTTGAGCTGACAAAAGACAGTAAAAAGCAATGTATCAATACCAGTGAACATAAGGCAGTCCACTCAACAGGAAATATGATGTACACCAATGAACCTGTTGAATAATTTGCTCCCGCACAAATTTGTGGTGGTCCGGAGAGCGATAGAGTTGATCTGATAAAGAACGGAACTGAAATAATATGACAACAATAAGGCACAGTTTTCTATTGAAGAGTACCATTTAATGATCAGCAAATTTTTGGTGATTCACTGACAATATTTAGTCATGTAAGTGCAAATTCGTCAAATTTCCACTGAATCATAAATAAATTTTCTAACAAAACCCAACAACTACTCCACTAAACTTTGAAAATAACTAACCTGGCAGTTACCATCTCCTTGAACCTTGCATTCAATCAGATCATATAACTGCAATCTAAGAAAGACCAAATTCTTAAATTTAAAAATAACAAAAACACATAGATAAGACATACATTGTGTTATAATTTAAATGCAAGGAAAAATAAAAAGGAGAAAGAACTAGATTGAACATTTTTTCTTTTATTTGACTAATTCAATCTCGCTTGTTCAATATTCCCCCCTCTAACTCTTTCTTATTGCAAAAAATTGGACCAAAGGATAGAGAATAGTATGAAGGAATTCCCATGGTCAGAGGTAGGGGATCTGAAAAGAGATGTTCTAGGTTGAGATTTGTGTTGCAGACCTTCAAATGCAAATAGGGGTTTAGGTCTGGAAAATTTTCTCTAAAAATATTGCTTTGGAAGCTAAAATAGCAATCTCCCAATAGAAACTAAGTCATGAAGGCACCAAAAACCAGGTGTGACACTCTACTCAGACACATGGGGTGATTTGATGGCTGTTCAGTGTTCACTCTACTCTTCTCAAGAAAAGCTCTGCCCAATGTTTTAAGGGAGCAACCATCTATGAAGAGGGATTCGGAAACATTGCTATATTCCTAGTTTTCTGCTTCTCCGTTTCTTTTTATTTTCAACTCTTGGGAATGAATTATCCTTATCTCACTTTTACTTGTTAAAGAAATACTTTTTGTTTTTGAAAAAGGCAAAAAATACAATTTTTAAAAATTTCTTAATGTGATTGAGTGAGTGTAAGAGGTGGAGCTTAGTGGTTAGTTCCAATAAGAAATGCCCCCCCCCTCCCCCTATTAGAGTTGTATTTAGCAAAAATACATATTGTAAGTGCTGGTTAGCTTTTGCTAACAGCACCTCGATTTTCTGTACATGTGTCACTAGTTAGGAAGTTAGCGTCTTCTGTAAGATTGATTCAGAGGTTATAAAACCTCTCTTGTAACTGACACAATTTGACTTTTCCTTAATCACTGAAATAAGATCAGAGTTCTTTTCTTTCTGTTTTTCTTTCTTTTCTCTCTAAAATGGTATCAAGAGCCATTTTTTTTGCACTGATTGTGCATTTTGGCAAGCCTGGGTCTCATTCTTGCTTCTTGTTCCTGTTCACGTCACTGTTCATCACGTCACTGTTCATCCTGTTTTCGCGTTGCGTTTGGTCTTGTTCTTGCTTGTTCTTGCTTGGGTTTCTCTTTTCGGTGCTGTCTGTGCTGTTTGGAGTGGGTTTTGGCTCCTTTCCTGTTTGTGACGGAGTTTTGGTGCTGCTGTTTGGCTCAGTCTGTTCGCAATTGGCTTCTGGTGCTGCTGTTTGGCTTGTTTGCCTCAGTCTGTTTGTGTTTTCTGGTTAGCTTTTGCTTTCTTTCCCATTTTGGGTGTTATCTGGTTCACTGGGTGTTTGTGTTCTCTAGTTTGTCCATGGCTTCCGCTCCTGTACACTCTATTTCGCATCAATTTCCCAATTCTGTTGCTGAGAAATTGGATGGTTCTAACTACTTACACTAGCGTCAACATGTTGAGCTAGTCATCAAGTCTCACAAGCTGCAGAGGTTTGTGGTTAATCCTATAATTCCGCCTCGATATCTCACAGAAAGTGATCAAGTAGCTGACAGAGTTAATCCAGAATTTGAAGCCTGGGAGGTTCACGATCAAACTCTTCTTGTTTGGCTTCAGTCCACTCTTTCTAAATCTGTTTTGTCTCGTGTTCTTGGTTCTGAACACTCTTACCAAGTTTTGGACAAAATTCATGAACACTTTAGCCTACACACTAAATCCAGAGCACGTCAATTACCCATTGCAATGAGAGCAGTTTCTCTTGATGGCAAATCCATTGATGATTACTTGAGGAAGATTAAAGGCTATGTTGATGAGTTAGCTGGAGTTGGAGTTCCAGTGAGACATGAAGAGTATGTGGATGCCTTGCTGGAAGGATGCATCAGTTATTTCAGTCATTGAAGGGAAAAAGAGAACACCTTCTATTGCTGAAATAGAAGCACTTCTTTATGGACATGAGACTAGACTTAACAGATATAACAAAGAGGTTCAGGTATTAAGCTCCCCTTTAAACTACACTCAAGGGTACACGAATTCCAGGAGTTCCTATGGCCGGAATGGTGGTGGTCTTAGTAATTTTTCTGATAATGGCACTGGTCGCAGCAACGGAGGATCTGGCAGAGGTCGTGGGGGTGGCAGATTTGCCAACTTTCAATGTCAGATCTGTCTAAAGTTTGGACACACTGCAAATGTGTGTCATTATAGGTCAGATATGACTTTCAAGCCTCATGAATCTCTTGCTTTCTTTGACCTTGCCACCAATCAATCTATTCCATATTCAATGAGATCTACTAGGATGTCTAATACCTGGACTAATCCTAACTACAAGCCTGCAGCTCAATCTGGGAATCAACCTAGTGCTATGTTGACTAATTCTGGTGGTGATCCGGCTGGCTCCACTTGGATTCCAGATTCTGGTGCAGTTATCATGTGACTGGTGAGTCACAACACATCAAGCAATTCCATCATTGATGGACCAGATCAGATCTTTATTGGCAATGGTGAAGGTTTGAATATCAATGGTGCTGGTTCCTCTTGCTTTATGTCTCCTAATAACAATCATTTCACCTTTAAACTACAAAAATTGTTGCATGTTCCTTCCATTTCAAAAAATTTGTTAAGTGTCAGCCAATTTGCAAAAGATAATTATGTTTTCTTTTGAGTTTCATTCTAATTTTTGTCTTGTGAAATCCCAGGAGACAAATAAAGTTCTTCAAGGTTCTGTTGGAGCTGATGGATTGTACTATTTTCAGAATATCCAGCTCCAGCACACCTCTCCTCAGTTGTTGTCCACTTCAGCTAATGCTTCAGCAAACACTTTGTCACAGCAATCTGCTACTGTTTCTTCTGATTCTATTTCTTTTTCACCTAGTACTGCCCATGTTTGGCATGCTAGATTAGGTCATCCAAACAACCATGTAATGAAACTTGTACTAAGCAATTGTAATGTTTCTCATTTGAATAAAATTGTTCCAGATTTTTGTTCATCTTGTTGTATGGGAAAGTTGCATAGATTGCCATCTTCCAAATCTAATACTGTTTATTCCCCCTTAGAACTGGTTTTTACAGATTTATGGGGACTCTCACATAACATCCTATGCTGGTTTCAAATATTATGTGTCTTTCATTGATGCTTTCTCTAGATATACTTGGATTTTTCCTATTAAGTACAAAGCTGAAACAGTTTCTGTTTTCCAGACCTTTAAATCCCTTGTTGAACTCCAACTCAACACTAGAATAAAGAGTGTGCAGTCTGATCGGGGAGGAGAGTATAGACCTTTTTCCACTCTTTTAAACTCTTTTGGTATCTCTCATAGGCTCATTTGTCCTCACACTCATCATCAAAATGGAGTCATTGAGAGAAAACATAGGCCATATAGTGGACTTAGGTCTTACCTTGTTGTATCATGCTTATTTACCTCTGAATTTTTGGGATTATGCCTTTACCACTGTTGTTTACCTCATTAACAGGCTCCCTACTGCTTCTCTTAATTTTGCCATACCCCTCACCATTCTTTTTCAAAAAGATCCTGACTTTAAGTTTCTAAAAACCTTTGGTTGTGCCTGTTTTCCTCTCTTAAAACCTTATCACACTCACAAGCTTAATTTCAGGTCTCAGGAATGCTTATTTTTAGGGTATTCTAATTCTCACAAGGGTTACAAATGTCTGTACCCTTCTGGCAGAATTTATATATCCAAAGATGTCCTGTTTAATGAGCAGAAATTTCCCTATTCTGACTTGTTTCCTTCATGTCCTAATACAGTTAGTGATTTAAATACCTACTTTAGTCTTAATCCCAATTTGTCTCCTCCTCCTGTGTAGTCATCACTTTCCCATACACAGTATTTCCTTCCTACACCACAATCTGTACATACTGTACCACCTGGTTTCTCTCCTATAACTAGTTAGCATACTGTTGTTTCCTCTCCTGTGTCACAGCCAGCTACTGTGTCAACTTCTGACCCTATTTCACATGTCTCTTCAGAGACTGCCACTGTCTCTGCACCCTCCTCTGCACCTACTAATATTTCTGCCCCTCACTCCACTTCCAATAATATTCATCCAATGCAAACTCGGTCTAAATCTGGTATTCACAATCCTAGATTACATCCCTCCTTGTTTCTTGTTCATTCTGAGCCTAAAACTGTCAAACAGGCCCTTGCTAGCTCAGATTGACATGCTGCCATGCAACTTGAGTATGATGTTTTAATAAGAAATAAAACTTGGGATTTGGTTTCTTTACCTGCTAACAGACAAGCTATTGGTTGTAAATGGGTGTTTAGGGTGAAAGAAAATGCTGATGGCACCATAAACAAATATAAAGCCAGGTTGGTAGCAAAAGGGTTCACTTAAGTTCGAGGTTTTGACTTCCATGAGACATTTTCCCCTGTTATTAAGCCTGCCACTATTAGAATTATCATCACCATTGCTCTCTCACATGGCTGGAAGTTATCTCAGCTTGATGTCAATAATGCTTTCCTTAATGGGCTCCTTGAAGAATCCATTTATATGAGCAAACCTCCTGGTTTTGAAGCTGCTGATAAGTCATTAGTCTGCAGACTTAACAAGGCATTGTATGGTTTAAAGCAAGCTCCCAGACAATGGTTTGATAGGCTGAGGTCCACTTTAATTCAGTTTGGTTTTGAAGCAAGTAAGTGTGATTCCTCCCTATTCATTTACAAACAGTAGAAGCAGGTTGTCTATCTTTTGGTTTATGTAGATGACATTATTATTACTGGAAGCTCTAACATTCTAATTCAGCAGCTTACTTCCAAGTTAAAGTGTTTTTTCTCTAAAGCAACTTGGTCAACTAGATTATTTCTTAGGGCTTGAAGTTAAGTACTTTTCCAACAAGTCTGTTCTCATGACTCAAAGCAAATATATCAGAGATTTGTTACACAAGACTAATATGGCTGAAGCTCACTCCATCTCTTCTCCCATGGTGTCGTCTAATTGCAAGCTGTCCAAGCATGGAGCTGACCTTTTTCATGACCCCACTTTATTCAGATCAGTTGTGGGTGCACTGCAGTATGCTACCCTTACTAGACCAGAAATCAGCTTTGCTGTCAACAAAGTGTGTCAATTTCTGGCTGCTCCTCTTGATTCTCATTGGGCTGTGGTTAAGAGAATATTAAGGTACCTTAAGGATACTATTTTTCATGGACTTTTGTTTCAGCCTGCTTGCTTCAATAAGCCATTGTCTCTTCATGCTTTCTGTGATGCTGATTGGGCATCAGATGTGGATGATAGGCAATCCACCTCTGGTTCTGCTATCTTTCTTGGTCCAAATCTGATTTCCTGGTGGTCCCGAAAGCAGAAGGTTACAGCTAGGTCCAGCACTGAGGCTGAATATAGAAGCTTAGCTCAAACTTCTATAGAACTCACTTGGATTCATGCCCTTTTGACTGAGCTACAAGTTTCTTTCACTACTCCTGCTGTATTTTGTGACAATCAGAGTGCTGTCTCCGTTGCTCATAATCCAGTTTTCCACAGTCGCACCAAGCATATGGAAATTGATGTTTTCTTTGTTAGGGAGAAGGTTCTTGCTAAACAGCTATTAGTTGTGCACATTCCAGCTCTAGATCAATGGGCTGATGTGCTGACCAAGCCATTGTCCTCAGCCAGATTTGAATTTCTTAGGAGCAAACTCAATGTAAAGAGTGTTTCTTCTGAAAACTCTTCACCTTGAGTTTGAGGGGGGATATTAGAGTTGTATTTAGCAAAAATACATATTGTAAGTGCTGGTTAGCTTTTGCTTACAGCACCTCTATTTTCTGTACACGTGTCATCAGTTAGGAAGTTAGCGTCTTCTGTAAGATTGATTCAGAGGTTATAAAACCTCTCTTGTAACTGACACAATTTGACTTTTCCTTAATCACTGAAATAAGATCAGAGTTCTTTTCTTTCTTTTCTCTCTAACCCCCCCCCCCCCCCGGAACTAGCAAAATATTGACTGTTTAGGGGGAGAAATTAAGACAGTTTTTTATTCTCTTCCAGTAGTGCAGAATTATACTACTTCTATCTGGAAAACTATTCAATCCAACAAATATAAAACATGAAATAAATGAAGACCTGTCTAGAAGCCTTTGATGATCTGATATTTCTTCATCATCAGATGGTATTTTTTCATTGGTTTTAGGAACATGCTGCAAACATGAACAAGAGAAGTAAGTGCATGAATTGTTACTTAAATTAGAAATCCATATTTAAACTGTAACATTGATAACCTAGCAAACTTCAGTCTTGTACAGAGAAGTCAATAGCGGATAGCAGCATAGAGCTGCCACCCACAAAATAGTGAGATAGTGGGTAGTGGGATAGCCACGATTCTTAACTATAGTAATTCTATTTAATTATTACATTTTTATTTATATATCATTAAATGATATATATAATTATGTATTAATATTTTTAAAATATTATAGTACCTTTTTTTTTATAATACCTTATGGTATTAAGCTCATGAGTCATACTATGAAGTTGTGGGAGAGAGTTATCAAACATCGCTTGAGGAGGGAGACCAAGGTTTTTGTAAATCAATTTGAATTTATACCAGAAAGATGTACTGTGGAAGCTACTTTCTTGATGCGATAATTAATGAAAGGTATCGAGAAAAGAAGAAAGATTTACATACGGTGTTCATAGATATTAAGAAAGCGTACGATAAGGTCCCAAGAAAAATCCTATGGTGGACTCTTGAGAATAAAAAAGTACCATTAAAGTATGTTAATGCAATCAAGGATATGTATAATGGGGATACCACATGTGTAAAAGTTTGTAATGGAACATCAAGGTATTTTCCTATCACGATAGGTGTACACCAAGGTTCGGCTCTTAGTCCTTATCTCTTTGCCTTAGTGATGGATGAACTATCAAAAGATATTCAAGAGGAAGTGTCGTGGTGTATGTTTTTTGCAGATGATATTGTGTTTATTGATGAAACCAAAGATAGTGTTAATAGAAAACTTGAATTGTGAATAAACACTTTGGAGTCTAAAAGATTCACGATAAGACAAAACAATACTGAGTATATGAAATGTGAGTTTTCGCTGGGAAGAGATGGTGATCAAGACCCGGTACATCTACTTGGTCAAAAGGTACCCAAGAAAGATTTTTTAGATACTTGGGATTAATTTTGCAAAAAGGTGGATGAATTGATGAGGATGTAAATCATAGAATCAGAGCAGAGTGGATTAAATGGCAGAGTGCATCGGGGTTTTTGTGTGACCGCAAAATTCCCCTTAAGCTAAAAGGAAAATTCTATATAACAGTTGTAGGACCTGCGATGTTATATGGAGCTAAATGTTGGCCAGCACATAGGCAACATGAACATAAAATAGGGGTAGCAGAAATGAGGGTGTTAAGGTGGATGTGTGGGTATACGAAGATGGATAAGATAAGAAATGAAGATATTCGACGAAATGTAGCAGTAGTACCAGTGAGTGAAAAAATGAGGGAGCATAGATTGATGTGGTTTGGGCACGTAATGAAACGGCTCCTGGATGCTCCTGTATGAACAATAGTTTGTTACCAAGAGCTCGTCACAAAGAGAAGTAGAGGTAAACCAAAACTTACCTAGGAAAAAGTAATTAAACAAGATTTAATGAAGTGGAATATAGATTGGTGGAAGGTGTGTCTTAGGACAGAATGGAAAAAAGCTATAAGCTTGGTGGAGGGTTAGATCTGTTATTATCTCTATCTTCCAGATGATCCATCTTTAGTTCCTTTCCTCTTCATTTTTTCCCTCCTTCTTTCACTCTTCTTTTCTTTTATCTTATTTTTCTTTTCTTTTGTGTTAATTTTTTTTTCTTTTCTTTCAACTTCTTTGTATCTATTATTGGATTCATCTACCACCGACTCCAATTAACTTGGGTTAAATGTGTTGTTGATGTTGATAGTACCTTATGGTATTATAACATTATAATAGTATAATATATGAAGTGCAGGCCCAATTGTAGGACTGTCGGGGTGGATAGTGACCCAATTTGAGGTGCATGCCCAACAAAGGCTGTCCGATGATGGCACAGGTCGCATAGCCTGTCCAGTGATGGTGCAAACAGAGGAGCAGCTGCAAAGGTGCAAATTGCTGTGATTTTCTGCAATGACGGCCACAACATTCAGGAGCTACGCAACAAGTGCCTCAGGAGGGAGGGGGGGCACTTTGCTCCGCCACCCCACAATTGTGGCATGATAGCACACGATTGATTACTCTCGTCTTGTGTATATAAATTGCAATTATATAGCTCTAGCCTCAAGTTTTATATTACACTGTATAGTGGCACAGAGTTACTCTACATTGAACTTTGTTTCTCGTGATCTGAGCATTAATCAGTATCAATCTGGTTCCTACATTTCTATCAAGATTTTTTTTTTCTGCAAGTCTTAATGAGTTAAAAGATCATCATTTAAATTTTACACATACAAAAATTCTATCCATGAAATTTACCAGAAATCATTCAAAAGAATACACAAATCAAATAGCGACTAATACAATAAAAGATTATAGTTAAAGATGAAACATGACTTTAAAACAAAATCAAGTGGCTGCACTAAAGGTACACTTACAGGAATGGGAACCATCTGGTTTAATCTTTTGCCAACTTCACCGTCAAGAGAAGATTCATTCGATATTTCCAATGAATCCCAGAAGTCATCACTAGTAACAGGTACCTCTACTGATCCAGAAGACGAACCATAAACATCATTTTCATGCATGCCATTTTCTCTTTCACTTGGAGTTGGACCATAATTCTCCACTTCTTTCATATTATAGGACTCATCTACAGAGTTCTGGCAAGACTCATTGCCTACATGTTGTTGAAAATTTATAATGCAAGTTTAAAAAATCCATTCATAAAATGTAAAATAAAGTAAAATAAACAAAACACAACAAAAAACTAATACAGAACTGCAACTCCGTACCAAAGTTATAATTTCCATTTGAGGATTGAGGCCAATCTTGTGTATAGACAGATCCTTGCATTCCTTCATTCTCAAAATTGGATATCCCCGAAGCTCCCATGGAATCAAGTTGCGATAATTCTTCTTGATAAGCTCGTGCAACAGCCTCATCATTATCCACATACTCATGCTGACAAAAGCCTTCGGTAACATATTCAACTCGACTTAAATCAGGATCATATTGAGTTACAATACTCGGGGAACCATGGTGGGAAAGTGTGCACACATCTAGGAGATGAAGACCCCAGCGAACAACATCGGGATCCATTTCATGTGTTGCCATGTGCCTGCAAAACACATGCAACTCAAACTACTCCAGAAACCAACTGCTTTACGTGTATGCCCCTAAAGAATACAATTGCTGAAAATGGAGAAAATTGATAGTCAAACTATATAGGATGAAATGCTTTCATAGTTTGTTGTATGTTGCATAACATAGTTTGTTAAAAACAATGAATTTTATACAAGAAGTTAAAAAATTAATATGATTAAATGATGCTCTTTTTATCTAACTAATGAAACACTATTCATCATGGAAATATTGAAAAGTATAAAGCCATCATTCACCAAATTCACCACAAAAATATCTTATTAGATGGCTTCATATCAACCCAATTGTCCACACTCTCCAGAAAATACTCAATCGACCCATAAACCCACAAGACAAAAAAAATTTGGGATATCATCCACCATTAGGCCCATTACAATGATTGTTTAACATGAAATCACAAAGGCTAAAAGTTGAAACTTTTGCATCCAATAACACAAAAAGAACCCTTGATTTCCACTGCCAATACATCAAACTTGAAACATGCACACCAATGATCATTAAAGAAAAAACCCTAAACCTATATCCAGGCACAAAAATCCTCGATCACCCAAAAGGGAACAAAAATGGAAGAAAGAGAAGTGAGAATTAGAAGGGAAAAAACAACAAAAAGAAGAAGAAAAAACGAACCTTGGGAAAAGGAAAAGGATGAGAACACAAAGAAAGACGATGGGGAATAGTAGGAAATGAAAAAAGGGATTGGAAGATAGAGAGGGTGAAGAAGTTTGTTGAATGCTAAAGAAAATTAGACGATAAAATGCAGAATATCAACGTAACCAAGAAACAAAAACTCCGTTACTTTTAGCCTGCAAGGTCACAAGCAATATCTCTATTTATTTATATCAAAATTAAGTTAATTTTAATATAACTATTAGTTTTTAATATCAATTAATTAGATAGAAATGATAAATATTTATTATTATATAATTAAAATTATAAGAAATAAATGTTTTAAATATATAAATCATATTATTATTAAAAATTGTAATGAATAAATATATTTAAGTATATAAATTATAGATTTAGTTTTATATTGGAAAATTTAAATTGTAAAATAAAGTTATTTTTAATTATTTATTTTTTCTTAAGAATATTTTAAATTTTAATTTATAGATAAAAATGAAAAAGAATAAAGATTGAAAGGGATAAACAATTAATAAAGTCGTAAATAGAGTAAAACAGAAAAATAATTTGAGATAATTGAAAGAGAAAATTTTAGGCTCATTTAGGGTATTTTTAGTTGTAATTTTCAATAGAATTAAAATACAATGAATTTTTAACTAACCATATATAGGTAGTGTGTCAAACCAAGTGAATAGAAAAACTATTGAGAATGTCTTTTTTTTTTTTTTAAGAGAAGTATAATTAAGGCTAAAATATTATTTCTTTCAATTATGTTTTCTATTTTTTTATTTATGTTTTAAGATTTTCATTTTGTTTATTTATTATTTTGAATTGATTCAAAATAGTCTTTTGGTTTATTAAATAACAATGGGATGTTAATTTTATTATATTTTCTATGATTCAAAATCACTAGAAATTATTTGTCTAAAGCATATTTTTTTGCTGTACTTGCTAAAAAAATATCTTTCAACTATATAAAACTACCATTTTACTTTACTTTTATCCATGTACTTGATTTTTAAATTGTTTATTCTTTTCAATTTATCTTCTTTTATTTTGAAGTGAAATTTTAATACTTTAAAAAATATCAACGATTAAAATTAGTTTAATATCACAATTTAAATGTTTTATTAAAATATAAAATAATTAGATTTAAAAAATATTTATTTATCAAAATTTTATTTATATAAAATAAAAAGCTTAATGATCATATATTGATATAGTATAATTTTTTATATATTATTATTTAATCACAAATCATCACTTTTAATATTATTATTGTAAAATTTAATAAATTTTTTATAAATATTAATCTATTATTCTATAACGATATAAAATTAATCTATATTATTAATATATAGTTTTTATAAAATAAATATTAATGAAGTTTAATATTCCATGTGACTAAAAGTGAAAAGTGAAAATGATTAATCATTATTTAATATATATATATATATATATAAGGACGGTAATGGAATTTGGATTTATATTTGTTTTCTTTTTTGCTGAGTTTGGATTTATAATTTGATAGTAGTAGTAAAAAAGTAAAAATTATCCTATGTCGACCAATAGCAGTGGGGATAAACGGCGCCGCTCTTTACAGCTAGCTAGCTATCAATCAGTCTTTTCTTCAAATTCCGCACACATCATCTGACCATTCCATTCATTCATTCCCCATCTGTTTTCTGTCTGTGACATCATATCTTATTCCTCCCCTTTTCATTCATTTTACATTTATTAAAAAAAATAATTAAAAGTTAACTGTCATCTAAGCACATAACGGAAATTTTAAATAGAAAGGGTCAAAAAATGAAAACTAAAGTAAATACTAAGGACTAAAATCGGTCTTTTTCTTTTAAGAATTAAAAATAAAAATTTTAAAAAGTTCAATGACTAAAAATATAATTAATTATTAAAAGAAATTATCACCTTGCAAAAGTTATTTTTTTATTATAATATAGAGTATCCATTAATTTTATTGATATTTAATATTAGTTGAAGAGTTTGACCAATTATTTTTCATAAGATATTAATTAGTGATTAAGGAGTGTATATTTAATTTTCTTTGACTAATATCTTAAGTTTGAGTTTTATAAATGAAAAATAATTATACTCTAATATTTTAGTCTGTGCATAGAAGAGAATAAATGTTTATTTTCTATAACTAAATTTAGAATTTGTAATGAATATTTTTAATATATAAGTTACATTTTATATTTATAGTAAATAATTTATATTACGATATCCTGTTACAACTAATTAAAACTTTTAGTTGATATGAAAAACATAAGAGGATATAAAGATACATTTAAGGATAGTGAAATTAGTCACTTCAAAAGAGAAAAATATTCAAATGATAAGGGATGTAAGAAAGAGAGGGGAAAATGAAGTAATAAAAATATATATAGATTTAGATGTTTATATATATATAGATTTAGATGTTTATATATATATATATATATATATATATATATATATATATATATATATAAAATAGTATTTTATCTTATGCATAGCATAAAATAAATATTTATTTTACATAACTGAAATTTATAATTATAATAAATAAATATTATAATCATATAAATTATATTATAATTAAGATCTGAAATAAATAAATTTAAATTAAATTTTAGATTTATGATAAATAGTTTTTTTAAAGAAGAAATGATTGATAAATAATTTATGTTGTGATGTATTGTATCTTTAGTTGTTGATAATTTCGTTAAAATTATATATTAAATTAAAGTTAGCACTAAAAATATTGAAAATGATTAATTAAAATAGATAAGAAGTTAAGTTAAATAATTCAATTGATATTAAAAATATAAGATGATATATCATATTTATGTTAGCAACATATTCAATTACAAATTGTTATATAATTTAGTTGATATTAAAATTTAAAAACATAAAAAGATATATCAGATGCAAGTTTGGAGTGTGAACTTCACCACTTCACAAGAGAAAAATATTCAAATGAGAATAAGAATGACAAGAATGGAAACTTGGAAAAAATATATAAGACTTATATAAATATATATATTGGAGAGACCGAAAGATATTATACGATCGTTTGATTTGCCTTTCTAAAAAAAAGGTCTATAATTTTTTTAAAAATTACGTCATAAAAATGATCCTACCTCTTAATTATTAGCGTGCAATGCTTTAATTTGACATGAAGTTTTTAATTACAAGCATGCGGGATTTTAAAAACTGACATCCACATTGTAGCCAGCGTGCGGTGTTTCAATTTCTATTATTCTTTTCTCAATTTAACATTGGTCTAAGGTATCTAGTAGTTGATTTATTACTTATTATCAAGTTGCTAGTTAAAGCAGTATTAATACTAAATTTATATTTGAGTTTTATAGATAAAAAAATATAATTTGAACGAAAAAATCTCATTAAAGATAAATAATTATATTTTTTGATAGAGATTAATCATTGACAAATGAATGAATATTCTATATCAATATCATGGTAATAAAAAAAATATTTATCAATCACCATTAATTAGGATCAACCTAGGGATAAAACAACTAAAATTCAAGCTTTAGACCCATCAATAAAAAAAAAATAGCTATTAATTTTATAAAGTAAAGACTTCATATTTTGACAAAAATATCACATATGTTCACAAAAAAATTTGACATACTATATTTGATAAGTCCTTTGAGGAGCTTATAAGATCCAAATTCTTTTTACTAGCTTATAAGCTATTTTGACTAAAATAATTTTGTTTGATATATGAGTTTATTTTAATAATTTATTTTTGTTACAACTATATAAAAAAATATAGACAAACAATGTAAAGAGTAAAAGAGTGTAAATATTATTGTAAAAAAAAGTGTAAATATTAATAACATGAGTCTGATTTAGATTTTGGTCTAGGTAAAAGTGGGAAAGATGGCAAGTTCAATACTACCTTGGTTTAGCTGAATTTGACAACAATAAATTAATTAATTAATAAATAGGGTCGATCATTCAAAGATGATTTGACTGGGTTCAAACAGGAAGGAAATAAGAGAAATTTTCAAAATTTTGTGGAGAGTTTCACATTTTTTTTCTTTCTACTTTAATTTAAATATTTATTTTTAATTTTCTTCTATTTATTTTTCTTCCATACAACCAAACTATCCCTTAGTAAAATAGTAAATAAAATAAGGAAACATTTCAATTTCAAATTCATTATGCATGTACACGTATTTTTTATAATTAAGATAACTAATTTAGGTTTCATATAGAATCATAAATGTCTTCCAAGAGTAAGAAACTAATTTACTGTTATTGATCTAAGCAAATTTTGCACATAATGAGTACTGCACATATATTTTCTTGTTAAATAAATTATTTGTTCACGTGAAAAATGGGAAATCTTGTATCAGTGCACGAATATGTTTAACTAATTTATCTTTCATTGAAAGTAAAATTATTGAAGCATTAAAAAAGTTAACGCGTGTTTGTACATGTATCATCACGAGTCATGAGAAGTAATACTAGATTCCTCTGTAGTTTGAAATTTTAACATGTTTGTTAACCAAGACTTGTGGCTAAATTAACGGAATGTCCTTCTATTTTTGTACAACAAAATAGTACTAGTAGTTGTCTTGTCGATGCACTCAACAGTTTACACGTAACCTCGTTCGAACGTGGTGTCACGACTGTCCCTTTTGGCGGGCCCCACCACTTTTACTTCACTTCTCATTTTTCTCTTTTCTATTGCTATGTTCCCATCATGCCATTCTCTGAAGCAGAAGCTCAAAACCCTTTTTAGAGTCTCAAAAAACTCTGTTGCATTCATTTTCAACGTTTGTGGTCACTCCAACTTCAACATCACAACATGTGTAGGTGGAGCATTAACTCAATGCATTTGGGGGTGCCCATTGTGGTGTTGAGCTTGTTCATTGGGATGATGCAGTTGCAGTGCCAAGAAGTGAATGACTATGACCAAATCGATAGCCCTGCCGTTCTTCCCCTCGTTACTCAGCTTGTCTACAGTCAAATCTCCAATTTGACATCAATACTCAGTCAGGAAATAAGCAAAGAGTCCACTTTTTGTGTCAAAGATCCGTGAGTTTCTATTTTAACAATTTATTATTTTATTCTATAATTTTTTTTTTCTTGCATCAGTTTGGTCATTTTGGTAACCTTCTGAGCTGGGGTGTGGAAATGCATAGACATTAGACAGTTTAATTTCAGGATGAACAGGTAGATCAATAAGTTCAGTTATAGTGATTGTTGGCATTTGGATGCAGGATGGCCATTGTCATGTTGGTTTAGAATCAATGTTTTTAAATGTATGAATATAAGTTGGTTTACCAGAGGAAAGCTCAAAACTGAAAACTCATTTCATCGAGTTTATATTTGATGTTGATGGACATGTTGTTAGTGAGAAATATAGTTGGTGTTGAAGTGAGTTATATGAAGTTATTCTGCTTGAACTGTTTAATGTTTATTTATAATTTTATTTATAACGAGGGTTGAAGAAGAAGAGACAGATGAATTTCGTGATAATGGATATCAATGGAAGATAGTACTTATTTCACATTAAAATTGCAGGGATGATGATTGGAATCAAGCATTTAATTTTTCATCTGATTTGGGCTTCTTGGCGTCTTGCATTAAGAAGACTAGAGGTAAGAAGATACTCCTTTTTTTTCCATCAGTTCTCTCATTTTCTGAGCAGCCAACCCAACATGTTCATGGTTTAGCTAGAAAATCTGAATCAGCATGTTCATAGATCTAAGGAAACAGAAATTTTTGAAACATACTACATGCTAATTGGCCTTTGAGGATGAAAATTATGGATGCATTATAACTAAAATGGATGTAATTTGAAAGGGGCAAATAGTACACTTTATTTTGATCTTGAGTAGGGATGTTAGTACAAGACAAACATGGAATTCATGAATATGTTTATGCTGGGACTATATTGTTCACATTTAACAGAAGGTCCTTCATTATTCTTCACACCATCGTTTATATTAGTGGCTTGTTTGTATTCTCCTATTTAGACCACTATTTTTCATTTCATCCGGTAAAAATAAAAATGAGGACTAGGGAAAAAAGAAAAAAAGTGTTTCTTGCTACAACTGAGGTGAATGGATGAGGGAAACGTGCTACATTTTAATTTCTGTTATATACCGGAAATCTGTTTGTCTAATGAGACAACTCTTCTTATGCTTTGGATTCTAATGATTTAACAGGAGATATTGCAAAACGTTTGTGTACAGCAGCAGAAGTGAGGTTTTTCTTAAATAGTTTGTTGGGAAAATCTGTAAGTGCCAATTATTTAAAGCCTAACAAGAACTGCAATTTAACCTCATGGGTCTCCGGTTGTGAGCCAGGATGGGCCTGTAGTGTTCCCTCAAGCCAGAAGGTTGACCTTAAAAATTCAAAGGAGATACCTGCAAGAACTTCGAATTGTCAAGCATGTTGTGAAGGCTTCTTTTGTCCTCATGGGATTACATGCATGATACGTAAGTATAATCAATGCGAATCTTCAAAAAATTTCTTCATTACAGATTACTGCAAATAGCTTCTATAGGATACTATATTTTTATTCAATTTTTAAGTATCTTCAAGTTGTTTGATATTTTTTATTTGTAAATGAAGAAGTTTTATATAGATATTCAAGGGTTTACAATTGTTTATGTAATTCATATCTCTGGAAGTATATCTTGTGCTAGTGTGTGAGTGAGTGTTTGTAACTATGTATGTGAATCATGTGCAGTTTCTGTGATAAAAAGTCTATATTAGCGAAACATAATAACATCAATTGTAATTACACTACTGGTTGCCTACATGTATTCTAATAACTGTCTCTGATGCTTCTATTCTGTCTTTTTTTGGGCATTTGAAATATTGTTCTTGAAGCATGCCCTTTAGGTTCTTATTGCCCTCTTGCTACACTGAATAAAACAACTGGCATTTGTGAACCGTGAGTTCTAATTCTGGCCCAATGATTTGTTAATTTTCCCTTGATTTGTTGCCTGCATGCTGTTATGAAATTAATGGACAAATATATGTCTGCAGATATCTTTATCAGCTGCCTCCAATGCAGCCAAACCATACCTGTGGTGGAGCAAATGTTTGGGCTGATGTTAGTAGCAGTAGTGAGATATTTTGCTCAGCTGGATCATACTGTCCAACAACAACAAAAAGAATTCCTTGCAGTAGTGGGTATTATTTTGCTCCAAAACTTTATTACTCATTATAAACTACCAAATTTGGATCCTAGAATTAGGAGTTTTGCTAGATCCTCCTAAAATAGTCCCCTCATAATAAACAAAGTATTGAATAAAAAAATAGATGTATTTTATGTCTTGGCAACATGTAATGCATTCAACACTTTCTTCATTTGAATAGGAGTATTAATAATAAGATTTATAATATCAAGAAAGTAACATGAAGTGTTTAAAGCTTTTAGAGGAATTGGCCTTACATAGTTGCAGCGAGATTTTTACCTAGCCAGCTAAAAGATGATCAACTTAGTTACTTTCTTAATATACTTGTTAGATTGTTTCATTATTAGGAAGTTTCTTAACATTTTCTCTTGAAATTTCAGGCATTACTGCAGGATGGGCTCCACATCTGAGAAAAGTAAGATATCATGAATTGTGAATTCATGCAGCAGTAGATCTCTCTGGCTGTATATATGCAGAGTACAAATGACCATTTACTGATTATCTTGTAGGATGCTTCAAGTTGAGTTCATGTAATTCAAACTCAGCAACCCAAAATATGCATGCATATGGAATTATGCTCATTGTGAGTGGTTATTTCTGAACCTGAATGTTTGTTAGGGCATGGAATTGAAACAATGGGATATAGTTGCACTGATTGGAATTTCATTGTTATGGGAATTTATCAGTTATTTTGGGTATTAATATCAGTGTCTGTTTATGAATCATGGTCAATTCTTTGTACCATGTCACATAGAGAAACATAATTGACATATGTTCACACACGCGCACACACACAGATACCATGTTGGTAAAGTTAACACTCTTTAACTGCTTATGCAGGCTGCTTTGAGTACTTTGCTACTCATTATTTACAATTGTTCTGACCAAGTTCTAACTACTAGGGAAAGAAGAGTGGCCAAATCTAGAGAAGCAGCAGCTAGAAGTGCAAGGAAGACTGCAAATGCACGCCAAAGATGGCAATTTGCAAAAGATGCCACTAAGAAGGGTGCAATGGGGCTGCAAGCTCAGCTATCACGCACATTCAGGAAGGATGTGGCAAATCTGGAAAAAGTTAAAATTTTGAATCAAGCAACTTCTGAAGCAGATGTTGAATTGTTGTCATATTCAGGACCTACAACTTCAAGCATGGTTGCAAGTTCATCTCTGGCACCAAAGGAAAAGGGAAAAGAACCTAATGGTCTTATGCGGATAATACATGAAATTGAAAATGATCCAGATATTAATGACCACCTTCATACAGAAATAGAAACTAGAGATACAGGTGTTAGAGCAAATGTGCCAAAGGGAAAACAACCACATACTCATAGCCAAATTTTTAAGTATGCATATTCTCAACTTGAAAAAGAGAAGGCTCAGCAACAAGAAAACAAGAAGCTGACCTTCTCGGGGGTAATTAAAATGGCTACTAACACTGAAAAAAGGAAAAGGCCTTTAATGGAGATTTCTTTCAAGGATCTGACTCTTACATTGAAAGCTCAAAACAAACACATATTGAGATATGTTACTGGGAAAATTAAACCTGGCCGCATCACTGCTGTCATGGGTCCATCAGGGGCTGGCAAGACAACATTTCTTTCAGCTCTAGCCGGAAAGGCATTGGGATGCTCGGTCACTGGTTCAATTCTTATAAATGGAAGGAATGAATCAATCCACTCCTTTAAGAAAATTACTGGCTTTGTGCCACAAGATGATGTAGTTCATGGAAACCTGACAGTGGAAGAGAATCTCTGGTTCAGTGCACAGTGCAGGTATATCAAATTGTTGGACATTTGAATTGCAATATATTCTAAAATATTATCATTTTTATTTTGTCTTATTAACCTTGGTTGTCTTCTAATTCTTGTACATAAGATATTGTTTATTACAGTTTTTGTGTGTTTGTATATGTGATAATTCAAATGAACTTTTGTCAAAGGCTATCTGCTGACTTGTCAAAACCAGAAAAAGTTCTGGTTGTTGAAAGAGTTATAGAATTCTTGGGGCTTCAATCTGTGCGCAATGCCTTGGTTGGAACTGTGGAAAAAAGAGGGATCTCTGGAGGCCAAAGGAAGCGTGTAAATGTTGGATTGGAAATGGTTATGGAACCTTCACTCTTGATCTTGGATGAACCCACATCTGGCTTGGACAGTGCATCATCTCAGCTCCTTCTAAGAGCACTAAGACGCGAAGCTCTTGAGGGAGTGAACATTTGCATGGTGGTTCACCAACCCAGGTAAACTTTAATCCCATGTCTGCATCATTGGGATATTGCTTGCCTCATTGGTCATTGTTTTTTCTTTCCAGCTACCATTTACTGTACTAGAATTTTATTTTGTTCATAATATGTTTCATGGGCTAAAATGCACAAATACTTCAAAATTGGTGATGTATCCATACTGTACCCATACCGGATACTGATTCACTTATTATATGGCTACCTCTATCACAACTTGGATGTTTTATATTCCAATCTCCTATATACATTTTTTCTTTGGATAGAGACAGATTTATAATCATAACTTGAATTATAACACTTTTAATTGGGATTTTTTTAACAGTAAAAATTTATACTCTCCACAACAATCTGTATTTCGAAACAAGGAAAAGGATTCTCGACTAATTAGTTTCCCTTTGATTTGTTAATGATTGTAACTTTCTGCTTCAGCTATGCTTTGTTCAAGATGTTTGATGACCTGATACTTCTGGGAAAAGGTGGTCTTACTGTCTATCATGGATCTGCCAAGAAAGTTGAAGAATACTTTTCAGGTCTGGGGATCAATATTCCAGAACGGATTAATCCTCCTGATTACTTCATTGACATTTTGGAGGGCATAACAACAACTGGTGGAAGCTTAGGACTCAGTTATAAAGAGCTGCCAGTTAGATGGATGCTTCATAATGGATATCCAATTCCTCTTGATATGAGGCAGAATGCAGTTCAATTTGATATGTCCCAGAGTGTAAATTCAGCTAATGAAATAGATCCCAATGGATCTGGTCATGTTGGTAAAACCTTTGCTGGAGAATTATGGCAAGATATGAGAAACAATGTGGAACTGAAGAGGGAGAAGATGAGACTCAATTTTTTTAAATCCAAGGATTTATCTAACCGGAAAACTCCTGGTTTTTTCAAGCAATATAAGTACTTTCTTATACGGTAAACCATCTAATGACCTTCGGAAATCTCATTTTTCCTCGTTGCATGTTTATGTTCTCACTGTTTTGAAAGCATGGCCAAACTGGATTTTGTTAATGCTGGAGATTCAATAATTACATTTCTTTTATGACTTAACCATAGTCCAAGGTTCCGTGTGTTATAAGGGAAGTATGAAGAAGCAAAAATACAAATAAAACCTTTTTGCCTGATCATATGATTGTCAATTCCCTTACACTTGCTGCTTCACCAAAGTGGAACTTACCCCTGCTAATTGTGCTACAGAATATTTGCTAAAATGTCATCATTATTTCTCTTCTCATGCTCCATTTAGTGCTGTGATTTTTTATAGGAGAAAGAGTGTCTTATAAGCTTTAATAAAGCACATGTCTGTTCAATTTGTCGTCTGCATTTTCTTTAGTTAGTTGTTAGTACTTCCTCCATGATAATGTTATTCCAGGGTTGGGAAGCAGCGACTACGAGAAGCCAGGATTCAAGCCATTGATTATCTTATTTTGTTACTTGCTGGAGCCTGCTTAGGATCACTTACCAAATCAAGAGACCAAACATTTGGTGCAGCTGGGTACACCTATACGGTGATTGCTGTATGTAAGTCATATAAATATAAATATCATTAAACAATGTACCTACTACCTAGCATTCATGTGAGCAATGCTTTATTCTTATCTATTATTGTTAATTTCAGCTCTTCTGTGCAAAGTAGCGGCCTTGAGATCATTTTCTCTGGATAAATTACACTACTGGAGGGAGAGTGATTCTGGCATGAGCAGCTTGGCTTATTTCCTCTCCAAAGACACAATTGATCTTTTCAATACACTGATCAAGCCTGTGGTGTATCTTTCTATGTTCTATTTCTTCACCAATCCAAGATCAACTTTTGCAGATAATTATGTTGCGCTGCTTTGTTTTGTATACTGTGTCACTGGCATAGCATATGCATTGTCCATATTTTTTTGAACCTGGCGCAGCCCAGCTGGTTAGTATAAGAAGCTGACCATATAACTTTTACCACCCACAATTCAAATTTACTCATCATTGTGTTTATATTTCTCCTTTATTTTGTTTTTTTTTGCAGTGGTCAGTACTTCTGCCAGTTGTTTTGACTCTCATTGCAACACAACCAAAAGATAGTAAAGTGTTGAAGAATATAGCTAATTTATGCTACTCTAAGTGGGCTTTACAAGCATTAGTTGTTGCAAATGCTGAAAGGTAAACTGTGTGGGATGATTGATATATTAAATTACTAAATAGCTTGACGAAAAAACTACTTTGATATGTTTGGCTTTATTGGAATTTGCTGCTGTTATTAATGCATATAGCAAGAAAAAGGTTTTTGCTTTTTATTTTGGGTTGTGATTGCAAAAGGTATTACCGCTAGATAAATTACTCCTTTTCCTATAGTTCATGTCAGTTTTCAAAGTGGAACTAAGCATTTAGAATCCTAAGTGTACACAACCTTTAATCACTACTTATCAGACTATTTATTTATGGTCCTTTTGCTGTTATGGATCTGGCTTTTAGTTTTGTTTTACTTGAGATCAGAATTGGTCTTGATTAGAATTAAGCTACCTTTTATGAGTTTTCTAATCCTATAAGTTTAAAACTCCATCACATATCGCAACTTCTTCCAATCCAGGTGATGCTAATCAAGGGTTTGGCTATGCTACATGGTTTTCACTCCCTCTTTTGGAGTGTTGATAATTTGGCTATTCAGATTGTATCTTACCATTTTCCCTTACGGCTATAGCTGTCAGCTTAAGTAGCCATTTGATGGGGTATTTGGTCAAGAGTTCAATCCTTAACAATTCCCTCTAGAAACTTAAGCAGAGTAGTAACTAGTGGCAGTGGACTTCATTATATATGTCATGTCGCATAAGGTTGATATTAGAGTTATGAAAGGACTCATTTCACTTGCAAATGGAAAATTCTCTGAAAATTTTGGACCATCATACCTTGATATAAACTTGATTTATTGTGGGATGAATCGTACTGATTAGAAAATATAATGTAAATGCACAATTCCTATTCACTGATTTTAGTATAGCACTCCTACTTCCGAATTTCCAATAGAAAGGTACTAGACAGGTGTAGTTTTATGGCCCAAATTTCAGCAAATAAATAATTGTTGACCACATTGAGGATTGCACCCATTACTATTAAATCATAAGAAATCAAAGAGAATAATAAGAAGCACGGACTATGGTTTGCATCAAATAAGGTTATGAAGTATTCATACATCTGTACAAAATGATCAACATTTATGTAAAGCATACAAAATATAAAAGAAAAACAAGAAAATAATGATAGATAGGTATTGGTTAATTGTTATACATTTGGACATGGATATTGAGCATGCTGTTCATTTCTTTTATACTGCAGGTATCAGGGAGTGTGGCTCATAACTCGTTGTGGTTCACTTTTGAAAAGTGGCTACAATCTTCATGATTGGAGTTTGTGCATATCCATACTCATTCTTATGGGTGTAATTGCCCGGGCTATAGCATTTTTCTGTATGGTCACCTTCCGAAAGAAGTAAAGGCCAAACTTTAGGCTACCAAATTTTACGTCTTACAAATCTGAGTTGTACAAATTGGAGAGGCCAGCATGACCAAAACTGAATAGAAATTACATTAGGATTCTCATGATTTGATAAATGTCTGATATTTTTTTGGGGGCTGATATTGGTGATTGGCCTTTATGCATGTTAGGTGTGATCAATTAGTCATGTCATTGTTGCTGCATGGCCATATTTAGTGGTTTATTTTAATTTTATTTTAACTCTAGTAAGTTTAATTTTCATTGCTGTTAATTTTAGTACTTAGTTGACGAGTAGAAGTGTAGAACCAAGAAAGAAGTCTAAAAGTCCTGCAGCATGAGACATCAGAATGATTGTATTATTTTAATATTTAAATATAGCTTGTTTTTGCTGATTAATATTAATATAGCTTACGTGCCTTTTATCGGGTTTGGATGGCGTTTGAGCCATTCGTATCCTTTTATATTATCTGATTTTGGCCACAATTTATGACTTGTCTAGTTCTTCAGTGTTATTGTTTTGATCTTCTGAATGTTTCTCCTCAATATCGAGTTATTTAGATTATTCAAACTCGATTTCTACTCGAATATATTTGTTGATGATAAATTGATAATCAACATTTGAAATGCAACTTTTCTTGTATGTTTCATGGATGCATAGACAAATCTTAGTCAACACTTCAAAACATAAAGACCATTATAGCCCCCAACAAAAAAGGTCCAAATAAGGGGATTAGAACTAAAAAAAAAAAGTTACAATAACAATATTTATAATGTGAAAAACCAAAAAAGTTATCTGGTATTTTGAAACTCTAGCGTGTGAATATTGGAAGCCAGTATCTCTTTAAGAACTGCCAGTACCGGAATCTGAACATCTCAAGTGCTCCACAACTTCATCATATAAAATCTGATGAGCTTTGATGTCATGCCATGTGTCTATGGTTTCAACTGCCAACTTCAGCAAATTACTAAATTTAACCTAACAATATTAAAGAAAAGAAGAAATTCTAATTTCAGCATAACTGTAAACCATATGATCGGACTCTAAAAATACCATGACTATAATTTTAACTTACTATCGAAAGACTTAAAAACTTAAACAGTAATATAGTAAAGTTTAAAATAGCAATCATACTTAAATTTGCACTATCAATGATACACTAGAAAATATTACCTAATCATTGCTTGATTAACTGTGTAAATCATTTCCAAATAATGTCACCCAGAAATTTGAGAGCTGGAACACCTCTTATCTCAACATCTACGAGTGGTGCCTGGATCATCAATAAGCTGGAGAGTTCTGGATCGTTCTGAACTATATCAAGAGCACGCATTTGATCCTGAAAAGTTTGTTCATAGTATTGTTGTTAGTTTTAGCTCTTTAAATAAAAATGAACAGCACATACAAGACACGGGTTTTCTCCCCCTTCTCCTTCAAGTTCTTGTTTGGTATTCTCAGCTATCAGTTCAAATGAATTACATTATAGTTAACCACTCATATCCAATCCATGCAAAAATAAAAGAGAAAACAATTAAAGTACCTTTCTTTTCATAGCACAAAACTTGCAATCAGATGTAGACGGTGGAAGAATCTGGTTGACAATAAGTCTCTTCACAGGAACATTTTCCTTCTTCAGGGAAGTACTCAATCTAGATGACTCACTAACTGCCATCACCTGGGGGAGTAAAGACACAAATATAAATGATTAACAAATACGTATTTAAACTACACCAACAACAAAAGCCCTTTCCCATTAGATGAGGTTAGCTACATTAATCAAATGATGATATTTTGTTCTGTCAAAAGTCAAACTGATTTACTGTATTCTTTTCTTTTTTAATTAAAAGTGGTAGTTGATTCTTAAAGCAAAAGTAGATCAGGCAATAAGATTAGCTTCACTTCCATTTACACAGGAAATCACTGAGCAAAAGAGTAGCTATAGATGCCCAGCTCAGTACACTTCTTTCTTTCTTTTTTCACTCTTGCTTCTTTACTTGTCAAAAGGAAAAGACCAACCCCCTATAATTGAGCATGGTTTCCTTTATCACCTCTGTTATTTATAAAATTTTGATTCCCCTCAAAGTCTTATTCTTTTTGTACTTTCTCCAGCACACAAATCTTTCCACTTCAAATTTTCAATTCTTAAAAAAGGAAAAACTTAACCCCACCCCCCTGCAGTGTCAGTGGACATCACACGTGGGAGGCGAAGGCAATGAACAATCTGGGTGGGACACAATTTCACTGAAAGACATATTGATGGGAATTAAATAAACCATTCATGGAATAGAAGGATAGTTCCCTCAAATTGGAGGGAAATGGAATTCCCTATGAAATGACCATTCCCTTTTCTTACTAGCTAGTAGCTACCAAACATTTTTAGCTCATTCCAAGTCCCCCACCATACTTGATTGCTTTTAAACCTTAAAGCCGAAGTCCTTCAATCCTTCTCGGTAGGGTTGGTGATACTAAATTATAAGTCAATTCACCATTATATCATTATATGCACCAGTTATAAGTCATACCGTGGGGATTGTAACAATGACAAATTCGGTTGTATCAGTATCACGAAAGAGTTCGCGCACTTTTATCATCCTCTCTCTGAGTTTCTCCAATTTGTCAGCCTACACAATAAAGATATAACAAATGGTGAACATATTAAGATGAAACTAAACGCAATACTAACTCCAGGCATAAATCTTACAGCATTCTGTTGGGTTTCTTCTTGCCCAAACACGGATTTAATTGCTGAGGTAGCAGAAGCTATTTTTTGTCTTAGCTGCAGCAGAATAATTGCTATCAGTGACTATAACTTATAAGGATCATTCCGAGCTTGGAACTTGGAAAAAAAAATATTTGGGAGTGGGGATGCGGGGAAGAGATAGTCTGGAAGTGCTCTTATGCTGTCCTGACTGTTCACTAGTGGAAGGAAGATTAAATATGATGAAGTACATGTGAGACATTGTATGAATAAGCACTTTGGGAAACTGTCACTGAACTTTTAATAAAATCTCACCATGAATCAGGCATTTTTACATAATGTTTGCATATGGCATTGGCAGAGGGAAGATAGAATTGCCAATACACAATAGACAAGTTTCATCCATAGTTATCAATCTTAGATAGCAGCCAACTCTGAAATCGCTATACCGAGATAGCAGGAAGTGGGATCATCACTATTTTAAGAGTTACAACACAAAATAAATAGTTTATACTAAAATACTCAACAAAATACCCACAGTAAAAGAAATTCATTATAAATAATAAGTCACAGTTTACACGCAATAACCACCAATCTTGGAACAATAAGAATAATGTAATGAAGTCCAAAAATGAAAGATGATGGTGAAATTTATAGGGGGAAAAAATTATATAAGAGTTAGCAGAAAGTGAATTGGAAAGTCTATAGGAAGAAGAAAGAAAGGAGCCCAGGAAAAAAAATTGTCCTGTGAAGTGTGAAGGAACAAAGGTCAAAACAGAGGTGACTTTTTTATGATATATTTTACCCCAAAAAAAATCCAAAAAACAATATTTCATGGGTAAAAAAATGAGTTTTAGAAGGCTATAGTGCTTGAAAAGCCACTATTGCAGCTGCAACGGCTACTCTTCAAAACCACACTGCTATTTGAATCCCATAGCAGTCCAGGACCTCTCTGCTCCATTACTCTGCTATATTACACTAGGGTTTCAAGAATTTTTTTTGTGTGTGGGTGGGGGGAACTTATTATTAAAATTAGAAGTCTTACCTTCAGTATCTTCCCAATGGATGCATCCAAGAAATCGGGTAAGGACAATAATCGCAATGTGTGACCCTGTTCAGGAAAATGTGTAAATCCTATGATAATGTTATAAAACAAAGGTGATGTGGAATATATAACTATCAGCTTTTTGCTCACCGTAGGTGCTGTATCAAATACTATTCGAGTAAACATGCTATATTCCTGTGATTCAAGAAATTGCATAACCTGACAAGAGGCTTTTAATTGTTAGGAGAGCAAATAAGGGTTATTACATGAATAATTAGCAATGAAATAATTAATCGCAGTACATAAAATGCCTGCCTTGGAGATCGCAATAGCTTCATCCAGTCCAGGAGGAGGTGAATCCAGTAACTCTCCCAGTTTTAGTTCTCCCAACTATTGCAACCAAAACATGTAACAACTCATCTAAGAGAATCAAGCTTAAAACAAAGCAGAACTATATACACTAAACCCTAAATCTTACATAACGAAATTTCATAAAGTTTAAACAGCTAAAAGCCTACAAGCATGCAATTGAGTGGTAAAAAATTTAATTTATTTGAACAGAATATTATATATTAGTTTCAACATGAATTTGTGGAGTAGAAAAAAACTTGGTTGACGTGAAACTTCATGAGCATGATGCATTCTTTCAATCCAGCAGTGGATTTTGTAACATAATCAATCTAACAAAAGTTATCAATGATATTCATATTGATTTTGATTTAAAATGCTATCAGATCCTAACCCTCTGTGTTCAACAAACTTTTTCTCTTTTCTTTTCATGCTTTAGTGCTTAAAGTCCAACTTAATCAGTTCTTCAAGGTTAATCTGGCTATCGAAGAAGATGTGTTAGTGCGAATATCATGGCAGGTTGATAGCATATAGAATTGTAGTTCTGATTGCTTTAAAGGAAATTCATCACCTTGTCAAAATTCACATCATAAAATATCCTCTTGGAAGATACACATAGCAAGAAATGATGATGATTGGCGACATCTCAATAAATTTTTACCTGGTCTGCAATCATTCCAAGACCCATGCCATCCATGAAGTCTTTGACTCCAGTTCCACCATTTTTCTGGGCAGCATTTCGAAACTCTTCCCTAGACTTCTCAGGGTTTATCTGTAAATGAAGTAAGGAACTACAAACTTAAATAAGTGGAGAGTGGTATTATATTAAATGGTACACACATAATCTCAAAAAATGCCAATCATGTCATCAAGTAAACAGGATGCTAAATATCAGCCAATTTATTATACAGAAATGCCAACTTACTTCAAGAGCAAAAAGAGGATAATCAGGTCCTTCTACTGGCACCAATGCACCCCCTGTCAAATCCTGTAGTTCAATTTGCAAAGCTTGTGTTATACAGAGCATAATCCAACATGCAAGCATAATAAGAACTATAAGGCTACACATGTAGTTAACCTGAGCAAAAGAATCACTCAAAGAATGTGCTGGATCGGTGGAAACCACGAGAGTGGGGTGTCCATTATTGGCAAATTTAACAGCAAGTGAAGCAGCACAGCTTGTCTTCCCTACTCCTCCTTTCCCACCTAGCATGTAATACCTCCTCTTAGTCCCAGAAACCATCTCATCAAACCCCGATGCAGCTTCTGTAGTACCAGCAACTGATCTCACTGACAATTAAATAAAGGCAATAACCATAAAAAAAAATGTGTTATTAAATACTCAATAGCTGTCTCAAAAGTCAAAAGCACAAATTGCCTAAGAAAAGCATCTCTTTCTGAGGATCTTACTTTAAGGCTAGCAGCCTAGCACTAAGCATCGTGCAATCTCAAATTTAATGCAAAACTATGATTTGTATTTCCAAAGAAGCAATGGGACAGCTAAACAGTATCATCATTCATACTGCAATAGTACACAGTTAGACCCCTTTTATGGTGGACTATAAACTAGTCATGTAATTTCTTAACAATTTAATTAAAAATAAAGAGAAATGAGAATCCTGCACAAAAAGATGATCAGAAAAATCACTAAAACATTTATTTTCCCATTATATATATCTCTTCATCAATTTCCATTAACTTGTTACCTTCTCTTCTTCATTCAAACATACCAATATCCACACTCATTAACTAGACCAACAAAAGGGATAAAATATCAATTTACGAACATGGCACACCAAAAAAAAGAAAAATTAACATTACTGGGTTGGTCTCATTCAATGTAACACAACAACAACAGCAAGTGGCAATTCCACCAATATGAACACATGAAACAGAACAGATAACTGGAATTGCAAAAACAAAAAAAGAGTAAATACAAAAAAAAATCTCAACAAAAATAGAAAAGTTTGAAACCTTGAAAAGACTTAGTGGGGGGTTTAGTGGAAGCAGAAAAGGAAAGAAAGGTGACAGCTTTGGGGAGACGAAGAAGCAGAGGACGGTTTGGTGCGAAGGAGAGGACACCCTTGATGGCCATGGAGTTCGTTATGTGAACAGAAGATGAAAGAACAGAGCGACATGCCATTTCTCGTACTCCTCCTGCTACTCACTTTGCCTTTCGTTTTGGTTTACTCTATCTCTGTCTCTTTCACTCTTACACCGCTGCAAGGTTTTTCTTTTTCCCCCATAAATAATAAATCATAATAAATAAACTAGGTTTAAAAATCTTTTTAATTTTTTAATTTTAGTCGTTTAAATTTTTTTATTTTTATTTTAATTCTTTAAATATTTTTATTTTTATCCTTGCTACTATCAAATAATAATTGTGTTAAATGATTACATAACAACGACCACAGTTCATTAACCACGACCACAATTTATTGACAATAAGAATCAAAATGTTATTTATTTAAGTCAATAAGAAAAAGGTATAAACATCCATTTTTTTTTACAAAAATGGGTTAAAAATGAACTGAAAGAAAAACTATTCAAAGAAAAAAAAGTTGAAAAAATCGCATTCAGTTTGTTTCGATTTTCAATTTTTATTACTAAAATTGAGTTAAACTAAATTGCACTTTTAATATGTACTTATACTGTTTTTTTTCTATTATACTTTCATAAAATCCATATTTTTAAAGTAAAATGCATTTTAGTAAATGTCATTTTTATGTTAACGAAAACTTATATCTTTGATATGATTCTAGGGATGGAAATCTCCTAATACTTTGTATTTGAATACCTTTAAAATCATGGTAACCGTGTTGAAATTAAGTAAAATAAATGTGTTTCTTTTTAAAGTAATAATTTATTACTTTGCATTCATTTATTATGAAATTGAAATTTGACTCATCTCATCATCATTCTAAACACACTATTAGCAAATACTTGAAACTATAAATGGGTTTTTCCAGTGACTAAGGAGCAAGTGGAGAATTTTTTTTTAAACCAATGTTATTGGCATATGATTGTTGGCTCTTGAAGAGAAGAAAATCTCTTTGCTTCTAAGCCTTTACCCCCTAAATGTGGATACTCCATATTTCAAAGAGCTATTTGAGCCTTGGTCAAAGGTACTAATCAAAGTTGAAGTCATTGTGGAAACTTCTGCAATATTTTGACTCCGCGACATTGGTGGACACTCCATGTTTAACTTCAATTCTTTGAAATATAGATGGAAGGTGATGAGTGGTAGCCCTTGAATGGTTTTTTTTTTATCACTATCTGTTAGTGAAAATGTGGACACCGAAATTCATTAAAAATCATATATGATTGGTAGTACTTTGATCTGGGTTCATTTTTCAAGATTAAATATGGTGTTCTACAATAAAAGTTTTCAATTGGGACTAACATTTGTTATTGGTAAATACATTAAGGTGGATACAAGCACCTAACTTGCTGATCATGGTAAATTTGCTCAACTGTGCGTGGAGATCAACATTCACAAACTCGTCGTTGGACGAGTTAATATCAGGAACCATGGACACCATGTAGAGTGCTACACCTTCTATGTAGTAAGGTTACACCATGTAGATATTAATGTTTTAATTTCCGGATAGCGGCACGTAATATAAATTCTTAAAAATAATGGCATTCATAATTAACAACAAAAACTCATAGGTGTCTTGAACAAAACATACAAGCAAATACCAACAAATGTTAAATACAAGTTTCCTAAATAGGAATTATCAATCATCAACCATCATGATTTTCTAAATCAAATTCGTCTTTATGATTTTCACGATTACATCTAAAGTGTGTTTGGATAGAGAATTTTTATTGGGGAAAGTAATTTATTAAGGAATTTAGAATTCTTTAATTTAAAATTCATTGTTTGAATATTTTTATATGAAGAATTTAAATTTTTAGAATTTTAAAACAGAATTTTAAACAACTAAAGATGTGAAATTTGAATTTTCTTCTAAAAAGTGAGAAATTAAAATTCTCTTCTCCTACAGAAACTTTAATCGCACAACTCTTTGCTCCGTCTCCATCACCAATGAGTATTCCGACCTCCGCTACTCTTATGTTACTCACCTCAAGCATGAGGTTCAAAATTTTAAAAATGAAGAAATTCAATTTTTTATCCAAACATAAAATTTTGAAAATGAAGAAATTTAATTTCTTTATCCAAATACAGAATTTTGAAAATAAAAAAATTTTAATTAATGCATTTTAATTTTCCTAAATTTTAAATTTTTTAAAATTTTAAAATACTTCATCCAAATATACTCATACTCTATAGATTTTATCTTTGGAAATTAAAATCCAAAAAATAGTCCTGGCAAAAAGCCCTAGTTTCTCTGTGACAGCTGTTTGCTCTGTTGTGCCCGCTACACTAAACTGCTCCGGTACGGCAGCCCTGTAGCAGGCTGGGGCCGCTCCGCAATTCTACACCATGATATTTAAAACCTTGGTAGATATTACTAAAATAAGATTTGTTTTTCTTAATAAAGTCTTTTCCATATATAATTGGTGAACGTTGTTGGTAAATATATCAATTATTTCATCTAGTATTCTAGTGTGTTTGGATAACACACAATAATCAGTTTTACTCCATAAAATTATGGTGACACTATGAAAAAGAAGAAGCAACTATTTGTTGTTTTGCCTTCACCATGAAAATTTAATTGTTTTTCCCACCATGAATCTAATCCAAAATCATGCTTCCGTTACTTGAACATTTTCTTTCATGTGTCTCGGTTTCCATAGATCTCTGAGTTTTGGCCTCGCAAGTTTTTTTCTCGAAACAAACTACCAAAAGCTAGACGAAATCGGAATTGTGTATAAATTCAACTTTTAGAAACGTGTATATAACTTTTGAAACGAAGTACTAGTTTTAAGCATTTAAGCATCAAAGGAAATAACTAATTCCTACTGAAATCTCAGTTCTACTCAAATAATATGTTGTTTTCATAAATTCCTTTCTCGGCTATTAAGTCTTGCACATGAAGGTGTATCATGGTCTAAAAACATTCCTTTGGCAGGCACCAAAAATAATTGATAAAGAAAACAGTGCATTGAATATGTGGCTTTTAATATTATTAGCATAATCATAGACAGAACAGCTGAGTTTACAAAACCAACTATTGTTAATTGTTACCTCCCCTGCACTTCTAAACTCTCAGAGACACCGTAATGTAGAACATATACTGGGTCAAATTGTACCTTTCAAGGTTTCCTTCCAGCTAAATCTTCCAATGTAAGGTTCAGTGTGTCAACTGAACCTCTTTTCACTTCTTCTCCACGAGAAGCCAGGAAGTCCTCTATGCTTCCTGGTTCACCAAACCACCCAAGGTGATCTGCAATCAGGTGAAGGTTATCACACCCCCCCACATCTTGCCACCACTACACCTTTCTCATATGATTCGTGACAAACCGTCTTAATGGATCTCGTTTCACAGACCTTGCAGGTGAAAACCATAGCAAGATCATGCCTTGAGGATGTCTTCAAACTGAACTTGGCAGAAAACTTTATAGAAGAGGTATCATTAACACTAATAGATGTAGCAACTTTATCTGGGTTTGGACTTGATTTTAAGGTGTCTACTTCATTATTCTCTACATCTTCACAAACAGGTTTGATTGGATTTGTATGTGTCGTGACCCCCCTTTGATGGAATCCATATCTGTTTAATATTGCGCTGGTAGGAGAATATCATGAAGATTATGCCAATAAACAAAATTCATATATTAATAAGAAAAAGTTTCACACACAAGGGAATGCACAAAGAGAGAGAGAGAACTAGAAAGCTCTTCATTTTTTTTATTGCATAAACTTAAGTTATTAGCTGACTGAATGATTAAAAATGGCTTTAACTCACAAATATTAAGCACAAACATATTTTAACACAAAATGGATAAAGTGGAAGACATCAGATTGCTTAGAGCAAGTCCAACTCAAGTTAACACTTAACAATATCTAATCTTTCCTGTTATTCTGAAAACACTGCCTGCTTCACAATATAGGAGATGCAAGTGCAAAATCCTGTTTATAAAATCTAGAAGTTCTTCAGCATAAATTTTCATTGCCTTAGTTCAGAGTTTGGAACCAAATCCATCAATGAAAGGATTGTGTAATAATTTACAGGTATTATAACAGAGCAAGCATGCCTAACACCTAGCTATTTGTTATCCAACATCTGATGTTTCAATTCTCAACATCGACACTTTTTGTTAGAGAATGTTGCCCACCCTATGGAATGGATTTTGTTCAAAAGGACTTATAATTCTTAGAGAGTAGCTCGTTGGAACACTAGTACAACAACCAGTTCAGCCAGATATTACAAAATATGCTTTTTGAAAAGAAAAAAAGAAAAAAAATATTCTTCATCAATAGCATTTCTTTTTTGCTTTTGACACCATATTGACATCTTCATCTTTGTGCTGCTTTACATGTCTTTTTGCTCTTGAGATAACTTCCTGAACATCCTAATTCCTTAATTTATGCTATAACAGGTTTAATAAGATTCATGTTAAACAAAAAAATGAAAAAGACAATTTTAATGCACTCAAAAGTGCTAATCATGACAAAGAAACCCATAACAATCAAAGTATCAAACTAAAGCTATCAAGAATCCCTAAAAAAAAAGTCATCCTTGACAAGCCCAGCACTTTTCAGAACCATTTATGAGAAGCTCTACTCATAAAATAACTGCCAAAAGAAATTAACAAAGAGAGAAAAAGGTAAACACACAATAAAATCCTAGGCAATTCCGTAAAGTAGAAACTAGAAATCAGTTAGGAACTGTTACCATTTGCATTCAATTAAAATTTAAGGCAAAATGATAAAATTGGATAAAGGGTTTAATTCATGGATAAAAAAAAAGGGGTAGTTTGGTGAAGAAGCTAGTATTGAGAAAAACTAAAACAACACACACAAAACTTTTGCAGATGAATCGGCAAATAATGAAGGTAAGGACATGCCTTGAGTAATGGGAGGACGGGTTTGTCTTGAGAAGATTGAAATGTGTCGCTTCTGCAACATCCTTGCCGCCATAGCTCCCAAGCCTCAGACCTTCTCCTTTATGAGTTTTTGGGCTTTTCTTCTTTTCTACGAGGGAGTTACTATTGGTCCCGTTGTCATTGCTAATGGTGCTTACGAAGGGGTTGACACCTTTTTCGGAAATATGATTCTATTGTACAACTGTACACTATAATCATATTTTCATCATATGATGAAAGTGTGAATAAAAAATAACGAAAAAAATACAATTATGTTTTATAGTTGTATTACAGAATTATGTTTTTGTTATATTAAAGGGTTTGAAAAAAATAACAATAGAAATATGTTTTCGTTGAATTGTTTCAATGGTGGTGGTGTGTGGCGCGGACAAGGTTATAGAGGTTGCTTTGCTATGGCATGGGCAGAGTTGAAAAGGTGGTTTTGCAGTGGCATAGACGGAGATGCACAGGTGGTTTTGCAGCAACGCAATGGTGGTTGGACTATGGCAGAGGGGGTCGCGCACGGGGAAGGGGAAGGAGGGTTGGTGGCATAAGGGAAGGGGAAAGGGAAAAGATGAAGGTTTGCACTCAAGGGTAAACGGGTCTTTTCTAGTATTTGTCAGGGTTAATAGCAAAGAAGGTAAAGGCCCATAGTGGTTCCCTTTCTATGATACTAATTTTGGGCTTTGTGTTTTCGTTCCCTAGAGCACAAATTGCTTTTTGAATCCCCAAAAATTTATATAATCCCATTTTATCCTTTCCCTTCTTCCTTTGTTCACTCTTTTCTCTCCGTCTTCCTCTTGACTACATCCTGCCTTCTACCGCCACTAATTCTTTCCCTTGCACCTATGCTTCCCTAGCACACCCTCCTCACCCTTTGGATTTGGGATTTGGAGTTATGATTTCATAATTTTAGATTAAGTAATCTAGTTTGGATTACTCAATCCAAAATTATGATACCATAACTCCAAATCTTGAATTCAAAGGGAGGAGGCTTTGCCAATGACGCAAAGGCGTGAGGGAAAGGGTTAGTGAAAGTGGTGAGAAGGTGTGATGCGGTGAAGAGGAAGATGGAGAGGAAAAGAGAGTGAGCAAGGAAAGAAGGGTAAGATGAAGACATTACAAATTTTGGTGGTGCACCAAACAAAAATTTGGGTGCATAAAGAAATTTCCCTCTAGAGTTTTTGCTTCAGCCCATAGTATGTGGCTTTGACTCTGGTCTTTGGGGACGGAATGTAAATAGAGTTTCTACACTATTAAAATCAATTATTATTTTGTAAATAATTATATAAAAATGTTTACCAATTTTGTAAATAATTTTTTTAAAAATATTTTTGTATTTGTGAATGTAGTAGAATCGCAGGTGCTGATTTAAAAAAAAAAAGAATCGCAAGTGCTTAAAAATATAAGCAAGATCAAGTACAATCACATAAAAGAGAAATTCTTAATGTTGGAATGTTAATAATTGTATTTACTCTATTCATATCTTGACATTTCATTATAGATGAGATGATTACAACTAGCACTACTCAAAATGATAAGGAAACGATGACTTGTTATCCTTAGAACAAACTAATGAAACAGCAATCAAATTACTAATGATAACTGATCTTGATTGGAAAGATATCAAAACCCCAACGACAACTGATAACTCATATTGACTGAAACTTGATGACGACATCCTTACATGCTCATAAAAAATTGTGAACCGCCCTATGTTGCAGTCAAAATATACTTGATGCTTGCTCAACTAAATTTGTGTAATTAAATATGTTTATTTTGTTCCAAACAGATCCAAATCCAAATTCTACACAAAACAGTATCCTTCCATTCCATTCAAGCCCAATTGGTTGATTTGAGTGCTTCAAACCTGACCTATTCCTTCATATCAACAACATTTTACACAATCCGTAATTGTATCATATACAAGTATGAAATTATACAATCTCTTTACACAATTTACAACCAAAATTCATAGTGTTAAAAAGAATGCAAATAAAAATATCTCAAACCCAAAAAAAACGTCACCGTGGGGCCAACGAGACCGACAAGTCAATATCGGTTCCCATTTTCTCTTCCCACTCCTTCGATTCCAGATACAGCTTCGACACCTCATTCGAGACCCGACCCATATCGGGTCTCTCATTCGGGTCATCGCAAACACACTCCAACCCGACCCGAATCATTCTCTCCGCAACTTTGACGGGAAACGAATCCCTCAGCCTCTTATCCACCCACTTCCTCACGCCGCCGTCCTCCTCCGCCGCAATCTTCCCCGTCTCCACCACGCTAGTCCTCCGATAATCGCCGTCGTCGTTGAATTCGAACTTCAACGCCTCTTCCCCGCTCAGCAACTCCAAAACCACCACTCCGAAAGCATACACGTCGGTCTTCTTCGTCGCGATGCCGCTGATCTGAAATTCCGGCGCCATGTAGCCCCTCGTCCCCTCAATCCTCACCTTCCGGCCGCCGGAAGGCTCGCCTTCGCCGGCGACGGCCTCGCCGCAGAGGTCCGACGCGCCGAAGTGGCAGATTTTCGCGCGCAGATTCTCCTCCGTGATTACAATGCTCGAACTCTTGATGTGATTGTGAACGAATCCGGCTCCGGAATCCGAACCGGAGCCGGAGAAATTGTGGATGTAATCGAGACCGTGCGCCACGTCGGATGCGATCTGCATCCGAGAGATCCACGTATTGAGATCGGTGAAGCTAGGGTTCCGGCGATTGCGGAGGCAGTCGGCGAGGCTGGCGCCGGGGACGAACTCGTAGACGAGGAAGATGACGGCGCCGGAGACAGACGCGCCGAGGAGTTTCACAAGGCTGCTGTGGTGGCTCCGGCAGATGAGCGCGAGGCGGCGACTGAGCTCCGGAAGATCAATTTGTTGACGGAAGTTGCGGCGCGAAACGACGACGTCGCGTTGGCGAATTACGCAGCGCCAGGAGGAAGAAGAGAGACGCGGGGAAGAGAAATTGGCGGTTGCGGCGGCGATCTCGGAGAAGTGGTAGATGTTAGGGTTTTCAGGGAGCGTGTCTCTGAGACTTGATAGAGAAGCGCGGCTTGAAATTGAAGAGGTTTTTGACCACTCGAAGTCGTAGTTGGTGTTGGAGTTGTTGTTTTCGAATACGTAGCTTCTTGATTCTGTTATTGGAACGTCGCTCGTGGAGGTTTCGTAGTTCGAGGATGACGATGTTGGGGTTCGTGTTCGGTGAGGACGAGGGGAATTTGTCATTTTTGTGTTTCTTCGGGTTCTGGGTTGGACCACGCTGGTGCTCTTTTTGGATTTGCACATCGAAGCAGCGAGAGATTGTGACTCTCTCTTGCTATTGTGAGCATCCGAAGAACAATTTCATTGCGAGTGTGGTGGAGTTTTGTCTTGTGTTCCTATTCCAATTCAAACACTCCTGTCTGTTTCGTTCGATGTTGTTGTTTGTTGTGTTCTTGGGCGGCGTATTTATTTCGTTTGCGTGCTGTTTGGTCAGGGAAATAGTATATGGCAGCTATGAATTCAAATATGTCTCACACGTGGCTGCTTCTCATATGCCTCTTCCTTGTTCTCACCTTCAATTTCAACATTTTCCACTTCGGAACGAACAGAAAACAGTTGCAGCCAGCAGGGAGTATATATCTTTCAGAGGCATTTGATCACACACTTCTCTAAATTAATAAGTAACACTTCGACATTTTAAAAATCCAAGTCAAAGATAAATAAGTAGTTTAAGGGACCAAAATCGAATTTTGACAATAGTGACAAGAACAAAAATACAATTTGCCACATCAAAATGTACTGCCATTATTGGATAAGTGATAAAAACTGAAAGTGTATACATGTCAGTGTATGTCGTCTGTTTTGTTTTTATTTTAGTTTTTGCTACAATTTTTACAGTTTACCAAACAATTCAAGAAGGGTTATTGACAGCAAATTGTTTGCGGACTTTTTGTAGTGAGGTTGATCGGTTCTTGTATGGGTGACAAATTTGACAGTTTTCAAGAAGGGTTGTTGAAAGCAAATTGTGTGTGTGTGTGTAAATCAAATGCAATTTGTTGTCTATTTTTTGTCCCCTGAACTACTCAGAAACTAGATAGCATCGACACTGTTGTTCTTGGGTTCTGATAATTACATTTTTTTATGTCAGCAAATGTGGCATTAGAGCGTTGTTTCAGATTTTTTGGTTATTCTGCTGCTAAATCTTGTTTGATGTATTGGCTTAAGAGGCCAAAAGGAAACAGATACTAGATTCAGAGTTTGTGGTTTGCTGTATCTCCAACTCATGCTATGTCCTGCTAAGGTTGTTTAATGGTATGGAAATTTGTTTGTTTAAATTTCCTTTTTCTATCTGTTTTGAATGTGTAGGTCTGGGAAGCCATGTTTTTGAATTGAGAAGTTAGAAGTTCCAATGCATAATGCATCTAATGTACAGAGATGCAGTGAGTGAACTTATGTTTTTAGCTTTGAATTTTGCTTTGTGCTTCCGAAAGACGTACAAGTCAGTAGCTTTGCTGAGTCTTTCTTTCATTTAGTTGGAACTTTGATGTTGCTGCATGTACTCCATACTAGATACGTAGTTAAGAGGGACAAGTGCTTGTAATCCTAGAGCTAGGCAACTTCCGTTACTCACATATTCCAAAACACAACTAACAAGTAAGTGGTGCTCAGTACACAATTACTTTTAGAAAAGCAGTCTCGATAATAAAATCCTGTTATATTACCTAAATTCAAATTGAGGATCATGATAATATTGTGGTAGAGGTGAAAACTATTTTATCATCAAAGTCATCTTTACTAATATTGTCATAGTTAAATTCTTTTTCCATATTTGGCTTGTGGAATGATGATTTAAGCTTTTGTTTTTCCTTATGTTTTAAATATATATATTTCAAATTTTCTTTATTATATATATATAATCATGTTATTAGTGTGAAACATTTATTGATTTTGTTAGTGATTAATTTTCACTAAAAAATTTAGTTGATTATCTTTAATAAATCTCTTCTCCCAACCATGTCTTTTTCTATTCACAAGTTTCAAACCTAAGAACATATATATATATATATATATATATATATATATATATATATATATATATATATATATATATATATACACATCAATATTGTAAGAAATGAGACTAAATATGTATAGTTAGATCTTATTTTAATAGTCAAGGCTAAAAAGAAGAATAAAATACACGATTTTTTTTAAGTAATCATCATCATTTAATAACTTTTAATTTTTAAATAAATATTTAAAAATAAAATTTTGTATTAGGTAGAAATTGAATTATTCTATCCAAATAAGAAAATGAAAATACAAGAAAATTTAATTAGTTTATCTGAACAAAAGCATTTAAAAGTGAAAGAATTTTAATTGAAAGTAATTCAAATGATATGAATTCAAATTTTGTTGAATTGCTAAAATGGTCTGTCCAAACACAGGGTTAAGAAAATGTCTTAAATACAATTCCAAATTTTATTTATATGAAAAATAATACTCGATTGGAGGACTGAAAAAAATAGTTAATTTAAACCAAATTTTAATCCCAACGAAGCATATTTGAAAATTTAAAATAATAAAATCGAAAGGCTGTTTTGAGCCAATTTAAAATTTGTCTTAAAACTAAATTCTGAAAATTTTAAGTTTAAATTTAACTTTTATTTTGAATTAGTTTAAATTTAAGTGTGTTGGATTCCATGTCAGAGAGAACCAAACACGCATCAAAATTGTGTCAAAACCAAAGTTAACGAAAAAGCTGATGTTTTGGCTTCTGATTCTTACATCTTGTATGCGTGTAATCACTATCCTGACGTGAAACCAAACAAAGGCTTAATCACTTTTGAACACTTAAGACCGATTTTAAACAAAAGACTGGTATTTCCAAAAACTAGTTTGACCGAAACCAAGATGATTTTAGAAGGAAAAAAAAAAGGTTATATGATTTCGAAATCCAATACAAATAATTTTAAAATATATTTGATCTAATTTTAATAAATCCAAACAATGACAACCCCATTGGTTTAGCATTTAGCAGATGAGAGAGGCAACTCCAAAATGTAAAAATAAATAAGAGCTCATAAGCATTTCCCTTTGTTTATGCCCACCAACCTATTTGGACGGTGCCAATTCATGTTACTCATTGGTTGTCTAACCATCTGTCTAGATAATTAATTATCTTCCGTCAACTTTGTATGTAAAATTTTGAAATGAATATATTCACAATTTAAATGAAAAAGAATGCAGTACACGAATTAGGAATAAATTGATCATTTTTATTAACAATTTAATGATACAATAAGACAAGTCCTAATTTGCATATTCATAAATCTACGCAGTCAGAAAAATTAATCAGAATTTTTGCCAAAGTAACAATTAAAGGTTGAATGGGTAAAATGATAAAAACTCATCTATCCAAGAATCAATCAATATGCTAACTTAATTAGTTAAAAATTCTGACCCAAGAAAAAATATCTAGCTAAGCAATTTACATATATACCGATAGGAGTGGATTCTATTAATTGACACATTTTGGTGAAAATTGCATAGGATAAAATTGGAGAACAAATCAAATCAAACTATCTTGAAAAAAAAACACCGTAAAAGGGTAGACAACCAGTTCGAATATGCAGTGTCAACCGAATGTTTAACCACTGAATTTACTAGTCATGAGGGTAAAGTACATACAATCATTGAGAGCACATACCTTCTTTTTACTCTCAACTTTCTTGTTCCCCATAACAACAAATAATGTTTATTCAAAGTAATATATATCCATAATGAACAATTATATATCCTGAAAGATCAAGGTCTTATCAACTGCTTCAAAAGAACAATAAGTACAGGCAATCAACAAAAGCTATCATAGGCATGACCAACCAACATGATGCAGCTTCCTTAAGGAGAGTTTTCCCTCCTTTAGAGGCTGTTGCTAGATCTGAATTCTAGTAAGAGAAAAATATCAAAACTCTCTGAAGTTACCAACTCTAACTGCCTTCGAATGAATTGGATATTGAGCACCTACAAAACAACCACTCTATCCTAACTTTACAACTAACCAGAATGCTTATGGTCAGACATGACTAAATGCCTCACTTTTACCAATCTAACTGCAAATATGCACATGTTGCAAGAACAAAAAGTTAAATGAATATTATATCATCTCAAGCATGAGGTTTCACATTATGCCCCGTTTTCCATCTGTGCCTGCTAAAATCTGATACAAACCTGAAAGAAAGGCCACATCCCTCCACCTTGCAGTGATAAGGCTTCTCCCCAGTATGTACACGTATATGCTCTGTCCTTGCCCAAGCCCACTTGAATGACATAGAACAACCTTTCCATGGGCACTTAAGGGGCCTCTCATCATTATGAACACGCTGGTGAAGTAAAGCATATTTGTGGGAGCTGAACTTCTTACCACACCCCGCATGTGGGCAAAGATTTCGTTTATGCAATTGTAACTCAGCCTTAGTCTTGAAACTCATTCGGCAACCATCAAGGTCACACTTATGGGGCTTTTTAACATCATCCTTTTTATTTTTGCAAGGAACCAAAGCTTCAGAAGATCTCCTTGCCCTTTTAGCCACCTGATTTTCCTTGTCAACTTGGTTGATTTCCACCCCACTTCTGTCAGCGGCAATCTTCCCAGCTCTTGGCCTCAGCCCCTCACACGGACTTCTAATAAAGTTGTCACAATTGGATTGGTTCTTCATTGTATGTTTCACTTTTCTCTTTCTATTCTTCCCAGCATTTAATCTGGGAACTGCTGTAGTGAACTCACAGCTTTCCAGCTCCCTATTATCTGGTGACAAATTGGCTTTGATTCCATTTATGTTTTCTGTAACACAGCTCTCTTTCTCAATTTCAGAACATTCCTGGATTGATGAAGAGTCATCTATTGATGTATCAGTGCCAGAGAAAAATTCCTCACCAATTCTACTCACTGACTGGATTTCCGTTTCTTTTTCTTTATCTAAAATCAATTGAATACAGGAGTCTTCTTTAGGACAAGTTTCCACTAAAATTTCAGAACATCCTAATTCTGATGAAGTTACACATCTATTTTCACCTTTTGCAACATAGCTAGAAACAGGTTCCACAGTAATTTTATTCATATTTTCAAACTGACACTGCTCCACAGACTTTGGAATCACTTCATCATTCAACCCTTCAGCATATTCCCCTCTTGTAATTGCTGAAACATGAGTGGACTGATTTATTTCCTTTCTGCTATCTTTTTCACCCTGGGTTTCATGTTGCATCTCACTATCCAAGATTACGGTGCTATGCAAGTCTGCAGAAGCATAAAGCTCTCTTCGAACTTCACAAACTTCTTTTGGAGTATGTTCGCTAATTGGTCTGTCATCAATTAGAGGTTCTTTGTCCCTTTCACTTAAAGAATCAATTTCTTCCCCAGTTGCCTTTTCTAGAAAAATAAGACTGCTGATTTTTTCTGCAGTATAATTATTATTTGGACTTTCGAAACTTCCAACCACAAATGCCAGTGTAGATTGATGTAGCAATGAAGCAGGTGATAAAGCCGCTTCCACATTGTTGCTTTTGCAGGTAGACTGATATTCTTGATGCCCTTCGCCATTCAAAGTTAAGCTATTACACTTGCAATCAATGATAACTGCTTCTGTAATTTCAGAATTTCTAATCATTTCAATATTTCTATCTGTTGCATTTGTAAGTGAGCTAGAACATTTTTTGTCCTGACAATCTTGGCTCTCCTTGCCACATATTTCTGAGACACTGGTATTGCAATGCATCTTAGAATGACTGAGTGTTAAATCATTATTTCTGTCTACATCTGATTCCTGCATGGTTTGCTTCTCAATCTCTGCTCCAACTTCTTCAATCATTAAAATATGATCAGGAATGGAATTGGAAGGTTGTGACTTAGCATCGTTTAAACTCGTGCTAGCAGGCATTTCAGTAATATGGATTTCAGGATGCATTGGAGACATTTCGGTAGAAGCAGAGACACACAACAATGCACAGTCACTCCTCAAATTCTCAACTTCAAGCTCAGTTTTAGAAACACAATTCTTATGATCCCCACTCAAAGTAGCTGACAAATTTTTGGACTTCTCTTGGAATTCACAGACCATGCTTGCAACAGGGAAGCACCTTTGCTTTGACTTGAACTTCCTTCTTGAATATTGAAGTAGCTTCTTTTCAGCAGGGGAGTCATCTATTCTCCCATACAACTGATCCTCCTTTCTCTCAATGCTGTCACACGGTTTAGTCTGAGCTAAACAACTTGACCTTTTCGATCGAGATCTCTGTGACTGCCAATTTAAAGCTAAAGATTTTAAAGCAAGACATTTATCATATAACAGCGTCCCTAGTATCCAAGGAACTTGTTTAGATGGAGAGTTATTTCTTGCACGGACACAATTCCGTAGGTTAATGCCTAGTTTAGATGTCCAGTCTTCACATTCATCATGTTCTTCACCATCAATTGCCAGATCTATCAGAGTCAAAATTTCTGGGGATGCAGTATCTAATGGAACCTCATTATAATCAAAAGCACTATTTATCTCTTCCGTAACTGCGCTGGCATGTGCCTTTATTTGCTGATAGTCTACAAAAATGCAGAAAAGTACAAGAAAATAAATATATTAAATATTTGAAATACAAATTTATGCTTGTCATTGTTTCTAGAGTTATAAAATAAAACTTGCATTTCTATAACTGATAACAAATTGATATAAACATGGATTGCAACACAAATTATGTATTGATCAACAGCTGACTTGTGCACATGGATTCCATCTCTATTAGACCCTGCAGAAAGTATGTTGTTTATGCAGGGAATGGAGAGGAGACACTTGAGAATGAATAATCTGAGCTTGACATTGATTCCATGTGACACAAAATAACAGCATTATTTCTTATTTATAATTTTTTTATCAGAAAATATAACAAAATGTTATTTATAATAAATAAGATTATTTATACTTGTAATCCTAATCCTAATAAAATAAGGAAACAACATCAACAACAAAAGTCTAATCCCACTATACGAGGTAAGCTACATGGATCACAGAAAATTCAGCTCAGATTATTTATAGTAGTCAATAGTGGATAGCAGCGGTGGTCCAGTCACCCGAAAAATGATATACCAGAGCAGTGAGGCAGGTGGAGCAATGAGAAAAACACAAATCAAAGCGGGAAAGGGTGACCAAAATTTGTTATGGCCAACAAAACGGTGAAAGCCGGCAATTGAAAAACAGAATATACCAAATAAAAGAGTTCCAGATTTTAGGAACTTGACAGCAATAAAGTGATGAGACAGGTTATGGAGAATGGTATCATTTTGTAAATTCAGGGATTAACAGAGGGTTGTAAAACCTCAGGGACTAAAATGCCCAAGTCATATAATTTTGAGGACTAACTTGAGGGTTTACTCATGTTTAGGGTTTAGCTAGGGAAAGAAGAAAAGGAGAAAATTGGGACCAACTAATCTATATTAATTTGATGTGCTAAGATGTGATACAATAAACAAAACATTAGCCTTCATTTATGTTATAATACTAGAATTATATCCTAATTAAATAAGAAAACAAATCATGAAATACGGAAACCACTTCTAAGATATCATCCAAGATACTTCAACAAACCCTATACAGCTGAAACTTTGGTCAGATTGTTATATCCAAGAGCCACAAGTTGTCCTTACTAAATTGAAGTTGAAAGTGGCAGAAAACAGAAAGGCATACATCTCTTGCAAAATTAGATATTTGATTTTACCCAACTTTTACAGAATGATAATGCAAACATATTTGCAATCTGCAAACTAACCTGAATGGCATATTATAAGCACATTGGCTCCGCCTTTGCTCAGCAACATCTCAAATATTTGAACAGCATGCTCCAGGCAGAAAATTCGAGGCCTCAAAAACTTACTGGAGGTGTTCCAACATTTATTGCACTTGTTTAATGATTGATCCGGCAACTCCTTTACTGATGAAAGTTCGGAAACAGAAAGATCCCCTGAAGAACAGATCACATAGTAACTCATTTCAACATTAAGTGTCATCTGATTGGCAAAGTAAAGGACTACCTCAAAAAGTTCAACCTACATTTTTATCAAATATGTTTTGGTCATCATGTCAGCTTCCGTAATATCATAAATATAAAAAAGGAAAAAGCAAATCAAAATGGTACATAGTTGATATAATCATTTTCCATTTATTTTCACCTAATCATGAGATAAGGAGTATGCCGAATTTCCAGAAAAATGCGAGAGGATAAAAAAATATTTTGGTTAAAGTAATTTGGTATTTTGGTTCATTATTACATAGAAGAACCAATTCAATATATCTAAATTATAGCCACATATCAAATACCATTAAAGAAAAAGTGCAGGAATGATAGTAATAAGGTGTCTAGCAAGCTGTAAGAGATCCACGACACAATTGATTTCTTCAATAGTATTAATATTCTATTCAGATCCAGGAATTTACAAGATTTGAATTTAGATATCAGCATCATAATAACTCTAGAAGTTATAACTTTTTTACATTCCCACATCCATAGTAGTTGACAAGTTCAATTTTACCACTAAACACAAAAAACACATAAAAACCTACAAATGAAAATGTGATAAAGAATAAATATAAATATAGACAATATGAAAAAGTATGAAGGAATTACTTGAGATGGAACTATGAACGCAAGCAGTAGAGTCCGGAGAGGAAACTTGAACTAGATGATGATTATCAGGAAGAAGTTCCATTATCAATTTCTTGGTTGGTTGTATCACAGTCATAAATGGAAAACCAAGGATTCCACAACTACCACAAGCCAATGCTCCTGAATCAGTTTGGAAGTGACATGGAAGATCATCACCACCAAGATCTAAATTAGTCAAATTCTCCATATACAAACTCATTTCATCAAGAAGATAATGACTACTCTTTTCTGCAGAACTAATAGACGTATCTGCCATAGAGGTTCCAGTAGTAGAAGTTAAATCAGGCAACTGAAAATCTTTGCTGGAATCAGGCAGCAAATCAGCATTCCATAAAACAGCTTTTTTAGTTGCTTCCTTTCCAAGAAGAATGGATAGCAGCTTGTTTTCCTGCAGCATGTCTTCTATAAAAGCCTGCTTTACTAAAAACTCCCTCTCTTCTTTCTGACGGTCTCTTAGACGAGAACTACGCATGCCAGGTAATAGTGTTCTTGGCACTCTATCAAATGAACATATCATCAGGAGGAATAAAAAATATGTAACGCATTTGAAACCTAGATAAAAGCAAAATGCATGTTGCAAATTGCAATAATGCCTCTGAATGTTAGAACAATCTATGTGATAGACAAACAAGAAATGGAGATGGATCTATATCTAAATCTATATACAACCTAAAAGCCAACAGAAAGATTCCACTTCAAGATCAAACTGAACCAAATATGTAGTACACTTTTAATCTAAAATATCTCTCAAAACTCTGTTTTATATTATCGTTAAACATAGGGCCAATCTGTTACAGATTATTAAAAAAAAATGATTCTGATATAAAATAATCTAATGATTATTTTTTAGAGATCCTAAAAAAAAAAGCTAATTTGTGTTTGTTTACAATCATAAAAATCACTTTAAAAACTGATTTGATTATGAGAAGCTGTTCAAAATAGCCTTTGATTTTAATCAAATTTTAGATTCTTTTCAACTTTTGATTATTTTAATAAATTGAAACAAACGAATGAAAAACTAAAATTATAATTTAAAAAAAAGTTATTCTTTTACATGAAAAGCTGTAACAAACAGGCCCATAAGCTGATAAAGCCTCAAACATCTCTATTTTGAAATTTGAATATGGTTATGGTAACAGCAAAGGACTTATAATATTACCATCCATTCATGTCATTAAACAACTGGAGCAATAATTAATTAAAAAAAACACCAATGGCAAACACAAATAGTTATAAGTTAAAACTAATTATCACCAGCTTTTATAGGTAAGTAAGATATAATTGAAAGGAAACAAGAGGTGATTATTGATTGAAATGATAATATAATCTCCATATAGCAGTATAGTATCTATGTATATAAGCAGTGGTGGAAACTTAGCTTACCTTGAAATAAAAGACATGGTCAGTAAGTAAAGCAGTTGCTGATGGGAAAGCATGGGAAGATAGTTCATTGCAGCTCTGCGCACTGCAGCTTCCTTAGCTACTCTAAGCCATTGTGGGGTTCCAAAGTTAGCAGCTTCCCCACAATTAAAACCTTGATTTCACCAAATGGTATATAAAATAAAAATTATGTCAACAATTGAAGAGAAAGAGACCTAACACGACAGTATAGGGTGGATAAAAAAAAAGTAGTGTTTCTAAGATCCCATGGGCAGATAAGAGGTTTTTCTTTTACTATCGATGCCATGATTAAAATTTAAAAACCAACCACTATGTGGTTCCAATGGTTCCTCGTAATAAGTTCCAAGCCAAGAAAAGAAGTGGAGAAAATTAATCCAGTGGAAAATTATAGAGAGTAAAGACTAAAGAGAAACAGAACAAGCAAACTATTTTTATGCAGTAAATAAGCCACCCACCCTCTGAATGCCCAACTTTGAGCACAAAAACTACACTTTTTTCAGTATCCTCTTCTACATTTCTCTCCAGATATCTTACACAGTTTCTTAAGTTTATCTCATCAAATTACATTCTTTAAAATACTATATTAATTCCATACATTAGCAGTATATAGTTATAAGAAGGTAGCACTATTTAGCCAAAAAAAAGTGGGATATCCAAAAAGAAGCAACAGAGTACCATGTTTTATCTTTAGTCACGTAATATGGGGTGGCTTTTGAGAAGATATTAATGTTTTATGTGCCATCCCATATCTTGTCACATTGTATCCTAATTTTAAAGAAATGTAATATCCCTGTATTGTACCAGTATCATAGTTCATAGTTAACCATAAAAGCATATGTAGAAGATCTCTGATATGTTTCACTTATCCCTGTAGGGAAACATATCAGAATTCATTGCTCATCAAAAAATATTGGGCACACACTAGTTTTAACTAATTAATTTTATAATCACCAACCAATCATAATTCATTGCTCATCATAATTCATTATTCTACTAATCAAGCACCAGAGTATATATTGATATTCCAACAGATCTCTATAGCAAAAATTGCAGAAAGACCTGTACAATCAATCCATCAATCATAGACTAAACACCTACAACACCAGTTTTCCGCAAATATTAGGAATGTACATAAACTTCAAAACAATTACCATGGCTGAATCCTACATGATAAGCTCTTGGAAAAGTCACAACAAATTCACCAGGGTGCTGAGTTAACCTAGAAAGGAAAGACAGCGGATACATAAGTTTGAAGTTCAAGAAAGATAATAGGAAACTCAGCAGAAATGCCAGCAACAACCTCTAACTATATATAAGAAGAAGAAGAAGAAGAAGAAGAAGAAGCAAATAATTTAACATCATGAGATATTCATAACATAAAAGAATATCAAAATATGTTAAGCAACTGACCTGAAACAAGGAATCCCAGATGCAACAATTACCTCAGGTGATAAAAGAGTCGTTTTCTCACCTAAAAGTTTCAAAGCAGCTGGCAAGAAAAGAAACTGTACTTGAGTTACAAATGCACTGTGGAAGTTATAGCGGTCAACCACCTTAAGAATAAAATGGATCAACTAAAAGGAAAAAGAAATGAGTCAATGAGATGACCCATTTACTATCAAATATAAGAAAAACTGACTATGAATCACTGCACACTTTTCTTAATATGCCATGCCAAATATATAGATCAAACATAATCAGATAATAGTCAAAGCATTCACATACCTAAGCGATCAATGTTACCACTATAACCCTCAGTGCGAATGACTTCCTCAAAAGCAAAGGCATAATCTCCAGGAACAGCATACCAGGTCTTTGATGAGCCAGTGTGAAGAAAATTCATGCTGTGAAGCTCGTGATCCTCTACATGCCAAGCAAACCAACTGAACAGCATACCAATGTATACCATAGGTGAAGTGACGCCAGGAATATCATCCGGCATAAAACATTTAAGTGAGCCAGATGAGCGTGCAATAACTTGCAAGTTCCAAGGACTGTTTGAAAGCTTCCAACCAGCAGTTGCTTGCATTTCATTGCTGGCATCTGAACTCTTTTGCTTAGAAGATCGTGAATCATCATTTGATGAAAATGTTGACACAGTAGTAGCTGATTTGTTCATCTGTAAATAAGTGTCTGCATGACTTTGGACAGAAGCTACCTTAGTCTCATCAGTTTGGGTATCTCTTATGCAACCCATTTCAGTTTGTTTACAATCAGAGCTATCTAACCTACTCTTATAATAAGTCTTTTTCCTTTGCCTTCTATGACTATAATGAAATTGACCCTTGGACTCTTCAAAAGCAGATCCAGGAACGTCATTGGCATACTCCACATATATAGGCTTCTCTAAAGTTGCCTTCCAAAACAGAGACTCTATAACCAGAGGAGAAACATCCTTCACTGAACCTAGCACACTTTTCGCAAAAGACTTCGATTTAGACTCAAACTGTTCCAGAGTATAAACCTCCCCACTTTGCCATACTTGCTTATGAACACCTGACAGTGGATTCTGAACTGTCCCTTTGGCTTTTTTCACATTCTGACTCCGCCCCAGTTCTTGATGCCTTGTAGTAAACACGGCTCGCGACACCCCGTCACTACTACAATCCCCATAGCCGGTTTTCGATGAATTACAAATACCTAATGAACTATTATCTGGACCCAAATCAGTGCACTTCAAGAGTGACCTATTCAGATTGGAAAAAACATAATTTTTTGAAGGTTTGGGCAGCGGTGGGATAATCTTACAAATCCCAAAGTTGGCAGCTTCCTTCTCAATCTTCGAAATATAAGCAATTGGGTCAGCAAATTCAGTGTCTGTAGGGCGAAATTCCGGAGCCAGGGGCAACCCTTTCAGCCAATTGGGGATTTCAACACTACCCATTACATGAAAGTAAAAAATAAAAAGAAAAAAGGAAAATTGAAGATTTCAAACGACAATGCAAGTTTGAGCAGGAGGCTAATTCTTCTACTCAATCACGTGCAGCCGTAGTGTCCATTGAGATTCTCAAAAACCTTAAAAATGGGTAAGATATTTGGTGAAATTTGGCATAAAATTGAAGCAATTGGAAAAACTATAAGGTCATGAATTGAGCAAAATAGCGAAATGCAAAGTGAAAATTGAAGGAAGAAGTGAATTGGAGAATCTGTAACTGCAAGGCACTGTGCATGATTTCGCCCTTCACAGTTCAGAGTTCAAACCCACGTATAATTTTTGGGGAGAGAAAGAGAACGGTGGTTTTGTTTATGTTGTGACTTGTGAGTGACATTGTCCCGCTCATGTTAGTCCTTTCCTGGCTCACTCAGCTAATTTGCACCGCAGGTACTCAGCAATCATATTAATATTATTAATCATTTATTATTCATTATTAATTACTAATTACTAATTATTTATTATTTTAGTTTATAGTATACATTTATGAGATAAATATTTTTTTATAAAAAAATTATTTTGGATATATAAATAGTATATTTTTAAATTTGTAATGAACAGTTTAAATTATAATATAAGATTATCTTTAGTTATTGACATATTTTATAAAAACTATTTTCTTTTACAGTTAATTTATAGAAAAATGAATAAAATAAAACAGGGTATTTTGGTTGAGAAGATTGTTATTAGTTGTGAGAATAGTGTATAAAAAGTGTATTTTTGAAAATAAATAAATAAGAAAAACCAACAAATGAAATCTAAGTCATAATGAGTTGGAATTCTTTAGATAAATAGTCAAAGAGTTTAATTTTAACCTTTGTGTTGGTGAAAACTTAGTCGAGAAGGACTAATCCACTTTTAAGTACTTTCACCAACAAGAAAATTAATCTTAAACTATATTTGGTAAGACTTTTTAATTAATTTTTTATTATTTATTATTTAAAAAATTTATTACCGGTTCTATAAATAATTTTTTAAAGTATTTTCTAAAGTAACAATTTTTAAAATGTTAACTTCTCATTATATTCATAAAATTAGTTAAAAAGTTAATTAGAAACCAGAAAGTTAGTCATGTGTTGAAAAACTAGTTGTTAAATTATAAGTGTTTAATGAAATTAATTATTAGAGTAGCTATAATATGTAAAAGGATAAAAAAATAATAAATCATGATTTATTTAAATAAGATAATCAAAATATTTGATAAATATATTAAGGATAAAAAGAAAAAAAAATTTAAAAATTATAAGCTAGAGTTTTTTAAAATTGATATTTGAAGAAGTGTTTAAAAAAAATAGAAGCTGCTAAAAAAAATTACTTCATAATCAAACAATATTTTTAACTAGTAAAAAATTATAAGCTAGTTGAAATGAGTTGCGAACATAATCTCTAACTCTTTTTTTTTTCATTTTATCTTTAATATATTTATGAAATTTCTTGATTATTCTTTTAAAATAAATCATGATTTTATTACTTTTTTTTAATCATTTTACACATTACATCTTTTTCAACATCTAATTTTATTGAACAATTATAATTTAATAAGTTAGTTTTTCAATGAATAACGAGCAACATTATGAATGTATTTGACAAAATATTTCAACTAGCTTATAACTTTTTGTACTAGTTAAAAAATTGTTTAATTATTTAATAAACAAACTTTTTAGTCATTTTTAGTGTTTTTTTAGATGTTACTTGAAGTAGCATTTTTTAAAACTCAATCTTCTAACTTTTTATATTTTATTTCATTTTTATTCATGGATATTTATTAGTTTTTTAATCATTTTTATTTAAGGTAAAATTTTATTATTTTTAATATTTATGTAATTTTACATTTTTTTAGTTATTTCAATAGATAATTTTATCAAAAACTTATGATTTAATAAGGGTTGTGTTCGATAAAACTAGTTAAAAAGTTAACTAAAAATTTAAAAGTTAACTTATTAAATTATAAATATTTCGTAAAAATAATTAAAATATATAAAATGACAAATAATAAAATCATAATTTATTTAAAAAATGATAATAAAAAGTTAGATTAATATATTGAAGATAAAAAGAAAACACTAACATTTTATTTAAACAAAAGAAAACACTAAAAGTTGTAGAATGAAAAGACGCGCTTAATATTATTATTAGATAGACCTTCAATGACATGCTGAAAATGCTAGCAAATATTCATCTAAAAGATTACTACACAAATTCAAATGATAGATAGACAGTTTCATCCAGTTGTAATTAATCAATTAATCCCTAAGTCACAGGAAACATAATCAATACTTACTAAAATACTAAAAGGCTATAAAAAGCAAAAAAAATCCATTCATTAGCGTTGATTTTATTTATTTATTTATTAATTAAATTCAAACAAAATTGTAGGAAAATCTTGAATGATATAGTCTGAAACTGCTAAAAGATAATGCAAAAGAATATTATCTGGTCGTGACCTGCTGCAAGACCCTTCCAAAACTGCCAGATATCTTGTGATAGACACTCTAATTTTGCATAAAAAAACTGTTTTCGAATTCGAATTTATGACTAATATATTAACAATACACAATTTTATTATTATGTCAAGACTCTTTCTCAAATTAAAACACTCTAATAATTAACTAAAATTTAAAAGTTACAAATAATTTGAAATGAATGCATTATCATATAATACTAAAGACTCTCTTATAATTTTTGTTGTTGTTAATTAGGACATATATAATTTGATATGCATGGGAGATAATTTTATTTAAAATAGATAAGATTAATTTATTAATTTTCTTAGAAATGCTAGTAGCTAGCAAGATATAAATTTGTGATTTCTCCTCTTTTTTTTTCTATTCATCCTTCTCTTTCCAAAGATTATAAGATGAATCTTATTTCTCATATATAAGATTATTTTGAGCTATAAAGGTAAAACTACTATTCTAACTATTTTATGTATCTCATCATGAAGGAAAGTTGAGCCTAGTTACGTTAAAACAACTTCACATTATATCATTGACTTTTATGAAAATTTCTGAAAATGAGAGAATTTTGTAATCGTGCATCAAATAATTAGTTTGTCAAGGGAAAAGGGAACTGTTACACTTTATTCCCTTCCCATATCTATCTGTCCGAAAGGGAATCACAAGTTGATACTTTGTTATTAATTATTCTCACCACTGTGCTTCTTCCAACCAACACTCTTTTTATATATCCTTCAAATATGCGTGCCTTTTTCCTGTCACTCCCACCCACCCAGCAAAGCGTACGTGGGGTACTTCCCTACATTAACCACTTATGAACCATACCATAAATAACAAAAGGTCCTATTTCGTACAATTAATGCATGCAAAACTCCACTCGTACTAAATTAAAATATTTGAGCCACGATCCAAAAACCATACCTATTATGATTCTTTTGGGCCATTAAAATATTAAGCGTAGAATAATAACTCTCTCTCTTCTCCCTCTTGCAACATCTACATATATATAAACCACACTTCTGCTTCTAGTTTTGTGTCTCTCTCAGTTAATTCAAATTCAATATAAGATGGAGATTAAGGTCAGACTTCTCAAATGCTGGCTAAGGGAATTTTCTAAATTCATTAGAAAGGTAAGGGTTATTTTTCCCATATTGGTTAGATGTTGTTCCTTGCAAGAGAAGTCACACTCATACGTGCCCAAAGATGTCCCAAAAGGTCACCTAGTTGTCTATGTTGGTGAGGATTGCAAGAGATTTGTCATCAAGGTAGGTATACTCGACCATCCACTCTTCCAGGCCTTGTTGGACCATGCAGAGAATGTGTTTGGATTCACCAATGATTCTAAACTCCGTATCCCTTGCAATGAGAACATTTTCCTTCACATTCTTCAGAATATTGCTGGTGATCTTGTCCAGGATTAGAGGCTCTTCAACTGTTTCTAGTATCAATTTTCCATTCTGAGACATATAGAGAAAATTAATATGATAGCTATTGGAAGACGTGACTTTCCTGGCAGGTTTAATTTGTACATTTTGTGCCGTGATTCCACATTATATATTAATATATTTTGTGCATGCATCAAACATAATTGAAAGAGAAATATTCAAGTATTAGGTAGATTTGGCATAACCTACTTTATAGTTTTGGTCTATTAGTATATTATAGTAGTATATATTATAATATTGGCTTAAATACTTTTTTTTTCTCATGCAATTTTTTAATTATTTATTTATTTTTTATTTTTTTTATTTTTTTCGTTTTAATTATAGTAAAATGTATTTATTTATTTTTTCTTAAAATATTTTAAATAACACTTTTTTTACTGTTTAAAGTATTTTTTTATTGCTCCAAAAAATACTACCTAAAATGCTTTAAAGACGAAAAACCAAACATATTTTATAAAAATTAAAACGAAAAAAAGAATTATAAGAACGGCAATAAAAAATGCTAAAGTACAACCGTGAAAAAAGTATTTAAGTCTATAATAAATTTAGAGTGCGCTTATATGAATAGTAGTTAGTTATTTATTTCATATTTTTTATCAAATAAAAATTTATTCATAAGTAAAAGAGAATTTATGAAAGGTTGTGAATTACTTTTATAGCCTAAATAAACTCTTCCAAAAATCTGGGATAATTTCTATCCTTCACGGGTTTTATGCTTGCAAATTAATCCTTAACTTAATCGTTGATTTAGTTTCAATAATTTGTATCCCTGTGTTTTATGAGTTATTCTCAATTTTTTGTTTAGTTCCGTGTAAAATAACTTTTAGTCTTGTTTTGTTAATTGATTTTGACTAGGCCACGTGAAGAGCCTTAGTAGAGAAATTGACATTATGGTTGTGTTTGGATACTTGTTTGGGTACCTCCAACATGTTTTTGGAACCCCAAGCTAAGTTTGACATTATGTTTGAATACTTTGAAAATTAATTCTGCAACCTACGTCCATGGAAATCCCAAATTTAGATCAAAAGCAACAAATTTGATGCTTTTAAAATAATAAAAGTACTTTTGATTTGTATATTTACAATAAAAACATATAGTGAAAGTACTTTTGATTGTATTATCCAAACAAATTTCATTTTATCAACATACTTTTTGAACAAATTAAAATATATATAAACATAAATCATGTTATAATAAACTCAATTTTGTCAAACTTAATTTACAATAAACTTCTGATTCAAATTTATATTTTCAAACTTCGATCCAAACATATACTAACACGCACCAAAAACCTACATTAATTGGATGATACAGCACAAAAAGTGTGAACATGCAAACACGATGGTGAGGTGACATTAGTCAGGTTGTGTTTGATACATTGAATGGAATTAATTTTGGGAAGATGAAAATAAACAATGCTTGTTTGTTAAGAAGAAAATAAATTTAAAAATGATGAGACTTACTTATACTCTTTTCCATCTCTTCTCTATCTCTTTTTAGCCAAACACTTTTAATCATTACTTTATTTCTCACATATTGTTATCTCCATATTCTTCTTTCCATCTACTTTAGTTTTCTCCTAAGTACCAAACACCGCCTTAAGGCCAAAATGAAGTGCTAATAGATCACTATGTGGAATATCTTTTGTCAAACCATTGTTTAATATTACAGATTTACAGTCCAACATCGCTGGCTAATTAATGGCATGTTTGTGAACTCGTTTCATCTGGTTGACTCATGTTTCTAGACACCATTTTGTGAGAAGTAACACTTTTGAATGAACGTACGTGTTGATAAGGAAAACAAACACAAGTATAAAGTGCATATTCATTAATTATCTCTAACTCTCAATTTGAGTTAATTAAGTTTCCTAATCCCCTTTTGATGGGTATACTAGGGAATTGTTATTCTTATCCCACTTGTTCTATTCACACCTCTATATGCTTTAAAATTTTTATTTTATAAAAAATGATGAAATCATGTTTTCATTGTATAAAAAAAGGTGCACATAAATTTTTATCATGTATTTTTTCATCCCCTGTTACATAATAGAAATACATTTCTATTATATATTTTATTCAACAGAATATATTTTTGAGAAAATATATATTTTACACAACAGAATCATGTTTTTGAGAAAATATATATTTTTAAAGCAGAGGAGGTGTGAATAGCAATTAGGATGGGCCCAGGGAGATCAAAATAGGTGGCTCCAACCGGCCATGGTCGAAGACGAGGAGTGAGGATTCAAGGCACGGCATGCACGAGTCTGTTGAGAATGCCCTTCAAATGGTTGAAGAAGGGGTAAAAATGGCAAGTAGTAGTGAACATCCGACATAAGAAGAGGCTATGCCAGAAATTTGGTTCTTCCAGAAAGGAAGTCCCAGTCTCCCAGATGCTGTAAGTGGAAAAACTGGTTGGAAACAAGAGACCCATGCATGCTTGTACTGTTCCAAATTCCAATATAATATATTCTCAGGCTGAAAAGTACATCTCTGAAAATGAAATTCAGGTTAGAACTTGATTATGCTTAATTTAAGCTTTAATTACTAATTTTTACTAGTTGGCAACTAGCAATTGAAACGTGAAAAACAATTGTGACCAACATCAACCTTCCTGCTTTAAGAAGAATCTCACTTGTATCATTGTCAAATTTGCCCCAAATATTGTCGTTCATGGTCACCCAATTTGAAAGATATAATACAGACACTGTCCTCACATGTCAATCGATGTAATGTGCAAGACTCTGATCAATCACAAGGTCTTATGGCTGCTTCAAACATTTTTACTTATTTCACGTAAGATTTGCATGATTACCTGTGATTTTTTATTTTATTTTGAAGATTAATTCAAAGTTCTTAAATTATTATATCATGAGCTAGGTTGAGTCTTATAACCAAGTATTTATACCATTTGAGAATAAATTTGTAGTAGTCGATCAACTGCACTAACATTGGAATTTTGATGATCTAATATTGACTAGTCTTAAATACAGGAGAAAGTAGTATTCCTGAAAATCTAGAACCAGTCCTAGCTTTGAAATGTCTTGCTATTGAGCATTCTATGGTGGAAGGTACGTATTTTCCAACAGAAGAATTGCGCGCCCTTGAGCTCGAACTTATCTCATTTATGCTTAAAGGATTTACCTGAATTGAGGTCTATTTGGAAGGGCCCAAAAGATCTCCTCAGACTCCAGAAGCTCAAGAGTTTAGTGCTAAAAACTAATTGGAAACTATCTTCTCCCCCTAGCTAGCAGAGTTGAGAGAACTGGTTGTACTATTGCATTCCGTATAACTTTATGATGCTAGCTAGTTACAAAGTTTATCATTTTCTGATATTTAATTTATGCTTTTTTTTTTTGGACATTTCCGTCATATATGGCTATATCAAAATTTCTTAAGCTCTAAAATTTGTGTAAATTGTATTTTGTAAGCAACATCAAAATCCACAAACTTGCTTCCCTTGTGATTTTCAATTTACTTTTTTATATGTCTATTGTTAAACAGGAAAAGAACCAATATTATTCCACACAATCACAAGTAATTGAGAATGTTTGGGGTGTGGAATTAAGATCAGGCTCACCTGATGCTTCTGCTGCTCCTGCTGGTGGCAGTGGTGCTAGTGATCTTCAGATAAAAGAAAGGGTGAGCAACTTGGAAACAAATTTAGAATCTCAGAGAAAGAGGAGAGGTTGAATGAATCTTACTTGGATTTTGAACAACAAAGGCAAAGGTTAATGGAATTAGATTTGCAGGTTGAAAGTGAAAGGCGCAGATTAATAGAACTGAGACTGGAAGCTGAGCAGGAAAGACTTAAGTGGAAGGGTTCCTCACTTCCTCCAGAATTTGCTGGCCTGGCATGCTTTCTCAAACCCAATTAGGTACTTAATTTGTTCTCTAATATTTTTAATCTGTACTATCCAAGTTTCATGGATAATGTTCTACATTAAAGTTTTTTTCCGCTGTAATAAATCTATAATAATGCTATTCCTATGTATTTCAGGCACCAAATGAAGGAAGTGAAGATCAGGCCTTTCGTGATGTATCCATACAATACTCCTGATTCCTGAATCAGTCGTGACCAAACATATGCTAGCAAACTGCTCCTTCTCAGTATGATTACTTCTTTTGATGTACTGTATTCAGATATTAGCTAGACCAACGAGAAAGCCTGTTGATAACTTGTTTAGAAATGGAAATTGACGGGTAGTAGATCCCCAAACTCTAGTTAAAACCTAGAGACATAAAGAGAGAGAAATTAAATCTATACTAAGAAGGTGTCTGTAAAACATTTCCCAAATATGACGTGTCCACATCCGTCCAGTTTCATACACAGCAAAATTGGCAAAACTTGAATTTTGTTCCTCTTCCCCTTTTTTTGCCTAGCCTCCTCGATCGTGCCATATAATTTCAATAGCCTTCCACTTCTTGTGAATTAAATTATGTTTAATTAACCAATAATTAGACACATATGATTAATGTATTAAAGTTAAGATTAAATTGTTTGAGTAATATTTGAGTTTTATCTTTAGTAGAAATAATTCTTATCCTAACTTTACTTATATTCTAGTTGAATTCCAGATTAATCAAAAGTCTTTTTTTTTCTTTGTTTTTCTTGATGAATCAAAGAGTTAAGATAAAAAAAATGAAGTTTAAGCAATTCGATGGGGAACTAAATCAACTAGACAGTGAATATTGCACAGCCCTCCCCCACTAGTAAGGCATTGTCATGCACGTATCTTTACTTTGTCCATTGAAAACATTGATTCCCTTACCTTTTTTGTTTTAGGTATAATGACATTAATACAAAATATTTATCAATTTTGTTAATGATTAATTTCTATGGAATAACCTTACTAAGTATTTTAGTGGAATTTTCTTTCATCAATTTTTTATTCATTCACATGACTCAAACTTTAAACAATGTTTAAGTATTCAAAACTCATTTTGAGTCAGATCAATAACAAGTTGATAAATATTTTGTTTAAATCAACAATAATACACCTTTTTTTTATTGTTTTTCATTTTTACTTTACATATTTATTTACTCTAAAGAAGCTAAATCTAATATTTTGAAGGATTAGTGATCTCCATGATTTTATGCTATGAATCACACAACCGAAAACTATATTGCTTGCCACACACGTGTTTTTTCTTGCACATTGCATCAGTCCGTTAAATTGAAAGAAATTAACCTCAAGTCGCAACATCCTTACATTACTACAAATGTGATCTTTAAAAACATTTTTTTTACTAATATGAATAAATGTTACTAATATATTGTTGTAACATTTATCAAATATTGTGTATATATAACACATGTTATTAAAGCCTTTTTGTAACATTTTTAGGCTTTAATAATATGAATTATATACCACATTTGATAAAATATCACAAAAATATAATAGTAACATTTATTTATAATATGATAACATTTTTGAATGTGACTAAAGACTTTTACTAACATTTTTATTAAGTATTAGAAAAAAAATGTTAAAAGTCAGATATATGTTATAGTGTTATGTAGCACAGACTGAATCCCCTCCATTTCAAGCATTCTGACCACAGTTCAGTTCAGGGAAGAACTCACAGTGAAAAAACAAGTGTGTAATGGTTTCTTCTTCCTTCTTACAACCTTGGCATATGTCAGCATGATTTTTTTTAATGTCTGCATGATTAGGTAATATATTCCGTCGAGCCAAACTACACACGACTAGACAGATTGTAAAAGTCCAATAATGTGTTAGGTTTATGTAAATGCCGAACTCATGGTTTTTAGTGTTTTAATAATGTGCTATATAATTAGGTTTTGATCGGCCATAGTGTTTCAAATCTTTTTCAAGAAAAGAAAAAAAAAGGGAAAAGAATGTTTAGTTAAGACCGATTGAACAATTCACAAAAGAAGAAAGTAATATTTGTGCCATGATATGTTTTACAAAGATTACTTTCTTGAAGTTTTACAAAGAAATAGGTGTTAAATTTGAGAGGTGCTACCATTCTTGCAAATAAAGGTATACACAAAAAAAAGTCCTTCTCTTCACTCATGCATGTGACGGCCTGATCGACGGGAATCTAATTCATAAATTAAACCAGTGGTAATCACAAAAAAAATGGTAAAGTAATTACAGTTAAGAATTGATTCCTTATCTCAATGAAGTAAGGAATGTCTTCTTTAATGCTTAAGCACCTTATTCCTCCTCACCTTGTCATTTAATTTATTTTATTTACCTGTAGACGTACTTGATATTTTCCTTCTCATGTTCATTATTTTCAATCACTTTTGAAGTTTGTCATAACTTAATCTGGAACTGTTACATTGCACCGTCACATTGGTAGTGAATTTGATTATAGATTGGGTCAATCTCCTCCTTAATTGATTTTTCCCAATTGGACAACTCGTTCCTCACAATTATAATGCTCTACTCTTTTATATATTTCAGCATTTCTCTTCAACATATTAGTGTTTGAGTCTTTCTAACTTTTGGATTGAATTAAGTTCCATTCCTCATCAGTGTGTTTAGTGTGAAAATGATATATACTTTAATTTAAGTCGCATAAGATTTAAACTATACGAATCTCAAATCTTTGTTAGAGACATCAACTGCTAGTGTGTGTCAGAGTGTGTGCAAATCTGTTTATTATATATAAATTCTAAGTTATGTTGTTATATTATTCTTAGTCATTTCAACAAAATGAAAAACATTAACTCTTAATGTGGTAATGACATTTTTCCATACAGGTTGATTACTTAATTCTGTTTATATCAGCATCTAGCATTAGAGTTATTTATTGCTCGAGAGATTCTCAGGTCAGATTAATTCCTTAAATTATGATTAATTTAGAATGATATACTTGTTTATGGTGAAAATTTGTTAAGTGAAAATGTAATTCATCATTATTTTCACACTTATTCTTATCAATCACAAACAACTTATTTTATTTAGTGCGACAAAATCGATCACAATTATAAGTTCTTTTTATTCAAACTAGTAATTAATATAACTTTCAATTAAAGGAATTATGAGATCAATCAAATGCATATAAGATTTTAACATAACCATGTATTATTGTATCACATTCGAAAGTATTCATTTTGATGATTTATTTTTGAACCAAAGTTGTTTTTAATAATCAAGAGATATTGATTTTGAGTATATAACAAATGTTAGTTGTTAATTTTGTTAAAAATATGTCACCAGCAACGAACCCAGAGTCTCTCCCACACCCTTCTCCTTTCACCCCTTTCCAACCATTAAAAACCAACCTTATATTTACAAGTATATCCAATATTTAACAATTGATTAAGGAGAAATGTGTCTCCAAAAAATGTTCACACACACAATATAAAAATGTAAAACTTTATTTTAAGACTAGAATTTATTTGGCAAAAAAAATTTCAGGACAAAAGTTACTATAATAACTTTGTTTTTGAATTATTATATCATTGTTTAATTTCTACAAATTACAATCTTATTAGATAAATTTGAACCCACCTACTAGCAACTATTTTTTTTTCTTAATTCATAATTTTTCAACAAATTTGTACAACTATTTTATTTTGAAATTTATTAAATATTTATTTGTTTAATTATATATAATTTCTTCAAATTATATCATATACACTTATTTATAAACTTATGTAACGTGCGGGTTAAAATCTAGATTAAACTAATGATGTTGTGTTGATAGAAGATAGAAAGCTTGGGGATGCAATATATAGTGTGTCTACTAATCTTTTAGGTTTGATGATAGTTTTAAAAATTGATTCAATCAATTTGGTTAAAATATTGTATCATTGATCGAACCAATGAATTACTAATTGGCTCACAAAATCTAATCTAAATTAAAAAAATATGAAAATTTTATATCTATCTTAAAAAAAAGTCTCCCAAAAAATAGATAAATAATATGTATTTTTTTCACAGTAAAACTTTTCTTTGGTACACTTTGATTTCTTGAAAAAGAAGAAAAATAATATTTCACTTATTTCTTCTCTCTCTATCTTTCGTAATAATGCCTAAAGTTGAGAAAATACTCTAACATAATATTTGGCATTTAAGTCCCTTAAAATCACAATTTCTATCAAATAATAGTTATCTTTAGAAAATGCACTATTTAAACCTATAGTCCATTTACAATTTAATTCATAATCATTAATTATTATTTATTTACTTATTAGTTGCTAATAAGTCACATGACACATTAAATTTTACACTAAAACTACTTTGACTTGCTTCCATTATTTTGAAAACCTCTCATAAATAAATCTAATGAGTTTTTGTGTTCATTCTAAATCAGGTGACTTTGAAATTCAAATATGGTGGACACAGCTATCTCCGTTGCAACTGCAATTGCACAGTATTGGTGAAGCCTTTGTTGCACGAAACTCGTTACATGTTTGGTTTCAACAAGATTGTGAGAAATCTTAATGATGAAAAAGAGAAGTTGATTTTAACCCAAGGGGATGTGAATGAGCGTATCCAAGAAGCAAAAAGAAAAGCTGAAACAATTGAGGTTGCTGTAGAGAACTGGATGCATGATGTAAATAATGACTTAAAAGAAGTGAAAAATCTGGAAGAAAAAACCAAAGAAAGGAAAAGGTGTTACCTTGTGCCTTTCCAATACTTGCTAGCAAAACAAGTAGCAAGAGTGACAGAGAAAATGGCGGAGCTAAATAAAAAAAATTTAAAGCCATTTTCTAGGCCCCGTGAACTTCCTGGCATGAAATACTTCTCATCTGAAAACTTTATGTATTTCAAGACCACGAAGAATGCTTTTGAAATACTCATAGAGGCATTGAAAGATAGAAAGAATATTGTTACGGGAGATTAATGAGATTAATCTTATCTATATCTTTGTATTTTAAATTGGTTTGTTATATATTTTAAATATAGGTTAGTTGGTTTGTTATATATTTTAAATATAGGTTAGTTGTTAGTTTGTTAGACATAATCTTATCTAGTTATTAGTTTGTTATCTAATTTGTTATACTTTGTAACCTATAAGTACAGAGTTTTATTATCAATAAAATTACTTCACACATTTCTGTAAATATTTTCTTAACATGGTATCAGCCTAAGATCGATTCCTGTCACTTTATTCACAATGACTACACCACCAGATCATTCATCTCCATATTATCTCCACTCTTCTGATCAACCTGCTCAACCACTTGTCACACAGCTCCTCAATGGTGACAATTACCCCACTTGGAGTCGAGCTATCATTATGGCATTAGAAGCAAAAAATAAACTTGGATTTATTGATGGTACCATTCCTAAATCTGAACCAAACAGTCCAAATCTTCCATTATGGATTCGTTGCAACAGTATGGTCCAATCTTGGATTGTACATTCAACCACCCCAACAATTGCCAATTCCATTATCTGGATTAAGAGTGCACGTGACATTTGGCTTGATCTTCAAACTCGCTTCAATCAGAAGAATGCACCACGGATTTTTGAAATTCGTAGAGCAATTTCTAATCTAACTCAAGGCAATAATTCCATCTCTGCATACTACACGATATTGAAGGCATATCGTGACGAACTTGAATCTTATCGCACACTTCCAGCATGTGCTTGTGGTATTGTGCCAAATTTCAATGCCATCTATGATAATGATCATCTCCTGGATTTTCTCCAAGGGTTAAATGATTCATATGCTTCTGTTAGAAGTCAAATTCTTCTTATGGACCCACTTCCATCAGTGCCAAAAGCATATTCTCTTTTTTTTACAGGAAGAACGTCAACGTTCTTTATCAGATTCTCGATCTGTCACATTGGATCAATCAGCAATGTCTGTTCAACATGCTTCATCCCGCAATGCCAATTCTAAGTCTCAATATCATTGCTCTATTTGCAATGTTGATGGTCATTCTGACAGTCGTTGTTACTCAAAAATTGGATATCCTTCCTGGTGGAAACATGATGTTGGTTCTAAGAAATCTCGGCGTGGCTCTACCAGTCGTTATAATCGTGACTCGGGATCTTCTCTTCAAGCTCATTCAAATGCTGCTGTTATTACACCATCTTCGGATTCTTCACCTCTGAATAATTTAACTCCAACTCAGGTTCAACAGCTTCTTTCTCTCCTTAATACTGGTAATGAACAACCTGCTGCAAACTTTGCAGGTACTTCTTTCCGCTGTTTTGCTTCTTTTAAACCTCATTCTACCATTTGGATTCTAGATTCTGGTGCCACACATCATATGGTATCTGATCTGTCTCTTTTTCACTCATACAAAAAAGTATCTACTTCTGTTAAATTGCCTAACAATCAATTGGTTCCAATTCACCATATTGGTTCTGTTTTTTTTAAAACCAGGTCTTTCAATCTCAAATGTCCTACATGTTCCATCTTTTCACTTTAATCTCTTGTCCATTAACAAACTTTCCACAGACACTAATTCTTGGATTACTTTTACTCCCACTACTTGTTTCTTACAGGACCAGAAGACGAAGAAGATTACTGTGATGGGTGAGCAACATGGGGGCCTCTACACCATGGATAATTCCTCTGCTGCTTTTGTCGCTTCTGCATCTTTTGGTTCTCATTTTGATTTGTGGCATTGGCGCCTTGGACATCCAGCCATAACTTTATCTCCACAGTTCAATAATTTAGATTCTAGCATTAAGTTTTCAAAAAAATGTACTTGTACTATTTGTCCTTTGGCTAAACAGTCTCGTTTAAAATTTCCTTTGAGTTGCATCTCTACTGTTAAATGTTTTGAATTAGTTCATTTTGATATTTGGGGACCATATAGTAAAAATCATTCTTCTGGTGCCAAATTTTTCTTGACTGTGGTTGATGATTTTTTCTAGGAGTACTTGGGTATTTCTCATGCAACACAAAAGTGAAGTTAACTCAATTCTCCCTTTCTTTTTTAAAATGGTTGAAAATCAATTTCATTCGAAAATTCAAAAAATTCAATCTGATAATGCACGTGAGTTTTTCAATTCCAATACCACTCTTTTCTTTCAAAATTTGGGAGTACTCCAACAATCAAGTTGTGCTTATACTCCTCAACAGAATGGTATTGTAAAACGTAAACACAGACATTTACTAAACATTGCACGTGCCTTACATTTTCAATCCAACTTGCCATTAGATTTTTGGGGAGATTTTGTATTAACTGCTGCTTACATAATTAATCGCTTACCTACAACAATCTTACAAGGTCGCACACCCCATGAAATTCTTTTTAATAAAAAACCAAATTTTTCACACCTTCGAGTCTTTGGTTGTTTGGTTTATGGTCGAAATACCAACATCAGTCACAAATTTTCTAATCGGGCATCTCCAGGAATTTTTTTAGGGTACCCTCATGGTCAAAAAGGATATAAAATATTTGATTTATCTTCACAAAAAATTTATGTTACAAGAGATGTTATTTTTCATGAACATATTTTCCCCTATCAAATGCTTAATGCTCAGAATCCAAAATTAGTGTTACCTTTACCCCCACCAGACATGACCATTTCTTCTCCCATTATTCACCCATTTCCTGAAGAGGATTTACCCCCTCATGACCACCAACAACCCCTAAATCCTTTTCAACCATTCCCTGTTGCAATAGAATCTGAACAATCAGCATCATCCACCGAACAACCCACACAACCTACCACTATTATCTCTCCACCACATGTTCCGCACTATACAACACGTACGAGACACCGCCCTCGTTATCTTGATGATTATGTGGTTTCTCTCCCTTCATCACAGTCTTCTTCTTCTACCAATGGTTCAGGTTCCCTTTATCCTATTTCTAATTTTTTATCTTATGACCGTTTTTCAAATTCCTATCGTTCTTTTCTTTCTTCTTTGGCTGTTGATACTGAACCAAAGTCTTATTCGGAGGCTAAGAATTTTCCGGAATGGCGCAATGCCATGCAATCTGAGATTGATGCCTTATATGAGAACAAAACTTGGTCATTAGTACCTCTACCAGCCGGAAAAAAGGCAATTGGTTGTCGGTGGGTATATAAAATTAAACGAACTTCAGATGGCAGTATCGAACGATATAAAGCGAGACTTGTTGCCAAGGGTTATACTCAGATTGAAGGAGTTGATTACTTTGAGACTTTTGCTCCTGTTGCCAAACTTGTCACAGTTCGAGTCCTTCTCTCCATTGCTGCAGCTAAACAATGGTCGTTACATCAACTTGATGTCCATAATGCCTTTCTACACGGGGATTTACATGAAGATGTATTTATGCAACTACCCCCTGGTTTTCGTCGTCAAGGAGAGACCCGCGTTTGCAAACTACAAAAATCTTTATATGGTCTTAAGCAAGCTTCAAGGAATTGGCATTCAAAATTCTCACAAGTTCTTCTTGATTTTGGTTTCACTCATAGCAATGCTGACCATTCACTATTTTGCTTGCATCACAATTCTAGCTCTGTGTTTCTTCTTCTTTATGTCGACGATATCATCATTACAGGTTCACATCTTCATCTTATTACTCTGGTTAAGGATTTTCTACACAAAAAATTCAAAATTAAGGACTTGGGACGATTGAAGCACTTTCTCGGTATCGAAGTTGCCACATCTAAAAAGGGTTTATTTCTATCTCAACGTCAATATGCTATTGACATCATCTCTGATAGTGGTCTTACTGGTTCAAAACCAGTAGATTTTCCCATGGAGCAACATTTGAAATTCTCTCCATCACATGGTACTGCATTATCTGATCCTTCCCCATATCGTCGCCTTGTGGGTCGCTTAATTTATCTTACAGTCACACGTCCAGATATCACTCACTCGGTCAATATATTAAGTCAGTTTATGCATGCTCCTTGCCAATCTCACATGGATGCTGCTATTCGTCTTGTTCGTTACCTAAAGGCCACACCTGGGCAAGGTCTGTTTTTTTCATCTAATTCAAACTTCTCCCTTCGTGCTTATTGTGATTCAGACTGGGCTAGTTGTCCCATAACTAGACGGTCCACAACTGGTTATTGTATTTTTTTGGGTACTAGCATCGTTTCTTGGAAAACAAAAAAACAAAGTGTGGTTTCCCGTTCATCCGCTAAAGCTGAGTATAGAGCAATGGCAAATGCAACTTGTGAAATCAGTTGGCTTTCATATCTTTTGCAAGACATTGGCCTTCCCATTTCCGGATCAACTCCTCTGTATTGTGATAATCAATCTGCTCTTCATATTGCTTCCAATCCGGTTTATCATGAGCGCACTAAACACATTGAAATTGATTGTCATGTTGTTCGTGAAAAAATTGCTTCTGGTCTCATTAAAACTATGAAAGTCAGTTCAGTGAATCAAATAGCAGATATATTTACCAAGTCTCTTGGTAGAGATCAGTTCATGCACTTAAAAGCCAAGATGGGTGTTTCAAACTTACACACACCATCTTGAGGGGGAGTGTTACGGGAGATTAATGAGATTAATCTTATCTATATCTTTGTATTTTAAATTGGTTTGTTATATATTTTAAATATAGGTTAGTTGGTTTGTTATATATTTTAAATATAGGTTAGTTGTTAGTTTGTTAGACATAATCTTATCTAGTTATTAGTTTGTTATCTAATTTGTTATACTTTGTAACCTATAAGTACAGAGTTTTATTATCAATAAAATTACTTCACACATTTCTGTAAATATCTTCTTAACAAATATCAAGATTGGACTCCACGGGATGGGAGGAGCTGGTAAAAGCACTTTGGTGACACAGGTGGGAGTGGAAGCTGAGAAGTTGCAACTTTTTGCCAAGGTTGTGATTGCTGTTGTCTCTCACAATTCAGAAGTGACAAAAATCCAAGGTCAACTTGCAGGAGAGTTGGGTCTGATATTGAGGGAAGAGGCACCAATTGGTAGGGCAAAGAGACTATCAATGAGTTTAGAAAGCGAGGGACTCTTGTGATATTGGATGATGTGCGGGAGAAGTTGAACCTTAAAGACATAGGGATTCCAGACTCTTGCACTCTCCTACTAACTTCTCGCAGTCGAGATATATGTGTTTCTATGAACTGTCAGATTACAGTTGAGTTGTCTCTCATGGATGAGGAGGATGCTTGGACTTTGTTCAAACGGTGGGCAGGCATCATTGATGACTCAGAATCTGCCTTGAAGTTGAATGATTTGCCAAGGAAAATTGCTAAAAAGTGCAAAAGACTGCCAATTGCAATTGTTGCCGTGGCAAGTATGTTAAGAGACAAGAATGTTGAAGACTGGCAGTTAGCATTGCATAAACTTGAGGAACCACAGCCAACAGATGTTGAAAAAGAGCTTGCTTCTTTTTATACTTGTATCAAGTTAAGCTATGATAATTTGAAAAAGAAAGTATGCGAAAATCTCTTCTTATTGTGCTCCATGTTTCCTGAAGGATGTGAGATCAATGTGGAAGATCTGATTCGGTTCATGAAGGGACTTGGACCGATTTCTGAGAGTATGAGGGTGAGGGAAGAGATACGAAGTGCCATTCGCACCCTCAGAGATTCATATTTGTTGGAACCCAGTGGTCAAAATGAATTTGTGAAAATGCATGACTTGGTTCGTGATGTGGCCTTGTGGATTGCATCCAAAAAAGGCATGGTAGTTAACAAATCGTTGGCAGACGAAGATGAAACTATGAAAGAATTAACTGCAATATCCTTATGGGGCACCAAGAATCCTCCTCCAATTGACCAATTGCAGTGTCCAAATCTCAAGACTCTTTTACTTCATTCTGTGGATGGACATTCTTTCCAAGTGCCAGAAATGAATTTTGGAGGGATGAGAAAGCTGGAAGTCTTGGGAATTATGAGATTTTACTACACATGGCGTAACTTGTATACATTGCACAACTTGAGTTTATCATTATCTATCTTTATAATGCCAAAATCAATTAAGAGTTTAACAAAGCTATGGAGTCTTTGTTTAAGGGGATATGAATTAGGTGATATCTCTGCACTGGAAAGCTTAACAAGACTTGAGGTTCTTGATTTGCGCAGTTCATCTTTCAATGAATTGCCAAAAGGCATTGGATCTTTCAAGAATTTAAGACTATTGGATATATACACCTGTCGCATCAAGAACAACCCTTATGAAGTGATAAGTAGGTGTGAGAACCTACGGGAATTGTATGCATGGCAAATTGAAGATGATTCATTGCATATTGTCTCATTGCCAATATTGCATAGTTATGTAATTGTATGTGACAAGTTCAGGGAAAACTGTAGATTCCTCATAGATGCTTATCTAGAGCACCATGTCCATATGCCATCAAAAGCTCTATGCATAGACAGTTTTGAAGTCTCTGCTCTGATTCATGAATCAACTCCTATAAAAATTCTGTTTCAGAAAGCGGAACACCTTTACTTGGGGCATCTTCGGGGAGGTTGCAAAAATATCATCCCACAAATGGATCAGGGAGGCATGACTAAGGTGATTGGGCTAATACTTGAGTCTTGTTTAGAGATAGAGTGCCTCCTTGATAGTGATACCAATTTGCCAGCATTCCCTGATTTGGTTACCTTGAAGTTGATATGGATGGATGGTCTTAAAGAAGTTTTCTGCAATCCAAATCCAAACTGTCAATGCTCTCTTGAAAAATTACAAGACCTGCAGATAGAGAATTGTGAACAACTGTATTCTATATCTTTTCCAAGGAAATCAAATATGAGCAATCTTAAGATACTCAGATTACAATGGTGTCCAATGCTAACATCATCACTTTTTATGCCTGCTGTTGCTCGAAGCTTAGTGCTACTAGAGGAATTGAAATTATTTGATTGAAGCAAGTTGAAGCATATAATAGGTAAAGAGTTCGACGAAGATGAGAATGCCAATAATCCAAGTCCTACCTCGAAAGTGTTCTCAAATCTCAGGATCCTTCATGTGCATGGATGTCAAAGTTTAGAATCAATCTTTCCCATCGCTTTTGTTCAAAATCTAGAGAGATTAGAGAAGATAGCTATATGGTACAACTTTGGGTTAAAGTATGTATTTGGCACACACAATGATTACAAGGGTAATAATGGAAATGAGGCTAAGACCAACATTAACCTCCATGCTTTAAGAAGAATCTCACTTGTATCATTGTCAAATTTGATCGACATTTGCCCCAAATATTGTCATTCAAGGTCATCCAATTTGAAAGAGATAGAGTACAGAGACTGTCCCCACTTGTCAATCGATGTAATGTGCCAGACTCTGATCAGTTCAGATATGCAACAAAGTCTTAGAACCACAGAGGTAAGGCTTCAAATACTTTTACTTTCACATACTATTTGCATGCTTAAGAACGTGCAATTTTCTTAAAATTTTGAATATTAATTATAAGTTCTTAAATTATTATATATTATGACATTATTATGTTATGAGCAAAGTTGCCTCTTATAGCCAAATATTAATACCTTTCAAAAATATTGAATAAATATGTAGTAGCAAATCAAGTGTACTGATATTGAAAACATAATGATCTAATATTGACTAGTCTTAAATACAGGAGAAAGTAGTATTTCCTGAAAATGGAGAACCATTCTTGGCCTTGGAACGTCTTGCTATTGAGAATTCTATGGTGGAAGGTATTTTCCAACTAGAGGCTGCAGAAGAATTGCCCTTGACCTCGAACTTATCTCATTTATGTTTGAAGGATTTACCTGATTTGAGGCTTATTTGGAAGGGCCCAAAAGATTTCCTCAGACTCCAGAAGCTCAGGAGTTTAGTGCTAGTGGGATGTGAAAACTTGGAAACTATCTTCTTCCCCACTGTTTTTGGATGCCTAGCAGAGTTGAGAGAACTGGTTGTAAGCAAGTGTGAAAAGTTGGAGCATATCATTTATTCAGATCATACAGAGCAAGTTGGAAAAGCATCTGCTTGTTCCAAATCAGTGTGCTTCCCTCTACTGTCCATGGTTCACGTCTTTCAGTGCAACAATTTGAAATGCCTTTTCTCTCATTCATTGATTTCTCAATTTCCCAAGTTAGAACATATTACAGTAGAGGAGTGTTCTAAAATAGAACATGTTTTCTATTTCAATGAAGATGATAGAGTTCAAGAAGTAAGACGAGTGGCTGATCAAGACAGACACCGATCAAAACTGATAGAGGTAAAACTCATATGCTTGCCCAACATCACTGAATTTTGCCAAGGGCCTTGTAAGTTGCAGCATATCGTGACGCATTACACACAGAGGAATTGTCCCAATTACACTAATGCTTGTTTGCAAACTAAAAATCAGGTACTTACACATTGCATTCCATATGATCTAATGATCATGGTTACGAAATTTATCATTTTATAATATTTAATGTATACTTGGTATTTATCTTTGTAAAGAAAATAATTTATTTTGCTCGACATGTCATATATGACTATATCAAAATTTCTTAAGCTAAAATTTGTGTAGTATGTAAACGACACCAGCACCACAAAAAACATTGATGGTATCAACATTTAAGTTACGGGTTTTAAACTTGCTTCCCTTGTGGTTATCAATTTACTTTTTATATGAAATTTTAGATATTATGTGTAGTGTTATATTTTGATCATAAACAGGAAAAAAATCAATTTTCCTCCACACAATCACAAACAATGGGGAAAGTTAGGGATATGGAAGTAGGATCAGTATCAACCAGTGTTACTGCTGCTGCTGCTGCTGCTACTGCTACTGGCGGTGGTGGTGGTGCTAGTGATCCTCAGATACAAGAGAGGGCGATCAACTTGGAAACAAACTTAGAATCTGAGAGAAAGATACGAAGGTTGATGGAATCTTACTTGAAATTTGAACGACAAAAGCAAAAATTAATGGAATTAGATTTGAAGGTTGAGAAGGAAAGGCTAAGATTAACAGAACTGAAAATGGAAGCTGAGAAGGAAAGACGAAGGATCATGGAAGATGCACTGCTTTCTCTCTTTCATGAAATGCTTGGAAGGGTCCCTCAAGAGTTTGCTGGCATGCTTTCCCAAACTCACTTGGTACTTTGTTCTCCAATATTTTTAATCTGTCCATACAACTACTTGTTAAATCGAATTGAAATTAAAATTAAGACATAAAAAAATTAAAAGATTAAATTAAATGCTCAATATATGAAATTAAGATATGAGTCATTCAACATGAAGACTTAGATATAAGAGTAAATGTTCTACATTCTTTTCCACTGTTATAAATTTATCGTGCTATTCCTATGTAATTTCAGGAACCAAATGAAGAAACTGAAGATCAGGCTTTTCGTGATGTATCCAGAGAGTCTTCCTGAATCACTTACGAGTGTTGGTTTACAGGCTCTAGATGGCTGCGCATGTCACTTTCATTGAGAAGGTTGCAGGAGCTATTTCATTTTATTTATTTTTTTGTTTTCAGGCTACCTATATGAAAAAAATTTGGATTTGTGCGATCATCTTTATCTTGTATCTGAGTTAACTGATAGATTGTATTCTGCTTTGGCCTGTGCTTGTGTGTTCAGCTAGTGTGAATCAATGTGCATTCAACAAGATAAAGCATGATGCTTACAATGAAAATGATGAGAAGATTCCTACAATGTGAATGAATTATGTTCTAGTTTCTCCTTTTCCTCTTTGCTTCTCCTTGAGTGCTCTATTCTTTTTCCTTCTAGTTTTTCTGAATCGATGTTTAATTTTCTTTCCAAGCTAATGAAATTTCCTTCACTCTCTCCACTCTTCCTTGTTGCTACCATTTTTTATTTCAGCACTCTCTAATTTCACTCACAAATTGTTTTCAGATCTCTCAAAAAAATTTGAATCCTTATCCTTATTTACGGAATGGTATTTATAAAATTTCTGAATTGATTTGTCTAATTGAAATTGCTTAACACCCTTTCTGCAGTGGCAGCTACCACTGCAAGTTTGCATTTTGGGGGAGAAATGCGGCAGAAGCATGGGCTGTTAGTGGCGCAACAGAGAGCAGAGTGAACTTAAGAGGTGCTAGGCAACAAAAAAGGGGTGAGCAGAGCTGAAGATTTGATCAGTCAGACTTTTCTCTTTTTTTTCTGTTTTTTTTCTTCATTTTTAAGATGTTTTTATTTCATGTATTGTTAGGACCAATTCACAAAAAAAAGGAAGTAATCTTTGTCCTATGATATTTTTTACTATGACTTTGAAACTTGTTTGCATATTTCTATTAATTTCATGTACATGATCTCTTATTAACCAACATTGTGCCACAGCTGTTTGCAAACATAGAAAATATATTAAATTGAGGCCTGGTTTCTCATCATACTTTCAAATACATGTCCAATATGTTTATAAAAGCATGCATAATAAGTAAATGAAAAGTAAATTTTCTTTTTTAAGAAGAGTTAGATATGGTAGCTCCATCTTAGCATATTGGTAGAGGAGCGCCACTCCACTCCTTTCGGCAGTCCAACATAGGGCCAGTAAACTTCCCTTCACATAATGCAATATATACTTTTTCACATCTCTCACCTGAAGACCTAATTTTCTCACCTGTCAGCAAAGTTATACCCAAATCTTCTCTCACAAACTTGTATGGAGGGTAAGACCTGCATTCCTTAATTCGGTTAGGAATAGCAGGATTTCAATTCTCAACTTCAATCCTACTAGCACTTTCCACCTCTTTAGGCAAAAGGGCCTTAAACTCTTCCTCAAAGGATCCTATTTTTTGGAAAATTGAGGTACTTGAATTTGCCTCATTATCACCATTTTGCAAATCATGATGAACTAAGACTAATCTTAGGTTTTGCATTAGAGAGTAGGTTGCACGGCCAGGGTCATCAATGTAAGCAAAGAGGTATTCACAGTCAAAACTTTGAGCAGGTCCTTCTCACAAAACCTAAAAGCATGCAACTCATCATTGACACCTATTGCGAAAACCCTTTTGGCCACTTGACTCACAATATTCTTGACTGTGTTCTTCAGGTTTTCCTCTAAATGCCTTAGATCAATGGCTTGACATAAGGCAACTAAAAAAGTGGATAACATGAGCTTCAATATGTCTATTGCTTCAAAGAAACCACCACCAATTTCAGCTAATTGAAAAGACTCTTTAGCTGTGAGAACTTGACCATTAGGTCCAATAGACTTGGAGTTTGGCCTTCCAATCAAGAGGCCAGCAACATATGATAAAGGAATCAAGTCACCTGATGCAGTGATTTGTGCCACGTAGAGGAAGACATGGGGTTATGTTATGGTTCAAAAACTTGGCCATGGCCTCCATGATTTCAAATCTGATGCCCGAATATCCTTGAAGCAAGGTGTTGATCCTAACCAACATGGTTGTCCTTGTGACCGAGTTAGGTAATTAAGGTGTGGCAAGATTCTGTATCATTGCCAAAAATGCCAGCATTCTAAAATCTGTTACAATAAGATAATTATTGTGAAACTGTTAGTTTCAACACTGGGTTAAAATTACCAAATGACAATACTGTTATATGATCAATATTAAATTTTAAACATCTAAGACACATAAACAAGAAGGGTAATCTTCCAAATGATTCATGCTAAGTCAAATAATTGTGTTCAATAAATTAAAAGTCCGATTACATTATGTAAAATTGTAAATAATGTTTGGATAACTATATAACCTATTTAAAAAGGTATTTTTTACATCGGATATATTTATAAATATAACCGATGTAAAAAAAAATATTTTCTAGACATTAACATTAATTTTAAATATAATTGATATAAAAAGTATTTTTTATATTGGTTTTAAATATAATATATGTATAAAAATAATAAAAAATATTCCTATTTAAGTTGTGTCTCCCACTACAGACGAATGAAAGAAAATCATCCCTATTATTTAAATAGTTTTCATCCTTTTCCTGTTGGGTAAATAATTTTTCAAAAAACACCTAATGTTATCAAAAAGTCCCACTTCATTCCTCCTTCAAAGAAACATTAGCGAACCATATATCTAGATTACCTCCTTGTCAATATATAATTAGTAGTTATGAATTATATAAGTAAATTCATATATACGAGTAGTACTTAAATTTTTATCAATTATTATTATTATCTTCCAACAACAAAAATTTAATATTATTATCTATTCAACTCATTTTACTAGTACACAACATAGGTGATAGGTCAACCTACGTAAAATAATAAAAATAATAATAACTAGTATTTAAGGATATTGGTTAAAAAATTGAAAGTAAAAATATTTTATTTGGGAGAAAAAAATTGTGCGTGATTTTTATTTTAAGTACTCTTGTAATTTACATCATAAATATTTTTTCATTTTAATTTCTTAATTGATATCTTAAAGACACAAGTAAAAATTACCCTAAAAATAAAACTGATGAGTTCGATTTGGAGAGCACCACCTTGGTTGGTTCTCCTGTGTGAGGTTACACCAAACGCTTAGGTGATCCCATTACTGTCATAGCCCTTGATCATGCAATCAATCACCCAATCACTGCTGGCCTTGACACCGTAGCGGCTCTCCTCAGCCAGCTCCACCGTCACGCCGCCGTGGTGGCGGGTGGCAACCGGCGCAACCAGAGACACGGTGAGGGTCTCGCCACCTAACATGACCACCGGGTTACGGTAGTCTTCCACCTTGCGTTTCACTTCATCAAGGTGGCTACCTTTCAAAGCTTCCGCAGCCATGCACCAGTTAAGTGGGTCGATGTTATAGTTTTCCATTCTCAAAAGGCCTGATCGGGAAGAAATTAGTTTTTGGATATGGGAAAAATCAACTTAAGATTTTGTGTACGTATGCATATGTATATGTGTGAGTCTTTGTTTTTGGTACGTGGCTATATAATTAAGGAATGTAAAAATGGAAATCATTTCAAGTTTTGGGTGTGGGGAATGAGAAAAAAAAAAAAGGATCGAGGTACATACATACATATATATAGCTAGATATATATAAGTTGGTGAGATAGAGTGTAAGGGCATATATAGTTAAGTGGGTATATGGGTTAGTTGAGAACATTGGTTATCGCAAGTGTGGATGTGTGAGTAGCTATGGTAACATGTGGAGATGGATGTTGGTGGCTTGAATCTTTGGAATGCCGTGTCCAAGTTTATTGAGCGACGGGGTTTTATTTATTCTCGCGCGCGTCAATCGGAAGGTAACATCCTCTCTGGAGTTTCATACATGATATGATCCATCCTTTGAAAAAGTCGTCGTGAATCTCATGTTTAGAGAGAGAGAGAGAGAGTTGGCTTATGATCAGCTTGCATATAATACCCATGCTTGTTTAATCTTTAGTTTTCTGTTCTGTTTAACAAAATAAATGAATGTATAAACTCATCATTAAGGAAAGTCAATAAATAGGATTAAAATAAAATTATTAAAAAAAAAATGTTATCTTTTTGTTTCTTATACAGTCATTCAATTTTTGCTGCAATCAATTGTATAGTCATTAGTTCTTAAAAAAAAATCACAATCCAAAAAAAAACGAAAATGAATTAAAGGCTCTACTTATTTGGCTAGTGTATATATATACTTGAGGACTGCACACATCTTGTGTTAGGAGAAACTGCATGCAATAGAGTTGCTGACAAGCTAGCAAATGATCAAGGTACTGGATTGAAGAAGTGCCTTCACAAGTTTCTGTTTTGATCAATCATGATGTACTTGCTGCCTTTAACTAGCTCTTTTCCATCTTTTTTAATTAGTCAAACTTTCGACTGTCAAAACAAAATATGGACATTCAATTTGTTTTTCAAATTAATAGTCTCAAAATAAGAATAGAAGATTTGACGAATATTCAGTAGCAAATCATTATACACACTATATACAACAATAAATTGCCACCAATTAAGGGAGTAAGACAAAAATGACAAAGAACAAAGCATGGATCGAATACAAATCAAGATATTATGACGTATGGCCTTTTTAACATACTAATCAAGATACGTAATAAAAATAAAGAGATTAATAGGTTCTAAAAAATTTCAAAATAAATAGAGAAGTGTTACATTAAAGAAAAAAATTAATCAAAATAAATTTTGGATTTAAAAGTAGTAAGAACTAAATATTCATTTAAAAATCAATAAATGCGCCAACTTCAACTCTTATTAAGCATTGTAAAGTTTCCAAGAACAAGTCAATGTTTTTCGAACAAATTAATGTACTACCCATATAAAAATAGCTAAAATATCATGATGCTTAAAAATATTGTAATTTTCTCTCTCAAAAAAATAAACATTGTAATTTTCAATGATTGTTATTGCACCAAACTTGAGGGATGTAAATCTTTAAGTTCACGGTTTAAACATTTTAATGTGCTACATAATTGGGTCCTAACCATGTCTCATGGTGTTTTTTTTTTAGAATAGGGTGTAAAGGAGAATAATATTTTATTTGGCTAGGGTTGATTATTTTATTTTATTTTACTTTATTTTTATCAGCAAAAGAAGCATTATTATTAATAAGCACTAATTAAACTTAGCACAGGGTGTGACTCAGTTCCGAAACAGTTACATAGAAATTGAAAGACCACAACTATATAACTTCCCCCGCACATCCACAAAAGCTGCGTGCCTCATTGAAAGAAACATCATTCCTATGAAGGAAGTAGTTTTTGTCTTAGGTTATATATTACTTTGACTTTAAACTTTGTGTATTTTTAGTTTTGTTTATGATTTTGTAGTCACTCATCTCTAGTTAATCAATATCGATTAATAAATCTTCTAGTTGTTTACAGATAAAGAACGTATATTAAATTGAAATACAATTTCCTATAACAGTTTCAAATACATGTCCAATAGCTTTATAAAAACATACATCATAGAAAAATGAAAAGTAAGTTTTCTTTTTCTTAAGAAAAAAGGTAGCACCATTTTAGCATATTGGCAGAGGAACACCATTGAACTCCTTTAGACAGTCCAACATAGGATCGATAAACTTCCCTTCACAAAATGCAGTAAATACCTTATCACATATGAATAATTAACTTACATATATTGTTATATATTTGTTATTTATTATACTTTATAAGTGTAGCTTTTCATTTAATTTTTTACATATAATTTACATGTTAACAAGGTTTATTTAATATTAATAAAATTCAACTTAATTATTATATTACAAACTATTTTGGTACATAATACTTAAAAAAAATTGTAAAATAAAAAAAAATAAAAAGTGACTCGCATGGATCGCTTGTAACCTGCTATAACCCGGTTAAAGTTAATGGACCACTATCTTTTATATATATATATATATATATATATATATATATATATATATATAAAGTAAACTTCACTTATATTTTAAAAGATATCATATCAAAATCTTAATTTTACAATAATCATTAATTTAATTATTTAATTCTTATTTTAATATTTTTAAGTCATCAAATCAAAATGTGATCTAACATTAAACAAAAATTATTAATTTTTAAAACATAATTATATATATATATTAAAAGATAATTATAATTCAATTTCTTTTGATTTACTATTTCTATTAAAAAATAAAGAAAATTAATAAAATAAAAAAGAATGTAATTACTCCAAAATAGCATTCATTCTTCTCTAAACAAAAACAACAATTTTAATTTTACTAAATAAGAGTATTCATTTATGATGCAATAAAGTTAATAATTCAAATCTTCAATAATATCATATAATTAAAATTAATATCTTTAAAATCATTAAAAATATTATTTTTAAATAATTAACAACTATACCTATTTAATAAAAATTACACTATTTCAACACTTGACAAAATATCACAACCACAAATCTCTGTACTTGACTGTGTTTATCCTCATTACTTCACCTTCCCTAACTCCATAAAACCAGAGCAAAATCTAAAACAAAGTACATTATCAGTACCCCAAATGCCACCACTTCCTTAAGCAAAAAACTCATCACACACCAGTAAAGGCTAGCTCATGTTCCTCCCACACAGAAGCACCATAGGTTACAAATTTTCCACTTAAACTGGCTACAATTTCTCAGCTAATCACGGCCTGTTTTGTAATCCATCTGAACTTAACCAGCTCTGCCGTCCCCTTTTTTTCCTTTGAGTCTCTCTATTTTTTTTTTTTTCCAGACATAACATAGGTTCCATTATCCACCTTTAACATAAGAGGAAAAACTCTCCACCTTTCTTTTTTGAGCAACACCAGGATCATATTTAAATTGTGTGATTTGTCCATCATTTGATCTGCCATCACCTCAGCCTCATTGAAAGAAACATCATTCCTATGAAGGAAGTAATTTTTGTCCTATGTTATATATTACTTTGACTTTAAACTTTGTATTTTTTTTAGTTTTGTTGATGATCTCATGGTCATGCATCTCTTGTTAATTAACATCAATAAGTGTTCTAGTTGTTTACACAGATAAAGAACATATATTAAATTGAAATACAAATTCGTATAACAGTTTTAAATACATGTCCAATAGCTTTATAAAAACATACATCATAGGAAAATGAAAAGTAAATTTTGGTTTTCTTAAGAAAAAAAGGTAGCACCCTCTCAGCCTATTGGTAGAGGAGCACCATTCCACTTTTTTAGACAGTCCAACAAAGGATCAATGAACTTCCCTTCACACAATGCAGTAAATACCTTATCAAATTCCTCACCAGGTGACTTGACTTTCTCTCCTGTTAGCAAAGTTGTACCCAAATTTTCTCTCACAAACTTATATAATGGGTAAGATCTGCATTCCTTAATTCGGTTAGGAATGGCAGGATTTCCATTCTCAACTTCAATCCTAGCACTTTCCACCTCTTTGGGCAAAAGGGCATTGAGTTCTTCCTCAAAGGCACCAATCTTTTGGAAAATTGAGGTACTTGAATTCGCCTCTTTGTCACCATTTTGCAATGCATGATCAACTAGGACTAATCTCAACTTTTGCATCAGAGGGTAGGTTGCACTACAGGGGTCATCAATGTAAGCATAGACATACTCACGATCAACAATTTTAAGCAAGTCTTTCTCACAGAACCTAGAAGGATGTAACTCACCATTGATGCCAACTGTGAGAACTCTTTTGGTCACTTGACTAACGGTATTCCTAACAGTGTTCTTCAAGTTTTCCTCCAAATGCCTCAAATCAATGGCTTGGCACAAAGCAACTAAGAAAGTGGATGACATAAGCTTTAATATATCTATTGCTTCAGCTGTCTTTCTTGAAGAAATTAAGCCTAAAGAGTTCACATCTTGGTTATGTTGCTCAGCGCTTTGGACATGATTGGTGACAGGATTGGCAAGGTATTGAAGTTCTGAACAATAGGATGCCATTGCAATTTCAGCACCTTTGAATCCATAATCTAAGCTTGGATTGCGACTAGCTGTTAGATTTGAAGGCAAACCATTGTTGTAGAAGTCATTCACAAGTTCAGAGAATTGGGCAAACATAAGTTTCCCAATTGATGCAATGGCTAAACGAGTGTTATCCATTGAAACACCAATTGGGGTACCTTGGAAGTTCCCCCCATGTAGTGCCTTATTCCTTGAAACATCAATCAAGGGGTTATCATTTACAGAGTTTATCTCCCTTTCAATCATCTTTGTTGCATGCCTAATTACTTCAATTTGTGGTCCAAGCCATTGAGGTGATGTTCTGAGAGCATACCTATCTTGTTTAGGCTTTTGAAGTGGATCAATATCATGTAACTTCCGTGCTGCCTTGCAATATGAGCTTCCATCTAATATATGTTCCATTATAGCTGCAGCCTCAATTTGGCCAGGGTGGTGCTTCAATTTATGAGTCAAGTGGTCGGTGAACTCTGGTTTTCCTTGCATAACTTCAGCAAAAATTGCAGACAAGACTTCTGAAAGAATGACAAGTAAGTTTGCCTCAAAAAGGACCACGGAAGCCAAGCCAGATCCTACTGCAGTGCCATTTACTAGTGCCAAACCCTCTTTAGGTTGCAACTCAAAGAAACCACCATCAATTCCTGCTAGTTGAAAGGCCTCTTTAGCATTAAGAACTTGTCCATTAGGTCCAATAGACTTGGAGTTTGGCCTTCCAATTAAGAGGCCAGCAACATAGGATAAAGGAACCAAGTCACCTGATGCAGTGATTGTGCCACGTAAAGGAAGACATGGGGTTATGTTATGGTTCAAAAACTTGGAAATGGCCTCCATGATTTCAAATCTAATGCCTGAATATCCTTGAAGCAAGGTATTGATCCTAACCAACATGGCTGCCCTTGTAGCTGAGTGAGGTAAGGTGTGACAAGATTCTGTGCCATTACCAAAAATGCCAGCATTCAAAAATCTGTTAAACACAAAGTAGTTATTAAATTGTGACAGTGTCAACACTAAATTAAAATAACAAAATGACAAGAATTGTATATAATGAATAATAATAAAATTATAAACAACTAAGAAACATACTGACTAGACCGAATAATCAATAAGGGTGGTCTTCCAAGTATATAATTCATACTAAGTCAAACAACTGTGTTGAATAGAAGTAAAAGTACATTAAAATAATATCCCATCCCAATCATGTAAAGCCACCAACCAATATCTAATTAACAATCAATAATATAACAATTATCAGTCATAACCATTTAGTATAACAATTCAGTCATAATTTTTTTTATTTCTGATTAAAAATCAATAATATAACAATTATCAGCATTTTCTTTTCTTTTTTGTATATAGGAAATTGGTTTTAAATGAAAAATATATAATTTTTTACATGGTACAATGGTAATGATTATCTATATCTTTTTTATCTTTTATTATGCATATTTGATCTGATCATCTTTTTTAACAAATCAGTATTTTGTTTTATTTAAATAAAACAGTTATATATATATATATATATATATATATATATATGAGTTTAAACATGCATTAATTAAAGTCGTATCCTTCATTTCCTTTTCTCAAAGCAATATAGCATTAATGGATAAATAAAGAATGAATACAAAAAAGAGTAATATAACATTAAATATGGAAGTGAGGTAGTGGCATCAGTGGTTCTGGCGCTTCCATGTAGACTGGCCTAATGGAAGAACCGTAATATCGGTTACTAATTAATGATCTGTCATTCGAATGGTATCAGCGTCGAATTTTTGGCCCACTCATGAATACAACATTTTTATACCTATAAGTTTATAGATATATCTTTATATTTATTTACGCTGTGTCACAACATCACATATTTTTCACACAACTTCACGTGCAATCTAATACAGTAACACTTCTAATGTGAAATGACTTTTTTTATTTCTTTAGTAATTTTTTATATAGTATTTTCCTCGATTACAAATTTCGTGACCATGATTTGACTTTAACGGGACGATATCAACTCAAAGACAAAACAACAAAATCAAAATTCAGAAATGACAAGTCATCTCTTCTTTGTGACTGGGAATTTTTTGTTTATGTTCCAGTTATTGGACAAGTGTCCTCTTAAAATTCTCTTGTTTTCTTTTCATATTAGACCATTATGTCTTTTTTTTCATACCATTAGATGATGATAATAATAATAATAGTAAACAATATTTAACATTTAGATAAGTAATGACTTCCTTCTTCATATAACACCATGTTCGTTTAAGATAAATATTGCTGTAAGCATAATACTTTTTTATAGATTTTTATTTAAAGGAAAAGGTTTTCCTTTATATCACTCGGCAACTTACAAAATAATCTTAACTAAACACACAGTGGAATGGAATGGAGTGGACCACTCACTGGATGCTCGAGTCATTGTTGCACAATAAGAAACAAAAGAAATGCAACTTGCAAGGGTGATCAATAATTCCATTATTTCTTATACAAATTCTTGAAAATAAGAAATAAAATAAAAGTATATACTACTTTTTAATTATCAATTAAAACATTAATTAAAAACGACAACCATATTAATTAGAGATAAATATATTTAAAGTTAAAGAAATATTGTTTTGTTTCACAGTAATGGATTTTGCAAGATATATATTGTTCCGTCAATAAGCACCTAACCCAACATTTCACGTCTTAACTTTTGAATAAAGTATTTCCCATACTTGTCCCACAACAAAAATAAATTCACATTTGAAAAAATATGTACTTTTTTCTATTAAAATTATAATGACGCCATTTTTTATTTTAATTATTTTAGGAATAAAATAATTATTATTATTCAATTAAAAGCACTAAATATTTTGTTTTTTTAGAAAAACTCCCCCACCCTCAAGTACTAAATCTTAACTTTTGGGTAACGGATTGTCCCACACTAATTCAAATAAATTTAAAATACTTTTATAAGTAGGGATAGCGATAAGTATCTTAAATATTTTATCATTTAGAAAAAGTGCTAGCAAAATAAGTTCGCATCTGCACACCAAATAAACACAAATACATACTTCATTTATTTAAAAGTAAGAGAAAAGCTACAAAAATTAGCTAGCCTCAATTATAGAGCGAGGGATATCCTTGTTTATAAATTTATTCAGATAAATTTAAAATATGTGTTTACAAAAAAAAAATCTACAAAATCATAAGCTAAGCATTTATTGACTTTTTGTGACCAACACGTATGTAAAACTTTCAACAGTTTTTTATGTTTTTATTTTTTTTCCATAGGTTTTTCAAACGTTTAAGTATTTCATAACATAATAGGAGTTTTCTATAACAAAAAAATATCATAGGAGATTTTTTAACCCTTTCCCCCTATTTTTCCATGCCTAATAATTATTTTATGCGTTAAAACTAGAGGTTACAAAACATCAATAACTGCTTCCATAAGCGGCAGTTAGTAACATATTATATCCAGACTCCACATAGAAGTATTTCTTAGTTAAAAGTAATAATTATTTAGTTATTTTTTCTTTTTATTTCAATTTTATCTATTTTTTTATTCACCTCTTTTTGGAATCTAACAATAAATAAAAGTTTGAATATATTTTCCGTTACTGTAATTTAATATTTTTTTCGTTTTTATCCTTGTAACGAAAATATATATATTTTATAAAAATTAAAACGAAAAAAATACAAGAGCACACAGGGAAAAAAAAATCTAAACGATAATAAATAGATGAACCTAAACGAAAGTAGTAAAGAAGACACACCAGTGCGCAGCTGTGCCAAATCTACAAAGCACACGAAAAGGAGAAGGAAAAATATTACAGATCATGACACGACTCTCTACCTAATTCCATGCAGCAGATCACTGGTAACCCACCTACCCCCAAGTACCCATAAAAATTAAAATATTCAGTTATATGTAGATATAAAACACCAGATCCACCAACATAACTTATATCCAATTAATCAATCAATAACCGAAATAAATACAGTTTTATACTGCAATTTAATTATAAATTATTATTATTATATATATAATAAATATATTGATGTTTATAGTAATTGTTTTAAAATTTATACTAACGATGATCTTTGATTAATTAGTTTTTCTTTATACAAAAAAAAACTTATTTTATTTCAGATAAAATATAGAATAGATACAAGGAGGAATACCATGAGCAGGAATACAATGAAATATATGATTGCTAATAAATAATTTTGATGTTCTAACGAGACTGTGAGTAACACGATTAGTTGATATTATAAAAATTATAGTAACTAGGATGCATGACAAGTAAACTTTAATAAAAATGAAATAATTATATATCACCTGATGAGTTCGTTTTGGAGGGCACCACCTTGTTTGGTTCTTCTATGTGAGGTTGAACCGAACCCTGTGGTGACTCCGTAACTATCAGTGCCCTTAACCATGCTATCCATGACCCAGTCACTGCTGGCCGTTACACCGTGGCGGGTCTCCTTGGCCAGCTCCACCGTAACTCCGCCGTGGTGCCGGGTGGCAACCGCCGCCACCTGAGACACTGTGAGGCTCTTGCCACCCAACTTCACCACTGGGTTACGGTAGTCCTCCACCATGCGCTTCACCTCATCAAGGTGGCTACCTTTCAAAGCTTCCGCAGCCATGCCCCAGTTAAGTGGGTCCGTGCTACCATTGCAAAGATTCAATGAACCATTTGCATTGCCATTGCTATGAATTTCCTTTGAATATTCCATCCTCAAAAAAAGGCCTGGTCGGAGAGAAAAATATTATAGGATATGGGAAAAATCAAATTAAGGTTGTTGTTGTTTTTTGTTTCTCTCTCTCTCGATCTTGTGTGTGGATATGTGAATGATGTTGTTTGGTGATGTATGATGTGTATGTTATAGCTATGCTAGGTGGATATTGTACATGGGAAGTTAGAAATTGGAATGGAACAAATGCACAAATGTGGGATTGGAGGGTGGGATTGTATAAGAATGGTAAATGGAAAATTTTCTTTTTTGGGGGGGTGTAGGGAAAGAAAAAAATTCCTGAGGAAAGAGAGAAAAAATGGGGGGTATATATAGAAGGGTTGGTGACATTGAGTGTAGGTGGGTAAGCCGATGGGTTAGTTGAGAAAGTAAGGTGGCCGTTGGATTGTCATGGGAATAGAGGGCTGAGATTGTGGCACGTGGATGTGGGTGAAGTATGGTGGAGACAGTGCTGTGTCCAAGTTATTGAGCGAGGTGGTTTTAGTTTACTCGTCAATATTGAGGAAAAGGATAGGTAAGTGAGATGAAGAAGGGTAGGGCAAGGGCACAAGGAGAAGAGAGAATGAGAGGGGTTGGTGGACACAAGAGACGGTTTCAAAGGATGTTTGTGTAGAGACATTTTATTAGGACATATGATGTTCAAGTACCAAAATGCCCTCCATCCATGACATTGTGCATAGTTCACAACATGTACAAGTGTTGATTCAATTGTGTGTGATTGGACACACGTTCAATAAGCACATATAGTAATAGAGTCACTTTAAAAATTTATTCATTTATGCAATTATGCACAAGTTATGAAGCAATATATAGTTTATAACTTCTGGTGGAGAGCATGTAGGGTTATCATTAACGCAGAAAAAAATATCTTGTGAGACTTGAGAGATTTATTATCAGTGTATATAAAAATTTATAGTATTATATATATATATATATATATATATATATATATATATAAGATTTGTTTAGAATAATTTTTTTTTTACATTTTTCATTGAAATAGGATTAAAACCATATATATCAAATCACATCAATCAAATATGAATAGTCAAACCATATATAACAAACCATATAATAATATATTTTTAATCATTTTTTTTACATTGATGGTGGAATGCAATCACATTATTTATTAATAACTTTTACACTTAATCACATCAATCAAATATGAATAGTCAATTTTTCAATGTGATGTATATGAATAGTCACTTAATCACATATTAGCATATATTGTTTCCTGAATAGGAGGTTAAGATATTAGAAATGCATAAAAATATGATTAAGTTACAAAAAGTTGGTTTGTGACATGATGTTGGTTCTACAATGACATAAAAATAGAATCAAACACGCGTTTACTTATCTTACTTCTTATTTATATAGTTCAATTTTTCAAGTGCATATTCAGCAAATGCTGCCAATCTTTTATAATATAATTTTAAAAAAATTTGGCACACTTTTTTTTTATACTTAAAATATGATATTTTAGACAATTTCTTCTTAATTATTATTTTTATTTAATAATTCATATTAATTAATTAGTGTGATATTTAATAGAAAGTATATTTTAAATGCCCATTTTTAAGAATTAAATGAATATTTATTATTAGGAATAGAGAGATGCATAATGAGTTTTAATGGTATTAATGAGTATTTTTATTAATTTTGGCATTCATTAATTAAAACTAAAGATATTAATCTATAATTATTACTACTTCATTTATCTTTTATAATTTCAATAGTTTGCAAGTTCGAAAGTATTTCAAAAATTATTAATATATAATTATCACTAATATGATATATATTTGAATTACATGCATGTGTCTTGCACACAATAAATAAAAAATTCACCGTCAAAAGTTTGATAAGCAATAAACTAAATAAGTATAATAGATAGATGAAACAATAATAATAATAATAATAATAATAATAATAATAATAATAATAATAATAATAATAAGTGTGATTGTAGTATCTAATAGAGAGTGGGCTTTAATAAAATGTCCATGTTCTAAAAAAAATGCACATTTATTAATATTAAGTATTGGAAGAAGAAAAATGAGTTTTGATGATGTCATGAATAAGTATTATAATTCATCCATTCATTAATTGATTATTATGCATACATTAAGTTTAATAATAATTATATTAATAGAAAAATTTATTTTTCCAATTGCCCAATATTTAACATTATAAATTCATAAAATAATTATAAAAATATTGAAGAAAACAAAAATAATTAGAAGATGTTTTAATTTTTTAATTAAAAATACACTATAGAATAAATAAATTTAAGTGTTAATTATATTTTCACTTTCTCAATTTTACAAATTTTCTCTCTTAATATTTTTTCCACAATTTTGATCTTTATTATTTTAATTATGCAAGTTTAATTTATCTTTTAACTTTTCATTTAATATTTAATAAAAATTATGACATGTCACTCTAATATACTGTCACCGTCAATATTTTTATTGAATATTGAATTTTAAATTAACGGAAGAAACTTAGTACTAATAAAAAAATTAAAAATAAGATAAATTTGGTGAAATTAAGAAAATAGAAGACTAAAAATGTAACTAAATGTAAATTTAAAAATAAGATAAATTTAGACGCCCATCGTCGTTTTTACTATTGGACATTTGGACATTTGGGATGTCACAACCACACGCGTGCTGCACCAATATAGCTGTGCCAACTTCCTGGAAAATATAGGTGCACATATTAATGAGTCGCATACTGCTTAATTTCTCAGTCACTTTGGAGGAGTTTTATATAAGAGGACAACAATTTAAATACAGATTTACAGTATATATTAGTGGAGAACAAATTAAATAAGTCAATTTTTACCAATAAAATAAAAGTGTCAGTCAGTATAACTTGATGAAAAAGTAAGACAAAGACAAAGTCATGGTGAATTATTTTTCTCACCTCAAAATCACCGAATCCATTTCCAATTTCTTCACCTCCCATATTAATTAACTTTTCTCGCTCTCTTAAGTGTCTTTGTGTTTTTCTGGAGTTTCTTAGTTTTCTCTAGAGAAAACTTATTTGACAAGCAAAACCTTGTTAATTAATTTAAGTGCGTGTAATCCATTCTGTATTTAAAATATAGTTAATAAAAATGTTCTCGTATTAAAATAAATGTGTGATTAAATTTAAAATATATAATTAATTGTTTAGTATTTGTTGTGACGAACTGATGATACCGAAAATGATTAGCAACTACTACTTCTTCCAAAAAAATTGATGCAAAACCAAAAAGTTGCAAAATTGACAATGTAATTAAAGACATGCAAATTCATTAATACAAATACAGATAATCCATTCCTTTTTGTTTTTACTATAGTTTTTATTGGGACGGCCGGATGTGTATATGTTAAAGTTTCAATACTTGCATTTGTTTTTCTTGTTAGTACGTAGTAGTATTTTGTAGTAAACCATTGGGTTTAGTTAAGAGAAAGATTAAATGAATCAAATTCAATGCCGCTGAAGTATGCTTGACGTACATTTATTTAATTATAAACCTAAGTTAAAATTGAGTGTTCTTGTGGTTTGAGGAGTACACGTTCGTAGTCCATATTGGTTTGACGAGATAGCATAGGGATATAATGTCATGGACGGTTGTTTCATCTATATATTACCTTTTCCCCAACTTCCACCTTCATTTTCCCCTCTAACTATATCAACCGCGTTGACTTCTTTTTCTTTATGCTTCTGAAAATATGAAAAAAGCTAACTTGACTTAGAAAGTTTTCCTAATTAACATAATTTAATTTTAAGTTCAACAGATTTCAAATGTTAAATAATACTGGTATAAATATAAACAAATATCTTTTTGAGTATAAAAGGATTACAGAAGTAGGTTTAATTTTATGTAGTTAATCAATTAAGTTTGTATTATCCTTTACCAGTCAGTTGTTATCTCAAATAATTTATATATATTCTTAATTTTTAATTTGAAAAAATATAATGGAATAATAACACAAATTTTAAAAATAAATCCTAAACAAGATCACTATATTCACTCATATTGCATCAATCATTATATATGACAAAGATGTTTTTGCATTAATTGAAAATTTTAATTAGAATACACTCATTGTAATCCCTACATTCCATTATAATTATTGTGTATAAGGAAAAAATTATCTCAAAATAATTATTTTTTCTGGACTCGTATATAAATAAAAATAGTTAATTTCATATTAATTAAAAAATTTAATTAACATCATTTAATTTTATTAATCTTAAGTAAAAAAATAAGATTATTTATAAATTATTATTCATTGTAACTTGTTACCATAAATAATAAAAAAATAATCGAAAATAGAAATATAACTAAATGAATGATGTTTTAAGAATAATAACATTAAATAAGACAAGATGAATAGATTTGATTATATTTAAATCTAATAAATAATATCATTTTTTTTGTTTATACATAAGTGCATGAGATTATTTTAACTTTTAATGTAATATTAATTACTTTTTTCATTTATATTTTTTATAATATTAATGATGGGCAACAAAACTCTTAAATAATTAACAAAAATATAAGATTAATTTTATAAATTTATTATTTATTTATTATTTTTTTCTTGGAGTCTGTGTTACCTAAAACAATTATTTTGGGACATAAGGAGTACAATTTTTTTGGTTGGAATTTAACATGGCTCTTCACAATGATGGTTTTGCTTATTTTATTCAACATACAAATGCGTTGAGAGAAAAGTAATACAAGGCGCGGCTTATCTTTGGCATTCTCTCGTAGGCTATGTGGTGTTATGTTTATGTAGTGAATATGCTAAAGGTATACTTTACAAATTGGTTTAGTTCAAAAGAGGCTAGTTTTTAATTTGGTTAAATAATACTTTCTATATGAAAAATAACTAATTTTACGTTAATTAAAAAAAATTAGTTTACATTATTTAATTTTAATGATTTCATGTAAAAATAAGATTATTTTTAAAGTGTTTTTTTATTAAAATTTGTTATCATAAATAATAATAAAATCATTGAAAATAGAATTAGAATTAAATTAAGAATGTATTAGAAATAATAATATCAAATAAGATAAAATTAGTTAGATTTACTAATATTTATTGGAATTTGCTAGGACAAGTTTGGATTTCTGTTTCAGCAACTTTAGCCTTCTTTGCAAAAGCAAATTTTTTGTTACTTTTGTGATGAAGGTGCATTGCCGCAATTCAAACGGCAATACAAGCTCTTAATCACTTTGCCATGCTTTTTGTGTACTTGTGTTTGAAGTTAGAACATTCCATGTGCTCTTGTTTCCGATAAATTTTCCTTACAAAAAAAAAATGAAAATTTAGTACGAAAAAGATAAACCAACAATAGCATAACATGCAATTTCAGCGGTAAATTATTCCCAGGTTTCTTAATTAGTTAAAACATAAACTCTGCTCCCTAGTCCCAGACTAACTTCTAATTGCAATTTTGATCATTTAGTAGTCCTATATATATGGCCCCACATGAATAATGGAATTTATTTTGGGTTTGCTCTGGCGCCAGCCTCCTTTAACACCTTTTTTTTAATTAATTTCAGCTAAATCACTATCAATTGATTTTTGATACACGGGCAACTTATATAACTTAAATACTCGCAATGCCACCTAACCCTTAATCCTTATGTTTGATCTACTATTATCAAAATAATTGTAGTTGTGGTTCCATATTTTTTGTAAACAGAGCTAGAACAGAGAGCTCTAGTAGTATTATCTACTCGTATTTTTTTTAGGAAAAAAAAACAAAGCATGACGCTATTTTCTTTTAATGAAGATGAGCATTTGTTTCTTGAAGTCTCTAATTTTCATTATTGGTCATTAATTTTGTTTGAAAATTGATACTTAATAACACTAAGATATGGTTAAGCAAGAAATAATTGGCTATCGCCTACATTAATTTCCGACAACTAGATTTTCATGCAGAATCAATTATAGCGCTCGAATGACAATAAACCCGATTATCATAAATTGAAGAATAATTATCGTACGTATTCTTTTCAAACCTATCCACTATATAGTGATATATAGTGATATCACCAGTACCGGAAACCCTCACCAACCCCCATTTTAATAAAAGTTATTTTGTAGTAGTTGGTAGGAAGTTGTGGAGTGAACCTCTTTATGACTAAATAAAATACTGCTTCCTACGTTTTTGCGTTATGTTTTATAATAAGTGCTTTTTTAATTTTTTAATGTGATATCAATTATTTTTTTATTAATATTCTTGATAAGTATCATTTTAATTTTTTAATATAATATTAATATTACTTTATTTTATTTATTTAATGAGATTAATTTTATAAAATCATTTTTTCATCTATTTATTAATTTATTTTTAGTTGTGTAAAATAATATAAAATAAAATTTATTTTAGAACAAAAGGAACAATAATGTTATTTATTTATTTTCAAAATATTATATTCTTCATAAACTAAAAGTAAAATACTTAAAATTACATGTTTAATATCTAGTTAAATCAAACAAAAAATCAAAATAAAATAAAAACCATTATTTATATCACATATAATATTAATAATATTTAATAGCAATAGACTAATAGTTATACTATTCGAAAATTAGAAAATAATTTTTTTACCTAATCAAGATATGTTTAGCTAAAATTAAGTTGAAATGATTTTAACTCAATATAAAAATATTTTTATGATTTTTATTTCAAAAACACGTACTCTAGTGACATTTGACAAGGTCTTTTCCATCACTCTTACCACACTAAATGCCACCACTCCTGTTGTTGACACATGCTAACCACATACTTTCAATTTAATTGATCTTAAATTTTTTGAATTGATTTGTCAATTTAAAACGGTTGGATTTTATAACATATATTTTTTTAAAAACTTTTTAGAAAATTATTCATCTTATAATTATTTCAAATGAAACATGTTTAATCATAAAAATTTAAGTGATTATCAATAACAATTAATTCATTTAGATTATTTTTAATTATACAATTTTGAATCTTTCCCTTTCTAAGATGATTCTACCAAGGTATTACATATTCAATTTTAAATATCCTAAATTAATTTATATTCTTTTTTGATGCACTCTTGGAGGAACAAGTAATACCAACATATAAGAAAGACCATTTACATCTCTTTTCTATATACGATGATGTTTTAAATAAAATTCTTACTGAAAAAGAAACTCAAATATAACTTTGTTTATCATCATTGCCATACCTCCCCCATTTTGCAAAGTATTCACTACCATGCCGTCATGCTAGCCACTTCTATCTTCAATTATGTTATGTGAACCAACAACTGCACGCATTAGTAGTGACTCTAGCTGCAGTTCTATGCACTTTCTAGTTTATATTATGTTCATTTTCGTGTCATATAGAGTACTATAGTCCAAGTTCCATTGATATTTGTTTGTAAGATCAACGCTATAAAACTTGGATAATACTAGTACTGTAAAAGGTAATCAATGTATTGTTAATTCAGACAGAATTAGTATTAATGACCCAATACTTATTTTTTCTATCTTCAGGTACGATAGAAAAATTATGAACTCAACTAATAATTGATCAGTATCAGTAGGTATAGGTACATGACTGCAGTATGGTTATAGATGGCTGTGAAAATACAAAATAGAAATTTAAAAATTACAGCTGACTACTTGAAGAAACTACAGCTAAGTAGAAAGCAAAAATTGTCTTTGAATCTTTGCTCAGCTTTCAGACACTGGTTATGTGTGGAACTAGTTTATTTCAGGATTCCATTAAATTTATTAGCTCTGCAGTACACTGTGCACCTAGTTGGTTTGCTATAAAAGCTGTTACCTAGCTTTTCTGTCTAGCAAACTAGTATTTTCCCTCTAATTCAATACCTATTAATAATTAGTTTGGGCTAGACAAAAATGACATCCACTTGTTTTTCATTTTATCCCAAGATGTCTTTGTCTTTAACAGTGGCTTGATAAGTGATTACTTCAACCATTCTGGAGATCAACAAACATTTTATCATTCTTTTGTGCAGACACATATTTCAATTGTTTCTATTTGAAAAGTTAATTCATTTGCAGATGTCAAAACTAGATGTTTGAAACACTAGGATTAGGCAAAGCTAATCTGAGAAGCTCAATGTCTCTTTCCAAGTTAGCAATATGCTGCATTTCCATTGTCAACCAAGCTTCCATGCCTTCATCTGTTTCCATGATAACAGCTACATGGGGAGAGTTTCCTGACCCCCTCCTCCACCAAACCACAAAGGCTTCCCAAACCAAAATCTAGCCCACTGAAATTCAAACCACACCAACTTGTCAGCACAATTGGAATTGGACTTCTTGTTTCTATACCTTGAGGCAGATCCATTCACTGAGTGCTCCCTAGGATATTAGGATCATTTTTCACTCTTAAAAACAATTCCCTTGAAAGCTTTCCAAATTTCTCTCTGGCAATGCTAACCAAATATCTAACACTAGTGTCTTCATTGACTTTTTCACAAAACACCATCACTGGCCACAAAATGTTGCCAATGGTGTATCCAGAGAAAGGTTCACCAATCCTCCTTCTCATGTCCACAATATGGATAGCAACTGCTGGTCTTGTGCTATCAGACTCCATCTTGCATGCAAGTGTCATGTGTTTCCAAATGAATGCAGCCAGTGCTTCATATCTAGTAAGAGGCTTTGAGCTTTCATCATAATCACCATCTTTTGCTTCAGCTTTAGAGTGTTGATCGATTCAACACCAAACACAAACCTTCTAGTGGTGATAATTTTTTGTGCACTTGAATCCTCATTATTTTTATCAACATGGTCATGCAAACTCAAATGATTCAATGGTGAACAAAAAGAGGAAGCAGAACTTAAACCAGGAAATGCTACTTCCTCCCTAGAGCCGCGGCATATAGCAGCCCAAGTAGTTTGAAAGAGGCTGCCAGAGCAACCATCAAGAAGAGTATGGAGATTGCATGTGCCTATAGCTATTCCACCACAATTGAACATGTTCCCTTGTACAAGTACGTGGGGCAAGGTTTCTCTATTTGAATGCATCTTATTAGGCTCACATAGGAGCAATTTGTTTAGAAATTCTAGCTTTGGTGGTGTGAGGAACTCAACCATGTTAAGGTTCACCTTGGCTTCCAAGTAAAGTGCACCCTCATCATTGCAAAGTGATGAAGGTGTGGTCTTCTCTTCTGCCTGCTACAGGGTAGAAAATGGTTAGTGACTCAGACAATGATTGTTTCAATTGTGCACAGATATGAGAGGGTTCTGGGAACCCTTCCTTGTTGGGGTAAAACATAACCATTGGCAAATAGGTCGCAAGTTGAAGATTATCAGACAAAGAGAGTTGGAAGAATTTGTCTTCATTTGGTGTGGGGAACAATGGTTTGATTGTTTCTCTTGATGTAATTGTGATTTCCGTTTCCAACTACTTGTGTTTACAAGTTTGTTTTCAAACATTCAATGAGCCTTTAAATTGATTGGGTTAGGGAATGGGACAAGTGAAGTCCTTAGTTAGCATTAAAATGTACATAGAAACATATATGTAGATAAAACTCCACATTATATTTATCAGGTACGAATTCCCTGGAGGTTGCACGTAGTATTAATTAATGGGAGTTGTTAATCGAATTAAATCACTTGAGAGTTTAAGGTGGCTGTCTATTTCTAATGTTTCTTCCTTAAAAATTAAAGCATTTCAAGGGCTGAGGAATAAAACATACAAATGCAAAAATATATGATAATATGAAGTTTTTAACAAGTTTCCTATTTTTTTTTTAGGTTAATGGTTATACCTAAAATTCTTACACTGTGAACCACGAATAAATATTATTGGTATGAGTTTTAAAGTAATTATTTGTAAAATTAAAATGTAATTTTAGTTTTTTTTATTTTATTATATTATATTTAATTTATTCTTTTATCTTTTAAAAAAATCAATATACATAATTTTTTAATGTATTTTTAAAGTGAGTTAAAGTGATTCTTTCAAATTAATGATCATTTTTTATTTATTTTGGAAAACCTAATTTAAGGTGCAAAACTTGTTCTGCTAGACTCACGCACGTGAAAACTATATAAGCCATGTTCAAATCAAAAGTGTCATAATAAAGATGAAAATCGCATAAAAGTGAATCTAAAAGTAATAAAAAATTAAAAAATTTAATATCATTCTTTATCGTTGCTGGCTTTTTCACACAATTTTATTGTATTTATGACTTATTTTATTTTGAACAAAGATTGGAATTCATAGTTTTTGTGTCACTGAATTTAACAAGACAAACTTCATATATTGAATTAGTAAAAAAATAATTTAAAATTGTGTCAATTTTTTTTAAAAAAAGAAAAACTATTTTAAAACAATCATTTGGACTCACTTTGAGAACATAAAGGATTAAATTAAAATTTTAAAAAAATAAGGTATCAAATGAAATATAACAAAAAGTATAAAAGACTAAAAATATTTTAATTTTATTGTAAAATTTAACAAATTTATTATACATAATAATTTTATTTGTAATTAAATGATAATATTATGATAACATAATATATTTTCTCGTATATTTTAACATGTGCAGGGGGTGTTTTAAGTCTAGCAATTTTAAGAATATGCGTTCAAAAAGTGAAGAAAAAAAAATCGTTTAGGACCTCTTTTGGAAAAATAAAATTCATCTACAAAACTTGATTCTAAAATATTACTTAAACCAACTACTCATTTCAAAAAAAAAAAAATACTCATCAATAATTAATACTAATACTGATATGTATTAAATGTTAAGATATTGGCATGCCAGCCCAGTTTGGCGTGGCCCACCTCATTTTTTCTTTAATGGCCCACATCTAGACTTCTTTAATTTCTTCCAGTTTAAGCCCACTTTTTCATTCAAATTTCATAAATATTTTTTGTCTCGAGAGACAAAACATAAGTATCAAGACATCCAAGCCCCACCTCCTGGATGAAGTGAAGAAATCGAAGAAGGAATTCACAGCCGAGTGGTGATTCATACACCATTTAAAAATTCTACTACACCATTAATTTTTCAAAAACCCACAAATACCCCTGCTGCTTTGGACACTTATTTTAGTTGAGCTGAGCACCATTTTTGCTTCTTGTTTGTTGTTGTTGTTGATTTTTGGTTCGCCTCAGTTGCATTTGAGAAGCATTGGTGATTTTTGGTGTCATTTCGGTTCATTTCGTCGGAGTTGTGGGTGGTTGCCGGAGCGGTGAAGTCATCGTCGAAGTGTGCAAAGGTGGATGTTGTCTGCTATCGTACGAATTCGGTAATCCGTATGGATTTTATGGATTAGGTAATTCGTATGACTCTTACGGATTGGTCAATTCGTACGATTCATATGGATTAGGTAATCCATATGATTCATACGGATTGGCCAATCCATATGACTCATATGGATTACCTAATCCGTATGACTTATATGAATTGACCAATCCATATGACTTATATGGATTCGATAATCCATACACTTCATACATTGGTTCATGGTGGTGTTTGCTATCGTATGACTTATATGGATTAGGTAATCCATATGACTCATACGGATTGGCCAATCCATACAACTCATACGGATTGGTCAATCCATATGACTCATATGGATTACCTAATCCGTAAAACCTATACGGATTGGCCAATCCGTATGGAATGTATGGATTACCGAATCCGTACAGTGACCACTTCTCCCTTTCACGATCCAAAAACACCAGCACTTACCTTAGCAGCGCCACCACCAACTAGAGAACATGCCACCACGAACCACCACGATTAGCCGAATAAGGAGAGGATGAATGTAACGCAAAAACCAAGCAATCACCAAGCACAGCACGCACGAAGCAATGGAGGAGAAGAGAGAGAAATTGAGAAGTTTGGCTAATTAAATAAACAAGGGCAAAATGAGAAATCCACTATTACACTAATAGTGTAGTAGAATTTTGAATGGTGTATGAAGCACAACTCTTTTATTTAATGAAGTGATTCAACTTTCGGCCCAAACATCAGCATCCTTGTTTAGTATTTGGTCCAACAAGTTGTAATCTATATGCCAGATACGAGCTGGAATGGAACATCTTTTTCGTATTTTACCAAATACACCTAAGAATAATATTCTTTTTTTTATCAGGGGAAAAAAGCATAACCTATATACCTTTCTATTTAAATTTTTCGGTTTGTTTTTTTTCGTTTTTTTTTAATGTTGGTCGCAAAATCTTGCAATGTAAAGGGGACAAATTAAGTCCATTTGCTCTGGAGAAGAAAACGCCCAATATTGGCTTATTTTATCACCGAAAATTGCTAAACGTGTTTTGAGAATAAAGATCCATTTGGTTCTGTATCAGTTCATTAACCATGGTTTGCAAATTGCAACAATGTCAACTTCTAATAAAATCTCAAACAAGTCAAACATAACATGCCTCGATGCTTTAAAGATGTCAAGACTTAAGAGAAGAAAATTCAATTGCCCCCTCATCTGACTAAAATTATAAATCATTATACAAAACTTGCACGCATCCTAATATAGAAAACACAATCTATGCATTACATTTACCAATCATCAACCCTTAGAAAATACATTCAAGTCATGCTAGGCATTAACTATAGACAATTATACATTTTGATTATTTTTGTTATTGTTTTTAGGAATAAATATTGATTAATGATTATAAAAAATATCATTTTATGTTATTTTTCCTTTTCTAGGATTTTGTGGAAGAAGTTATGAAAAAAATGATATTATAATTAATAAAAGTGGAAAATAAATCAAATACCACGAAAGATGCACAATACACTTGGATTTCATTAAAAGTTAAGACCAGTTTATATATCATAATGTCATCATTCGCTTTGAGATGGTGCTTAGTTGACCAACCTCAAGTGATTAAAGCAATTATTTTGGTTTTCTTAAAAAATATTTTGAATTTAAATTTTATGAATGAAAAAAAAATGTAATTCAGATAAAAAATTTCACTAAAAATAACCAATCAAATTTTACACCAACATTAATTTACTTAATCATTAATATAGTCAATATAATATAGAGTTTAAGTTTGTTTTTTTCTAAATGGTACCTTTGGCTTATGGCACTTTTATTTACTTTCCTAAAATGAGGAAATGTGGCATAATGTTTGCACAATATTTGAAGTACATGATAAATTATTATAAATAATTTAGAAATTAAACTCTCGTTAAGTCTATCTCATCAAAGCAATCCAATTAACAGTTCAATTTGATTTTTGAATAAAAATGAATATACATGATGAAAATCTCATAGTTATTAATGATATGATAAAAAAAATGTATATAATTACGAGATAATTCTTAATATATGAACTAATTTTTAAATTTGAATTAGGTTTAATATCAAATTTTATATGGTATAAAATTATATATTGACAATTATAATTAGTCTATCAAATCATCTATTATTTTATCATGATCATACCACATGTAGATTGTTAATCTAAATTTCATACTCAAAATATTTAGTCTTCATTGTGTGGGTATATTTGAGAATCAAAGTGTTTACAAGTGGTTACTTGCCACTTGCTAGACAACTATAAAGCCTACCAACAACAAACAACTAGAATATTCACCTCATGGAAATTTGAAAGTTTCTCTTACTTAAAATATTCATTTCGAAAACCTATCACAAATAATTGTTGTAAGATCTATTAAATCATTTGTTATTATATCATTATTGGATCACCCATGAATGTTTAATTTTGTAAATTTCACATTTAAGATCTCTACTAATTAATGTGAAAGAAATGTGTTGGAGATTCATCTAAAATTGGTTTTAAATATTTTAATATCGAACTATATACTTTTTAAGTTTTAATTCAAAAAATGATTTATTAGATATTATGTCATTTTTTTATGTTATCTATGTGGCACGCAAGTAAATTAAAGAAGATAATAGCATATTTTAATACATTTATAAAGATTATTTAATAATTTAACACATACCTGTCATTTTTATTATTGTTTTAATTGAAAAACACATAAGAAACCATTCTAACGATGTTCGATCTCTGTCTACTTATTTTCTTTTTCTTTTTCTTTAATTATGTCATCATTAACATATTTTCTCTCCACTTATCACTGTCGTTTTATTATTTTCCTCATTTTTCATTCATGTTCTTTAATGCGCAAGCATAACATGCATGTAAAACAAGGGCATCGAGAATTTTAACACATCCCATATAAGATCTTAACTATTAAGGAATCACCTCAAGTATTTTATTTTACGAAAAATAAGCATATTCTTTGTTTTTCCTTTTTATGTAGTTTGTGTCTTTGTTAATGAAGACCACTAAGTCAATAGATGCTTGTTCATGTACGCTACCAATTCATCATTAACGGAGCTCAAAAACAAGTATTTGCCTTGGAAAGAAATGCAATTTGTACATTTCAAGAAATTTCTTTCTCAAAAACTCCTGGGGCCTACCTTAATTGGTTATATTTTACTATAAATAATATATAGCCCAAATTCCCTAACATGTCAATCAAATCTATTACTTCCGTATCAAACAGCTGTTTCAAAACAAAATGCCAACTACAATTTTTTTAAATAAAATATTTTGATCTTGAATTAATAAGTACTATTCTTATTTGGTAACTCAGTCTTTACAACTAATTGTAGAATTATATGGCTTTGTTTGATTCTTAGGATTTCCATGATGCACCAAAAAAGGAGGAATAAAACCATATTCTTACTTTTTGGTCAAGATCACACGGGCATTCCCGCCACGATTTGTTTGATGTCGCCATAAGGAAATGAAATTGCTTGATTGTATCCAATTTGTTAACATGAAACGCAGCTGAAGAATTATGCCATAAATTGTCATAATTTGTACAAATTAAGGTATACAGCTTTTGGAAGAGTATATTTATTACAAGATCTTAAAATCAAGATTTATTGTTCACTGTATCTTTTAATAAAAAATGTGAACATCAATATCAACATCAACAACACTTTTAATCCAAGTTAATTGGAGTCGGTGGTAGATAAACCCAATGATAAATCGAAAATAAGACAAATGAGAAAAAAAATAAACTAAAAAAAGAATGTGAGAGAAAAAAGGGAGAAAAGAGCAGGAGAATGACTAAAATAAGGGAACGATTGAAATATAGAGTTACTAATGGGTTTAACCCTCCATCAAGTTTATCGTTTTTCTCTATTCCGTTCCGTCCTAACACATACCGTCTATCAATTTATATCTCAATCCATTAGGTCTTGTTTAACTAACTTTTCCCAAATAAATTAAAAAATGTGAACAGTATTTTAAAAAAATTGTTTAAATCAATGCAGAGAAGCTAGCTCCATATATACGGAAGGCTATAAATTTCATGCACGAACGTAAGCTTTCACTTTTTGTTTGAATAATGAAAAGTGGATGATCAAACTTATAAATAGGCCTAGCCTCCTTGAAAGTTATCAGTGGCTTTAACAATCTTTTGTGAAAAATTGTAGTTGTTGCATATGGTTTATTAATAAAAGCAAACGTCAACCAATAACTTTATAATAAGAAATTAAAAAGAGAAATTTTTTATTAGAATGTGTAAAATTATATTTTATATGATTTTTTACGCTCTCATATAATTTTTACAATAAATATTTTTTTTAATTTCTTAACTAATATCTAAGAACATTAATTAACAATAACAAGATCAACAAAATCGATAATCGATGATATTTTGACCAATTAATTGATTCGTATTCGTAGTTATTAATTAATAATTACTAACCCTTCCCCCACTCTTTATCTAGGCTTCACTCACCTATATCACTTTCTGTTTGTTTTTTCCTATCTTATTCCACCGGTACTCTAACGCCAACTTTAGACTCTTTAAAACATCTAAGAAACAACCGGTCATTAATGTTAATTCATACCGTATAAGATATCGTTGGTAAAATAAAAAATAAAATTGTGCTTATATTATTTGTTCAATAAGAGTGTCAAATATGTGAATTAACTAACGCAAATATTATTTAAGTTTAATCTCAAAGAAAAGTTCATCACCATAGTTATACCAAAAAGTCAGATGATGTTAGAAGTTCCATAATCCACCATGTCATCTATATTTTTATCTTAACGGAAGCATCTGCATCTCTAATTGATGTTCCAGAAATAAAATTAAATAAAATAAGGAAAATCCATTAAATGATTACGGCAAATTATCAGAGGAAGTGAAATGGAAAATATTCGGTATGTACTATAAGTGTTTTCTTTTTTCCTTTTTCAAGGAAAATGCTTATTTAATCTATTCATTAATTAATTGACATGTTCATATTGGCCCAGTTACAAACTGCGTCAAGCTTCTGCAATCCACGCACCATTCGGATGAGAGATCCATGAGAATGGGTTAGTTAGTGTTAGGCAATGAGTATTAAATCATCAAACATAATTAAAATGCGTATTCAAGAGACTTAAAACACATTTTATAATAACAATAATAATAATTCATATTAATATAGTTTGAAATAAGAAAAATTGTAGAATGGCAACTGGCAAGAAATGGTACAACATTTGGAAATAGGAGAGTGAGGCAAGAAAGTTTTGTTTTTTTTTTGTGTGTGTGTGTGTGTTTGTATGTTCATTGTTGAAGTGAAAACAGAGGCTGCTGTGGTGTTTCTGTTTTTGGCGCTTTCATTCGTAACTCTCACACACAACGCAACCCTTTTAGTTTTTCTCGCCATCTTCCGAAACTTATCAACCATTTTCTTGGGATGTAAAATATTTCCCCTTTTCTGTGCTCTTTTTTCATCATTATTCACTTCTTCTTCTTTCTCTACCCAGAACGAACAAATGGGGTTGGTGAGCAGTTTCCTGGGCGTTCTTGGTTTCGCCGTTGGAATACCTCTTGGCCTCTTTGTGGGGTTCTTTCTCTTTGTCTACTCAGAAACCAAACATGTCAAGGTTAACATAACAACACGCATTTGCATGTTCGTTCTGTTTTATTCCAAATCTCAGCACTGCCACATGCATTTCTTCTGATCACTTTCTGGGGACTGCTGGTGTTGGGGGCTAACACCCCTTTTGCTTTTTGAATTCTGGGCGATCATCAAATTTGATTTTTTTTTCTCTTCAATGTTGTTGCAGGATCCTGTTGTTAGGCCTATAAGTGAATTAGGCCCAAATGCTTTGCAGGAACTTCTGCCCGAGATTCCTCTCTGGGTGAAGACTCCTGATTATGAACGAGTTAGTTTTGTGAATTGTGATACAATTTGTAAACGTTTTGTTTTGATGTTTAAGGTTTATGATGATGATGACGATGACGATGATGATGATGTTACTGTGATATTGATTTTACATGTTCTTCAGGTTGATTGGTTGAACAAGTTTTTGTTGGATATGTGGCCTTTCTTAGATACGGTATTGTAATTTCAGTGATTCCATATGGATGTTTTTGTTTTGTGCTCTTGTTGGATGATTCTTCAGTGGTGTTTCGTTTTGACGTACAGGCAATTTGTAAGATTATTAGAAGCACGGCTAAACCAATATTTGCTGAATACATTGGCAAGTATCAGATCAAAGCGATTGAGTTTGATAAGTTAAGCCTTGGTTCTCTTCCTCCTACTGTCTGTGGTAAGTATTTTCCCAGATCATCTTATTTTTTGTGCAAATATTTTATCCAGGTTTCTGCCCAGTAATACCAAATGTATGTCATTTTATGAAATCTCACTTTTCTAATTGAAATTTTAGATTAGAATATGATTAGTTAAGATGGTTTTCACCCAGGACAGTTTTAGTGAATCCAATTATACAAATGGGTACCCAAATTTTACAGTTTGACATTAATGTCATGGTTTGCCTATTTTTGGACATGAACGAGAAGCGGAGAAGATTGTGTTGATACTTGAGAGTCCTGAGATGTATAGATAACTATAGCTGTCTTTTGCATTTGGGGTGCTACAATGAACATGAATTTAGTGAAATTCTTGGGTGATAATACTAGGAAAGGCAAAGGGAATTATACTCTTGGCTCCAATAAGCCAGAACATAAATATTTGATATCTCCATTGTAATTTCACTGGCATCTGCCATAAGTCTTTTGCATAAAATGAATGATTAAGGATGAATCATTTGGAAGTTTGAACTTTGAAGTACAAATGCACTTCAGAAAATAAAGTTCACTTGAATAATTCCTGGTGAGCTATACAGCATTTTACAGACGTGTTTTTTCATCCATCCTCATCAAAGGTTTATTTTTATTATGAAGTTTGCCCAACATTGGAGTCTTTATCATCTGATAGGTTATGAGGTATTGAGGTTAAGTATTATATCTGATTTTTTTTTAATGTCTACCTGGTAATTCTACAGGTATTAAAGTTTTAGAAACAAATGAAAAGGAATTGGTCATGGAACAAGTTATCAAATGGGCTGGCAATCCAGACATAGTGTTGTCCGTGTATGTGGCATCTTTGAAGATCACTGTTCAGGTCAGATAAACCTTGAGGCACAATCCTAAATGGTAAATGTTCATTTAAGATCTTTCAAGATGATGCTTTCCTTCTGGGCTTCATTTGGATTCTTTGCAGTTGGTAGACTTACAAATATTTGCAGCACCACGAGTAACTTTAAGACCTTTGGTGCCAACGTTTCCATGTTTTGCAAATATTGTGGTATCTTTGATGGAGAAGGTAAAGGAAATGATGTACTCAAGCTTAATTTCATTTATTGCCTTCTATAATATTATAAGTCAGAAGAAATCCTTTCTTATGTGATAATTAACTGTCTAATATCCAGCCTCATGTGGATTTTGGGATGAATGTATCAGGAGGGGACATCATGTCAATACCTGGTCTCTATAGATTTGTACAGGTGCTGCCTTTTTTTTTGTTGTTGTTGTGGTTTTCTATTTTGTTTATACTTCTTGATATTTTTTTTTAAATTCTATTTTGGATTAGAATTTTTGTGGTAGGAAACGTGTAAATCAAAATATTCTACTTGTATTTTTCCTTTCACATTATGGTATTGGGTTAATCACTATAGAGGGTAATTCTTGGAACTGGTCACTTTAGTTTGGGCATAATTCTTGGAACTGGTCATTTTAGTTAATGGATTGTTGGATTATTACATCCCTTACACAAATTCATAAAGGTTTTTTTGTTACTTTCTCGCCATCATATTTTTCTTCCCTGCACTTTCAAGTTTCAACTGCCATGGCATTTCATTATTTAATTAGCGTTCAAGGACTAACAAATGTAGTTGCTTACAGGAAACAATAAAAAAACAAGTTGCAAACCTCTATCTCTGGCCTCAAACCCTGGAAATTCCTATTCTTGATGAATCAACGTAAGTTTGTATGAAATGATAAGAGTTCTATGTACCCAATATTCATTTTTCTGATCTATAAGCTTATAAAATTTTATCCTGCCTTTTTAAAAAATATATATAAATGAAAAATGCTTCCTGCTCCTTTTCTAAAGCTGAAGTATAATAACATGTTTTAAAATGCTTATAAAAATAATGCCATGTTATTTTTCAGTGGTCTACAGTTGAAGGAAGTGCACAAAGCTGCAACCCATATCTTACTAGAACTATGTTATTATTTAAAACATGACTTGACTATTGTTAAAAATTTACTGTGAAGGGTGGCAATAAAGAAGCCTGTGGGGATATTACATGTGAATGTGGTTCGTGCACAAAAGCTTTTAAAGATGGATTTTCTGGGAACTTCTGATCCTTATGTTAAACTAAGCTTGACAGGAGACAAACTTCCAGCGAAAAAAACAACTGTCAAGAGAAAGAATTTGAATCCTGAGTGGAATGAGAAGTTCAAGCTTGTTGTAAAGGACCCTCAATCTCAAGTTCTCCAATTACAAGTTTATGACTGGGACAAGGTTTTTTTCATCTTTCTTTTAGTTACTTGTTCAATTTTGACAGAAAAACTTAACATAAAATCTTAGCTATGGTAGTTATCATTGACTAAGCTCTTAAGGTAGTCATGTTTGAAAGGAAGTTCATCATTTTTCCTTTGAACATTTTACGGTCAACCTGTGTAGTCTAAATGCCCTTTTCTTTTAAAGTTTCATCAAGAAAATAGAAAAATAATTTTAAAGTTAATTATGTGTACATAAACAATTATAAATCATTGGCGGCACTTATCTCTGAGATTGACAGTAACTATAAAATCCTTTCAAATGATTAGTTTTTCTATTTTTGCAGGATGTAAATTTGTTTTATTACTAGAAAGCCTCAGTTACTTTCAACTTTCAAGGAACAACTGCATTTTCAATTTATGTGCAGCCGTGTTTAATTGATTATTTATAAAGTTTGTTGGCTTTGATGATACTGATATTGTTGGGTATGACTCATACTTCGCTTTCAGAAGATAAGTCACTCGCAAATGGGGGACCCTCTCCCCGGTGAGCGGGCGGGGGCTCGGGGGAGCCGCCCCTGCGAGAGTGCAGGGGGAAGCGCCCCCGGAACTTTTCAATGCCTAGTATTGTTGTGGGCTTGGGGTTTATTATTTGTAGTTTGGGCTTAGATCCATGAATAACTATGATGCTTAGGATTTCTAAGCCTATATATTTCCTCGTAACTTGAGTGCATTGTAACGAGTGTGTGAGGAGAATATAGAAAAAAACTTGACGTAGCCATATTGGGTGAACCAGAGTAAACATTGTGTGTTATTTTTCTTTCCTTTCTCTCTTTCTGTTTTCTTGATTGTTCGGTACCAATAGATACAGTAGCAGTCTATATTTCTTCAAAATCTTATTTTTCATCTCTGTCTACTTGATTCATCAAATGGTATGCAATTACATTAGGAAGAAATCAACCACTTTATTTGGTCGAAAGATATTGGTGAGAGTTTGCCATTTTTAGCTGTTATTTTTAATTGTAACTTAACCAGGTTGGTGGACATGACAAGCTGGGAATGCAGTTAGTCCCTCTTAAAGTGCTAAAGCCGTACGAGAATAAAGAATTTACACTTGATTTACTCAAGGACACAAATCTCAATGAAACTCCACATAAGAAGCCTAGAGGTAAAATTGTGGTGGACTTGACTTTTGTTCCTTTCAAAGAAGATAGTAGCAAGTTTGGTGGACCTTCAGAAGGATATAGCAGGAAGGAAAGTGGAATTGATATCGTATCTGATAATGAGGTCCAAGAAGGAGCTGGTTTGCTTTCAATTGTGATCCAAGAGGCTGAAGAGGTTGAGGGGGACCATCACAACAACCCATTTGCAGTTCTGACCTTTAGAGGTGAAAAGAAAAGGACAAAGGTAAACATTCCCCTTCAGGATATATGTACAACATTTTTTAGCTGTCTATCACATGCAAATTATGTTACATAGATGTGACTCGGATGCCTTGGTTATCACAATTGCATTTAGGCCTAGATGTGCATATGATGGATTAACATTAGCTAATGTTGGATATGCTCGTGAACTGGTGAATGTGTAGCTTTTCAGTGAAAACTGAAGACATTAAAAAATATGTTTCATGTTACCATTAGTATGCACAATTGATTCAGGCAAGTTTTTATGTCTAGTTGAAATAATTTATTCCAGAATTCAAATTTATGCAGACGATGAAGAAAACTCGTCACCCGCGTTGGAATGAAGAATTTCAATTCATGCTGGAGGAGCCTCCTCAACATGAGAAGATACACATTGAGGTTATGAGCAAGAGGAAGAACTTTAGTTTTCTGCCAAAGGTGCCGTTTTATTTTTCTCATTCATTACAAGTCACATTTTCCTCTAAATAAATTTGTTGAAATTTTACAACAAACCTCCAATAGGTGAAGCCAGCTAAATGAACACACAACATCATTTAACATGATAAAAAAGGGTAAATAGTTATTTTCGTCCCTGAATGTGTAGAGCGCTGACAAATCCGTACTCGAAAGATGAAAATTCAAATTTCTGTTGTTGAAAGTGAAAAAAGTGTAACAAATCTATTCCTCCGTTAACTTTCGTCTGTTACCGTTAATATTTAGGGACGAATTTGTCAGCGCTTTACACATTCAGGGACGAATTTATCAGCTCTCTACCAAAATATAATATAATCTTCATATTCGCCCTTTTCTAATTATTGCAAGCATAAAATTATAATAAACACTTAAAAATTAGGAAAATAAACATAAGTTAAAGCAAATATAATAATAAGTATAATATTGATTAATAGGCATAATATGTATGTTGCTCTAAAATTTATATTATAAAAACATTAGATAATGACAAAATCAAATTGAATCTCATTTTTTTGTAAGGATTAATTTAATGACTGTATATTTTAAATCAAATTTGTCCCTGATATTAACGGTAACAGACAAAAGTTAATGGAGGGATAAATTTGTTACACTTTTTTCACTTTCATGGACAAAAAATTGAATTTTCATCTTTCAGAGACAAATTTGTCAACGCTTTACACATTCAGGAACGAAAATGATTATTTCTCCGATAAAAAAACAAAGTTTTAGAAATACTAATTTTAATTTGTGATAAATTCAATTACTTAGTTCCAACCCATGTGTAATCATCAATCTGATAATTATCGTTTATTAGCTTGTTTTCATAATTCCAATGTGATATTAATAGTCATTAGATTTTCTGTGATATGCAGAAATCATTGGGGCATGTGGAGATTAACCTAAGAGATGTGGTGCACAATGGTCGCATTAATGATAAGTACCATCTAATAAATTCAAGGAATGGGGTGATGCATGTTGAGATAAGATGGAAGGTGATTTAAGAAACCAAGCTAATGTGTTATAAGGTCTTTTTCCAATTCTTGGGTTTAAATTCAATACTGTTATATAGAAGAGGCAAACAAACACACACCATTGAGACATCCATAAGAAATTTTGTCTTTTCGAGCAACATTTTGGGCACAGATGTGTATATATAATTCAATTAAATGTTGTCCAACTTTGTGTAAAACGATTGTTTCTAAAAAGTCTACCACGCTAATAATATAAAGTAACAACATTTAATATTTGTTATGAAATTAAACCAGAGCATGTCTATTAAGTATAATATTCTTTTAAGAAATAAGAATGTTATTTAAAATTCATTTAAAGAGTATTTTATTTAGGTTTTGATTTATGGAAAAAGTTACTTTTTACAAACTTAATTAAAAAAATCTTATTTAAATGTAATATGCAATATTTTATTTTAATAACATATAATTAATGAATTAGTAAAAAACATTCTCATGTGTACGAATCATCATAAAAGTATCACTTGTTCCTTTAAAATGAAATAAATATAAGTAATTCTGGAAGCACTCTTTCAACTGAAAAAATATTTTTTTCGTCGAAACATAGTTTTACACGCATATGTCCGTGAACCAGATTTGGTTACAGAAGCTTGGCTGGATGGAAATCTCACTGTCTCACACGCATCTGTCTAGGCAATGTTGGTGGACTTCTCGTGACGGGATTTATATGCAGACCTTTTTATTTAATTATTTTTCTTTTAAGTTTCTCTGCTTGTTTTGTCTTTTGTTTCATTCCTTCCTAAAAACAAAAAGAAAAATAGGATTCATATTTTTAATATGATAAATATTTGTATGATAAAATTTACTTAATACTTTAGGATGTTTGTTAGACAGTTTTTCAAAAGAATTTTAGAAATTTTACCATTGATAATTCATTTGGTTTGAGAAAATATTTTTATTTTGTTTTAAATTTGTATAAAAATGAAAATGAAAAATAAAAAAAGCATTTTTACTTTTTTTACTGCAAAATAGCATTTTTACTGTTTATATAAAACTTTTTTTTAGGGAAAATGTTTATATAAACTTTTAAAACAAAAAATTAAGTGAAAACAATATGATATATTTGTAATTAAAAGTAAAACATTTTATGAAAATAAACCCTAATACTTCTCTTTTCTTGTACCTAGATAATTTTTTTTTGGCAATATATACCTAGTTTCGTTTAAAGTTTAAAGTTTGAGGAAGGTAAATGTATCATGCTTCTCAATGCACATTCATTGAAAAATTTAAAGGAACTCTATTGGTATTAACCCTATATTTTGAATCGGCAAAACTCAATGAAAATAAATTGATCAATAAAATTAAACTCAAATACTAAAAGATTTATAACAATTTAGGCACGCTACTAAAGCAATTGAGCTATATCCAACAAAATGAAAATGGATAGAGAGGAAAGAGTATAGGATTTAATCCTTCGTCCATTTGGTTTTATTTTGGTGTGTGTGGGGAAGGGGGGATAAAAGACATGTGGGCCCAACTGACTTTTAATATCTTCATTTTTGGATAGAGAAAAGAAAGGTTTGTGTATTGAAAATACTAATTTATCCTTATTTATTTATGTATACTTTTTTATTAGGGATGTTTTTCTATCATTATATATATACTTTTCCTTTCCTTTTATCTTCTACACAGCCAAACAAGAGAAGAAAAAAACTCTTTCTTTCATTTCATCTTTTTTCTATACCATATAACTTAAAAATCATCTCACATTTTACTCTTCCTTTCTCTTTTTTTTTTTTCCCTCTCAGTCTCATTCCTTTACTTTCTTTCCTAAACTAAATATACTTAATATGTATTTCAAGCAAACTAACGGCTACCCATTAGTCCAGTCCAATCTGAGCTTAACCTTGGAAAAACACTTTTGGTATGGGCAGACCAATTAGTTTAGCCAGAGAAAACACGTGGGCTCAGATTATAGAGTTAAAACCAATACTTTATAGAGTTTGTTGAAATTTTCCAAAAAATTCCACCAAAAGTGTCACTTCTTCTCGCTGTTTGGGCTACACAAAAACGGAGATCAAAGTTGGGCCTTGAGATGTATCACTGCATTTTGGACTCAATAGTGGCCCAAATGTCCCCACTTAATGGGGACGGGAGCTTCTTTTCTGTGTGGACCCAAAGAATACACTCATTTTTCATCTTATTTTTTTATTAAGTTTTTCTTTCTCTTTCTTTGCAAATAAATAAATTGTTGACCTCACAAAAGGATTGCTGGAATCCTCTTCTAAATTAAAAAGACTTTATTATGTGTTTATTTTTAATTTTTAATTTATAAATTTTCTAAAAAATTCTACACGCAATAGACTTTTTTTTGTGGGATTTTATAAGCAATATATTATAGAAAACTCTGTGAATCCTATTTCCTCCCTTTTCTTTGTCAAAGGCTATGATTGAAAAGGTTTTTTTGGTTGTCCAACTCCAACCCGTTACACCAACCCATATTAATTTTCTTCCCCAATTTTTCTGAGGGATTATTGGGGGCTAGGGTGTCCTCAATGATGTCAATCAATTAAAAACCTCCTCAAGATGTTATCTATATGGCAGAGTAGGGAACAAAAGAAATGCATGAATAGTGTATGAAAATTAATTCCTTCTCAGATAATGTCAACATGAGAATCAAAAGAACCCAATGAGACTTCTCTGCCAAAGATCTACATGAACCTTCTTTGCATGTTTGTCAGGTATTTGATGTGTTTCAAGTATAGCTATGCAGAGAGAAACAAGCAAGCTAGCTAGCACACACTAAAGTATATCAATTAAAATAAAAGGAAGATGAGAAAAAGACTTCCATTTGTACAATCTGGGAGAATGATTTTGAACATGTGGACCCACAGAATGTATGGATTAGGTTTGACCTTATTGATTATCGATACATGTGACATCATCATTAACAAAAACCACTGTTGGTTGGTTGTTCTCTTTAGTAGATCTGCGTGGTTGTAAGTCCTTTTAATATCTATTACTGTTAATATCTTCGAAGATTTGCATACAAGTAACAACAATAGCAATAATAAGAAATTTGTAATAATATCTCAACTTTATGGACAAAATAAAAAAAAAAACATGTAGTGCTTGAGCTTTATATGTGCATATATTCTTTCATTATCACTACCATCTCAAATCAGAGGCAAGAAAATTGTTATTCTTTGTACACATAATCAATAAACTAAGTTATCTTAAACATGCTTTCATTGAGGATAAGCCATGAGCAGAGGGAAACTCCTCCTTTCAAAAAATATTTTAAGGCTTGGAATGTTATGTTTTGTTAGTTTTAATTTCAGTTTTTTTTATCATGTTAAAAATATAAAATACTTAACAGATTTATCGATAATCAATTACTACTAAATGTTTGTACTATCTACTTATAATAAGATTTTTTCTCTTAATTACATTTTTTTTTCACAAAATTTGAACTAAAAGACTTATATGATTTGAGTTTAGTTTTATTCAGAACAATCTAACTTCGATAGTTTTCAAATAAGAATAATTAATTGCTTCTAATTTTGTTTGAGTGATGAATTAGAAATTAAGATATAAGTATAGTATCCTAGTAGTGTCTTGAATAAACACAAAAGTGGGAAGCACCATGAGAGGAGGGGTTCTCTAATACACTAAAAAGGGTTCAACTTTCTGGTTGACTTACCCATAAAGTCTGGCAAATTTGGAGGTAGTAAAGGGAATCCTATCCCCTCCCCCGCAAAGGGTTTCATGACGATTCTCTCTTAATGGTTCTCCACTTATTGCTAGGAAGAAGCTCTGATGGCACAAAACCATTTTCTCTTTCTCTCACACATACACACAAACATATGGTCTCCCTCTCAAGGTGTGTGAGGCATGTGTGCCCTCAAAAGGAGGGAGAGTAAATTGAAAAGTAGTCACTGTCTTTGTTCCTTATTGATGGTCTCTTGTGGGGGAGAGGAATAACTTTTTGCATACTAGAAAGATTAGGCATTTTTTTTCTTTTATCTATAAAAGATGGTCTTTTGTGAGAGTAAAGTATGAGGGAATAGGCAACACCACTCAAAGCTAGCTTTGTAGTATCATTTTGATCTTCCTATTTCCATTTCGTATATGGATTGATGCTCTCTTTAATTTTTTGCTTAGCTTGCTGCATGAAAAGTTGGTTATCATGGCCTTAGAGATTCTTCAATTCGTTGGAAAACCAATACACTACAAAGTAGTGGAATAAAAATCCTTTTTTGATTCCCCCAATAGACCAATTACACATATGTCAAATGGGAAACAGAATTATTCCATATTTTTTCAAAAGCATTCCGATTAGTAGTATTTCAAACAATTCCACTATTTCATAAATATGCTGTGTAGACATCATATGCATGCACCAAATTTCAAACATATCCATTTTCTAATGGTGGACACAAATCCAATATTGGAACAATCCACAAAAGCATATATCCTCCCCAACATTCCACTCATTTTAAATAAGGTTTCGTCATGGATCAACATGAACTCATTGCAACAGTGATATTTAACGTTTAAAAGTTGAAAATCCTTTGCCTTAATTAAAGTCAACTCTTTCAGTTTGCTTAGTTTGCTGCCATGAATATGCTCTTAGCATAATAAGCACTTCCTCTACTTTTTCTCTTTTTACTAGATTACATGTTGCATTAACCTCAGTTTACTTTTCTCCTATAAATTTTAATTCACCTATTTTCTTGCCGAATTATAGGTATGACTTAATATTAGTCGCGGTTGATCTTATGATATAATCAGGAAGAAAAAAAAAGGTTGATCTTATGATGTGACACACAAAAAAAAAGGCATACTTACAGCTTGCATATTGTTAATACAAAATGAAGGAGTCAAGTCAAATGGTCTGGAAGATTAGCGATGAAGATATCAAACCATAACATCTTGATTTTTTCATAAGTGTTTTTTTTCTAGAAAAACACAGATTTTTATATTGCTCTTTAAACATGGAAGATATGCTTAAAATTCGTCTAATAAATCCAATTTTTTATGCTGAAATTCCAAGGCTCTCGATTTTGACCATTCATTGCCAATTTTGAGGCCGGTGTGGTACATTGACCAAGATTATCTTGATTTTCATAAATTTAGAAAAATATGGAGCACGACAAATGCTTTACAATGTTCAAGGAGAACTTTATAGAAGACTTCATTATTATAAGAGATAAAAAACTGGTTTAATATAAAACTGACTCACCCCTTGTCTGGATTATCTATTGGCCTAACTTTTGATTACACTTTTTTCTTCTTCATATTTCAGTATCGCATATTAGTGATATTTGCTTCGTTTTAAATATAACATTAAATTTTAATCAAATTAAATAAATTTTTTTGTTTGATTTGATAAATTTTTTATTTCATTAATTTATTAGCATAATTTAAAATCTATCAACTAAACTTACATATTAATATTTATATTATTTTAAGAATAAATTTTAATTTTTTATTAAATTCTGTTTAACATATTTTAGTTGAAAATTATTATTTTACTTTTATTTAAAATTATCAATTTTTTATAATATAATAATAATTTGGACATCACTTGATATATAATACTATTTTAATAACAATAGTATATTATTTTTAACATAAAGTATGCATATTGATTATAAAATAAAAAAAATAACAAATTATTTAATACTTATTATTAATTATTTTAGTAAAAATTAATATAATTATAATATGAAATTTTATCAATTTTTTATAACAAGATTAAAAAAATTGAATCAAATAAAAAAAACATACGATTTTTTAATTTTTTATTTAAGTGATTTTTTTTCCCGATTTACAAATTGTTTGATTAAATTTTCAACATCCCTACCGCATATGACTTAATAATGCGTTAAAAAGAATCAAAAGGTATATTTTTTTCTAAATATTCATATTTTTTTCTAAATAATAAGTTTACTTCGAAATTGTTATTATAAGGTTGAATAATAATATTAAAAAAATATGAATATTTAATATCTTGGAATAAACATTTTATGATCTTATTTGTGAAAAATATGCATAACAATGCATTACTAATAACTAAGAGACTAATACATCACACAGATAAATTTAAATTAAATTATGCAAATCGATTGTTATTTGTTACTGTAATATTCGTAACATAACTTCCTATAAGATGTGCAGCTTAAAGACTGAATTGCAATATTCAATATCATTGATGACTAAATCAATTATATGAATTTTCATAAGAGTCTTAACTTTGATGCTCTTTTTTTTACAAACAACTTTGATGCTCTTAAAAATAAACTATTTGTATAATATAATATATAGTAAGTAATATACCATACCACTAAATGAGTTTGAAAATTCATATATATGATTAAGATAATTAAATTACGTGCATTAGACTATTCTAAATCAAAAAATAAAGTAAAAAATTATATAATTGGCTGAATATGAAAAAAGATATAATTGTTTAATTTTAAACATTAATTTTTAATTAATAACTAAATTTCTTACTTTACTCTTTAAAATAAAACTCTCACTAGAAATGATAAATTTATTTTAAGTAGTAACACTTGTTAAATCACTGTATAAAACCTTAATATAATCAAATTACATATAAATTAACCGTTCTATTAAATACATATCCACATGTACATAAAACGTCATCGACATGAAAAAAAAATATTTCTTTTAAATTTCTCGTTGACTGAGTGTCGGTTATATTTTAGTTGACGGTTTTTAATATAAAAACAAATACTTGTACCCAACTAGAAGCAATTAATATACCAAGCTCACCACTTGTGAAAGACTACGTACTACGGCGGCAGCAAAATTGAGGGGAAGAAAAATACTACAGCTTTTTTTTGGTGAATAGAAAAATACTACACCTTATAATTCGTCTTTATAATGTTAAGAATTAAGATAAAACCAATGGAATCCATTAAGATCCTTCAAAAACCGATTAGAGAAAGTATTGCAAATAATTTTATATGGCTACTATAAAATATAATATTCAGTTTTACTTTAGTTTTACATTCTTATATTTTAAGTTTGTCGATAGCTATAAATGGTTTTAGGTCTGCAGAAAGTATTACTTTTATTGAATACTACAGAAATTTAGTTCCTATAATTACGGAAGTTTATTAATTTAGTTTTTAATACTATAGAATATCATTTAAAAATTTTAAATTATTAAAGGATCATTTTAATTTTTAAATTATAACAATACATATTAAAATAATTTATACTTGATAATTCCAGAGACAACCATGACATATTTATAATTTTAAAAATTATTTTGATCTGTACTCAAAATTGTGAAGACTAATTTGGTATATTAGTAATTATTTATTTGGACTAAATCAAGAAAATTTAATAGTATATCATTTAAAACGTAACAGGCAAATAATAATGTAGCAACAAAGAATCTCAAAATGCCAAACACATTTCAAGGAAAAGAAGTGGACCTTTCCCCAACGTGTTTTTGATCAAACCATTTTGACATGTCAATTAGTTTGTTGCTAACACGTAACATGCTTAGTGTACTTTAGATAATATAAAATTCAAAACAGTGCTCCATATGTATTGGGTAATTATGGAATTTGCACGCCAAACATTTGGTTCGATTACCATCATAGTTTTTGGTCAACCTCCTAAATCATATTTACCATTGATTGATTCAACTTGATATTAAAAAGCAAAAAAAAGTAGTACTAATTTCATTAACCAAAATAATTATAATAAGAAAAGGTAAAATAAAAGGAAGAAAGAAACAAAAAAAAGGGTAGTAAAAGAAATTTAAAAAAATCGAACGCATGTGATGAGATCTATTGGCAGGCACTAATGTCAACAGGGTTGACATGGGTACCACAGAACGACTGCTTTTATGATGTGCACGTGTGACATACTTATCATCACCTCATGTGAGAGGGTAAAAAAAATAAAATAAAAATAAAAGCATGGGAATTCATATTTTCAATGATTAATAAAATCCCACCTTGTTGACTCATGGTAAACGGATCCACCATGATGCATAGGAGGGCCATGCCAGTTCATGGAACCGAGTCATGTATTATAGACACACCCAATCAAGGCAAATATATACTTTTGACATTTATATTATGTTATGGCATGTTGCCACTTCTTCCACTAACCAACTTGATCATATCATTTATTTAGGCACTTCATTATTAGTGAGGGGGAAGAGAGAGATTAGGAAAAAGAAAAAAAATATTAAAAAATTAAAAAAGAAAAATATTTATTGTGTAAATATAAATAAAATCATAAATATCACAATTTTATCTCTTAATAAAAAAAATATTTTAAATTTTTAACCAATATTTTAAGTATTTATAAAAAAAATGAATTACTACTGCTGATGGATAGTTTCCCACTTACCCTTTAAAAAGAAAAGGTGAAGGGGCTTAAAGGGGGATTTGACTGAGATTGCAATAATTGAAGGGTTGTTTTCATCAATTAGGTTTGATTAATGCTAGCGTTATGACTAATGTCACTGTTTAAGATTAGATTTGAGAAATGCAATTAGGGGGGCTTATGGTGTTTTGATGGAGTGTAATAGCACTGTATTAGGCATGCATTAAAAAATGTGCCTAAAAAAGTTACTCCTTGCTTTACTCATTAAAAACCTCCTATTCATTTCTATTTCTGTAGGAATCTGTGTGCTTCACGTCAATAGCTAGTTTTAATGTTTTGTTGGGATAAAGTCAATCTGTTCTGTAACTCGTTAAATTAAACACAATCAATTTCAATGTCTCTTTTTTTTCATCAAATATTTCATGTACGTAAATAATTATTTGTTAGTTTTAAAACTTTTATTTTTTTATTATTAACATTTCCGTCATATTTTTATTTATTTATGAATGACATGTTTATTTAGATTTTTTAGTCATATTTTAATTTATATGTAATTTTTGTATATTGCAGAAAAATTTATAATATAATTACAAACTGTGGGATTTTATTAAAAATATTAAATAATATCATATTTTTAAGCCAATAGCAGTATTTTGAGTAAGTTAAATTGAAATTGTTTTCAAAAATAAATTTTATATTTTCACAATTAAACATGAAGATAAAGAAATACACGAGGATGTCATCTTTTAAAAATTTTAACTCAATTAGCTATAGAAAAAGTTAATTTGTGTTTGGTAACACATCATTTGTCTCTAGACATGGATCAACAATTTAGAGTTACCTTTCTTTATGTCATTTTCTTGTATTAATCTGATACATGTTGGAAGAGCAACGTAGATGAGATGAGAAACAGATCAAAACATGCCATAAGATATTAATTCTTAAAAAAGATTGTAGGAATTGGTTGGTAGATAGTACCGTTCAACTTAGCATGTTCGAAAATTATTCATAGATATATTTGAGTGAAAAATCATGTCTTGTCTGGAGCTGTTTGTCTTTGTTTATGCATTTTTCTCTTGAGGTGAACAATTGCGTTGTCAAATTATTTTCAAATATATATTACGATTTATGAGTAGAGAAAATCATTTAATTTGACGTAAAATAAGAGATTATTTTAGTGTGTTTGGAATAGCATCCTCAAACCATATCTACTATAAAAACAACAAGTCTAAATAATGGATAAATTATTTATTGTTGCTTGTCAAAGACATGAAGGGTGAGATGGTAAGAAAGAGAAAACAGGTGAAAAATAAATTTGAGCTAAATAAATATATAAAATAAGAGAAATTTTTTTTTGTTAATTTAAATCCAAATATAGGATAATCTTCCTTTGTTTTAAAATAGAGGTAAATATAACTTAAATTTCTCATTTCACACAATTTTTTTTATAAACGTTGCACAGGTATTTTTTATAAGAGTCTAATCGATTGAGTAAAAATCACAAAAACTGAACTCAATAATAGTTAATTTAAACTACAGAAGCAATTAGTCTTGTAATAAAATTTTAACCTAAATACTTATACTATAAATGACCATTCCAAATTATATAACACTTAAGGTATTTTATAAGTATGTAATTAATTTGTTTAATTTTAAGGAAACATTAAATAAATTTATAATGTATCTTTTATTTTTATAGTTAATCACTCATTTACTTTTTCTATGTATTATTCTCACTAAGTATTTATTAAGGGTAACCTTGAAAAAAATTATAATATACATTACTTTTATAAAATGATATATATTTTGAAATATTTTTTTTTGTCTAAAACGTTATATATTTTAAATCATAAGCAGTATTTTAGATAACATTACTATATAAGTAATTGATTTAACTTATTTTTTATTTTTGAATAATGATTTACTCCCATTGTTCCATAATAATAGTAGATTTTTTTATAAAGAATAATAATAATAATAAATAAATAAATGAAAATAATAATATTTTTATAAAATAAATTTATATTATAATTAATTAATTTATAATTTTTATTATTCACTATTAATATTATAAGAGATATAAATAAATAATATTACATTAAAAAGTTAAAATAATAATAATTATTAAAATATTTTTTTCTTACATACCAATTATAACGTGACCCATGAAGTATTATTTTATTTTAGGAATAATGATTGTATTAATTAAACCAGTAATTTATTAACCTGACCGAATCGGTATTCTAACAAAAAGTCAATCATAACGAATCTTTCATAAAATGTACGCACTTTATTTAATTCTAACATTTTAATAACTGAAAAATTCAAGTGCTTTGATAAGAAAACAATTTTCAATACTTTCTGATTAACTATGCATCATTATCTGCTATTAATTATATGTCGTAATGCTGTTTTGTCTAATACTCCAAACATTTAATCTTGAGTGCTATAAAAACTACCCAACATTTCTATTAATATTATGCGAGACTCATGATAAAATTGGGCGAATGCTCCATGTAGACGTGGTTAGGGTAAAGATGGTGTGTGTTAGCAGCAGCGGAACGAGAAATGAGAGTGGAAAGGAAGGGGCAATAAAGGAAAGAAAACCCATGATGATATTATTGATAATAAAGCAAAGCAAGCACTGGCACCAACTTTTCCCCATTCAACCAAAACGTGCTTTTTTTTTTTTTTAATAATAAGTTTGTTTGAAAATGATTTCATTTCATGGCTTTTACCCTGTCTTTAATCTTTTGGATAAAGTAGCCTAAAAAACATACACACATTACACAGGTCAAAATGCTCCTCAGTCTCACTCATCACCACCACACAGTCCATGGCCGCCAACAAAAACAACGTCAAACCAACAACAACCTCAATAACAACGACCAAACCAAACCAAACCAAACATTTCCCTCTTCTCTCTCATACCATGCTAGTGTCATTCATTTCCCTCCTCTTCTCAACGCATGATATATTTATTCACTGACCTCGGTTTTCGTGCTGCGTTTTCTGCTTTTCATAAAACCCCATTTCTTTTGTCTCTATCTCTAAGCCAAAGCTCGAAGCTTTTCGCCATTTGAGATCTGGGGTGGAGCTTTTTCCCCTTTTCTGGGTTGCTTGCAGCATTTTCGCCGTTAGAGTTAAGAGACGCCAAAATATGGGAAGCAAGTGGAAGAAAGCCAAGGTGGCGCTCGGTCTCAACCTCTGCATGTTCGTTCCCAGAACCTCAGACGACGATTCGCCGCCGGAGACGGTGGTTTCCGAGCGCCTCTCCGACGCCGCTCTCCTCTCTCCAGTCAACTGGAGCACCAGCTCTTCCCGCCCAACTACACCGGTTTCCTCTTTTCACGGTTTGAAACTCTCCAAAAGTAGCAGCAAATCATCCAAGGTTTGTGTCTCTCATTCATTTTCAACTTGTTCCTCTCTCTCTCCGCGTGTGTGTATGTGTTTTTTTTTTTTTTTTTAAATGTTTTGATATGTTATATTTTGCTTGGTTGATTGTAGAAGTTAAATGGACTAGAGTCTAGAAATACTGAATCTGAAAGTTGTATTTGCAAAATAGGAATTTTTTTACCGTGCTCAGAAAATGGTTCCGGGTTAAACTTTGTGAACATAAAAAGAAATGAAATTATTTTACGGTTGTTAGGATTTATTTTGTGAGGGGGGAATGATTTGTTTATGGCGGATTTTGTTATTTTAATGTACTGTTTTATGATATTATTATTTTATTTTTTTTCATTTACGAGAGTTTAATTGAGAATGAGCTAGCCATTTTTTTGTGCTTGAGAATATAGTTCGTTTGTAATCCAGTCCCTGATTTAAGGTTGGTGTGTGATTTAGTTGTGAAGTTATTTGAATTCGTCGGGGAATAATTCGAAAGGGGTTTTTATTGGTTTATTGAATTGTACATGGTGTTTTAATCAGAGACTAAGTTGCAAGGGTGGTATGTTTTTTAAGGGACCAAAATGCCATTTTGGTAGTTAGGTTCCTTGTATTGATTTGGTTTCTTTAGTCTCTTTCTATTGTGCTGCGACATGGGTATGGAGCTGTGCTTTCTTGACTTGTTCCAATAGTGTGTGCTAGTGACATGTGATTTTGAAGTTTTGTGACAACAATTGTGCTTTTGATGTGCCTTGAGCTGATATTACTGTTTCCTGCCCACTTCAATGCTCCTTCTTGTGGATAAGATTTTTCCTTCTTTTTCTTTCTATTGGCCAAGCAATTTTTTTTATTTTCCTAAAAACAATCGTGATATGATAAAGAGTTGGCTTGTTCATTTAGTCAAGTCATAATAGCAGTTTTTGATGACTGTGGTAAAACTGATTTGCTGAATATTCAATTTTATGTAATTGGAATAGTACTTTTTTGACCAGTGTAAAGGATGCTTTAGTCCCTTTCAGTGTTATTAAGATTTGCCTGACTAGACAAGGTGATTAGATTTTTCACCATCCCTCTAATCTCGGTATTTGAAATGCCTATTGCTTATTGGAGATCTTATGAATGATAGTTAAGCCTTGTTTTGGAAAAATGCTAGAATTGAAAAAGAAACATGAGAATGGGAAAGGGATGTTTTAAGTCAATGTATCATTGCATTACCCCTCTGCATTTTCATGATAGATTGGTTCAACAGTATTATTAATTAACTTTTTGATAATATTCAAACAATAATGCTTACTTGGAAAATGAAATTGCAGATGAATTTGATTTTCTTACTTTGTATATCAAATCTGATTGTTGCTTTATAGTGGTGCTACGTAACATGACAGTTATGATAAGAGTAGGTACTTGCATGAATTATTTGACAGCAAATAATCAAATATAAGTGATGGAATTCAAATGTTCTTGCTTTTTTTTATATTTGTTTGACTTTTTTCTTTGTTGGAACTAGAAGTAATATTTGATACGATTACTGTTTATGTACCTTGTGTTACTGTTCATGAATTTTCTTTATTTGCATGAAGCGTTGAACATCTGTGAAATAATTTACATAAGATTATATATGTTCTTACAAGATTTTATTTTCAAACATTCAGCAAACCTGCTCAATATGCTTAACCAAAATGAAGCAAGGATCTGGCCATGCTATATTCACTGCAGAATGTTCACATTCATTCCATTTCCACTGCATTGCTTCAAATGTAAAACATGGAAACCAAATATGTCCAGTGTGCAGAGCAAAGTGGAAAGAAATACCCTTGTCGGGTCCCAGTTTGGATCCTATCCAGGGAAGAGTTTCACCTAGTCCAATAAATTGGCCCCAAAATGATGCTTTGATGGCAGTGGTCCACCGTGTACCTCTACCTCATCCTCACCGAGATTTGAATAGGAGGCATGTTGTGCCACTTTATCAGGCTTCTGAGCCAGGCATATTTGATGATGATGAATCCTTAAATCATCAACATGCATTTTCTGGGAGAAGCACTTGTAATAAGAGTGAAGATACTGATGCTGCTAGAGCAATGGAGATTAAAATGTTCCCAGAAGTATCTGCTGCTCCAGGATCCAAGACTTATTCTAACTTCATGGTTTTGGTTCATCTCAAAGCTACTGCTGCCGCTGCAGCAGCTGCAGCAAAAAGACAAACCCTTAGTAGAAACCAGACTAACTTGGCACAGATTTCTCAGACTCCACGTGCCCCTGTTGACTTGGTCACAGTGCTTGATGTCAGTGGTAGCATGGCTGGAACGAAGCTTGCACTACTAAAAAGAGCTATGGGATTTGTCATACAGAACCTCGGCTCTAATGACCGGCTCTCTGTTATTGCTTTTTCTTCCACAGCTCGCCGCCTCTTTCCCTTGTGCAGAATGACTGATTCTGGGCGGCAAAAGGCATTACAAGCTGTTAACTCTTTGGTTGCAAATGGTGGTACCAATATTGCCGAAGGGCTGAGAAAAGGTGCCAAGATAATGGAAGATCGAAAGGAAAAGAATCCAGTTGCCAGTATTATACTGTTGTCTGATGGTCAAGATAATTACACTGTCAATGGCTCTGGAACCAACCAACCTCAACCAAATTACCAGTTTCTTCTGCCCACTTCTATCAGTAGTGGTGATAATTCAGGATTTCAAATTCCTGTGCATGCTTTTGGATTTGGTGCCGATCATGATGCTTCACTAATGCACTCAATTTCAGAGACTTCTGGTGGCACATTTTCTTTCATTGAGACTGAAGCTGTATTACAGGATGCGTTTGCACAATGCATTGGAGGACTTCTGAGTGTTGTTGTTCAGGAGCTGCAAGTGGAAATTGAGTGTACACACCCAAATCTCAATCTTGTCTCACTCAAAGCAGGAAGTTACCCTAGCCGTTTGATGGCCAATGGAAGCAAAGGATTGATCGATGTTGGAGACCTGTATGCTGATGAAGAGAGGGATTTTCTAGTTTCAGTTAATGTCCCAGCTACATCCGGTAATGAAACATCATTGATAAAGGTCAAATGTGTGTACAAGGATCCCTTTACTCAGGAAACAACAACATTGGAAAGTGAGGAAGTTAAGATTGAGCGGACTGAAAATGTGGGGCAAGTTGTAATGTCACTTGAAGTGGACAGACAGCGCAACAGGCTCCAAGCAGCTGAGGCAATGGCCCAGGCATGCAGTGCAGCTGAACAGGGAGACCTAAGTGGAGCAGTACTTATCCTTGAGAACTGTAGAAAGATGCTTTCAGAGACTGTTTCGGCCAAATCTCATGATCGCCTTTGTGTTGCATTGGATGCTGAACTCAAGGAAATGCAAGAGCGGATGGCAAGTAGGCATGTGTATGAAGCATCTGGGAGAGCATATATTCTTTCTGGATTGAGTTCACACTCATGGCAAAGAGCAACAGCAAGAGGTGATTCCACTGATAGGTCAAGTCTTGTTCAGGCATATCAAACACCATCGATGGCTGAGATGCTTACTCGATCTCAGGCCATGTTACTAGGTAGTCCATCAGGGCAGAGGCTTCTCCAGCCACTGTTGTCATACAGATCACAACCAAGCCCAAGGTGATCCAACAGAGATTTTGTGAAAACCATCTCAAAATTAAGCCCTTCCACTGATTTTGCCTTTTTGGCTGATAAAATATGTGGGGGAGGGTAGTGGTAAACGGGAGTCATAAACAGAAGATTTCTTTGAGTTGTGATTTTGTTGTTTAATGTGTAAAAATGAATAAGTTGAGGAAAGGGTGGAGAGTTACTTAAAACCAATGGAGGGCAGTAGATAGGAATTTACCACATTATGTTTCTTCTATTTTGGGGGGTTTAAGGTTTTTCTTTTGGCTTCACTTTTCTTTCCTCTAATTATGTCGTTTTTTTGGGGGGTGGTGTACATACAGAAGAATGCCTTAGTTTTTTTCTGGGACACCTGGGTATAAAGTTTGTAGCTGTGCAAATGGTTGGTTGGGATGATCTCATCAGTAAAATATATATGTTTTCAATTCTTTCATAACTTGTTCTTTTCAGTAATTTGTCTTTTGCATATCTTCCATCTCTAGGCATGCAAATGCATAGGGAAAATATGGGACATTGTGCCACAGTAAAATGCTTGTGAATATCAAGGCTTTCTAGTTTCTACCAAACTCTGACATGCCAGAGTAATGGTAGTAGAGCAATGGCTGGATGAATTATAAATTTTGCATGATTATATATGCAGCTAGATAATTTTTGTTTAAAAACTCAATGCTTCCAACTTTCCAAGATCCACTTATTGAGTATTTTTCGCAGGTTTATGCTTCTACCTGTTACGATACTTTCATTCCTAAAAATGTATGCAAGCCTAACCATGTACCCCCAGTAAAGTTATTTTCTCCTTCCATTTCATAATTATACTGTCGTTTTAAAATTTCGAGCCGTGGTCAGTTTTTTTTCAGCCGTATTTAAAATTATCTCAACTAAATGAAACGAGAGAATTAAATGAAAATGTTTTAATTAAGGTATACATCAATTAATGATTTCCTAATTTATTTGTAAGAAAGACCTTAAAAGACTATTTTTGGAGTGGGTAGAGCCACCATTTACCCGAGTTCACACTATTAGAATTAACGTACACTGATGTTTATTCAACAACAAAACACCTAAACTGATACTGTATGCAATGTTATTAGGGTGTGTTTGAAAATCCATTGGAAGCTTTGTAATTGGAAAATCTCACTAAACGTAGAAGGAATAGAGGAGGTTGATTGACGTAACACGAACAGACTCGTAGTGTGAAGAATATGTATGAAGTAGAGCAACCCCGTTACATTACTCACTTTTTTGGGACAAGAGATCTGTTACTGCATGGCCTTAGAACTTAGAAGCAGTGCTATGAAGTCTGGAGTGATCCTACAGAATTTTGTTTTTTTGTTGCGCAGCACTCTAGGTCGTTGTTTGCTTATAGCGAAATTATGTAAGTCACATGTATTGCACTGATACAAGTCACGTGTAACCAGGTCTGAAACGACAAATCTAGTGAACTCTTCCCTGCTGTACATGGACATGTTTATAATTAGTAGTAGCGTTCTGAATTCTGATCCTGTTCTCTTAAGGCACTGTAAACAAATGCTCACGTGTTTTAAGTCATGACTGACTAACTTTAGTTTCAAACCAAATATTTACAACCTAAGTTTATTAGGTCCATATATAGGTATTAGGGTATTAACGACCCCACTAAAACCTTTTTTTTTAATCTCAAGTATAGGGTTTGAACTTGACATATACCAAGGAATTCTGCACTAAGGGATATCGCTTAAGTTAGTTGCTAGCTTCATGCATTTTTTTTTTTTTGCAAATCACTACTACTACTTTTGCAGAATTTTGGGCTATAGGAAATTCAGAACTAGTGTCTTGGGCCTGCTGGATCCTAATATTTTGGTTTCAACTGTTTTCAATTCTAATATTTCAGATGAAAGATTATTCACCTAGCACCTATTGTATGAAGGGTGATTGATTTCATTTGAACTAATGTTCGAAGAATGATCTTTGAGCGGGATCAAATGCATAACATTCCATATGGTTTTGGTTTGGGAAGGCTAATGTATGCTCAAGTTTATACAAGACTTGACATTCGATTTTCTGTTGATGCTAGGCAGATATCAGAACAATTCAAGTATGAATCATTGAAGAGCTACAATGAAAGTGATGAAGAACCTTCAAGATGACTAAATGCTTATATATAAATGAACACAGAAGTTAGAGGTAATTGGTTACTCTAATTCAGACTTTGTTGGCCTTGTTGACTAAAGAAAGTCAACATTAGGATACATTTTCATGTTTGCCAGTAGAGCTATTTCTTGGATTCTATTTCTAGGCCATTGAAGAGATATGGTCTCCAACATTAGGATGATAATGTCCAATACTCCACCTTCGTACTTAGCTTACAAACAAGTAAGCATGTCCTTACACAGTAATTTTAGGAGATGTACACTTTCGGTACAGATTTTTTGGGCCTACATATGTAAACAAAATAGCTATTTCCATTACCGTTTCCAATCATGCTACGAGCAATTTTACTTGTGAACACTGAAAATGAACCCCATGTGTGTTGAGTGTTTTGACTGCAAAAGTGACTCCATTAGCATTATCGTGAAAACATCCAATGTGCATCGCTGAAGAATAGGTAAAAAATGACAAGAAACATTTACACTTTTTCACCCTTATTAAAGCAGAACCAAGCAAGTACTTTTTGCTGTTCCCTGCACCGTACTTAAAAATCCTTGATATACAAAATTTCAAACTTATCTCGACTTCCTTTCCCATAATGTCATAATCACGAAGTCAAAACACTAAAGATGCAGGAAAATAACAACTTCACTTTCAAGATGGTAACTGACTCGTGACTCCTTAAAAGTTGATTTTGAGCATCGTACACGAGAAATTTCGACAAAAGTTGTTTCAAGTCCACAACTCTAGTCTAGTCTTGATTGCCCTCGTTTGGTTTAGGAATTTTCTTGTACTCATAGTTGTTAATGTCCACCTTTTGTTGCAAAGCCTATGCAAACAACAAATAGAAATTAAACCATGGATAATCCAGACCACATTATATTGTGAATGAAAGGGAAAACAGACCTTTAGCTCATCCTCCAAGGATGTCTTTTTTGGATTGTATGCATTCACTGGTCCTGTCCTAGATAACGCTTTCCTTGTTTCAATTATTTCCCACTCCCGATCATCTTTCACCTTTGCAATATCCTTGCTGTAGCAGACACAGTTGCATTATGTTTTAGAATGAGGATGGAATAAAACAGAATAAACATTGGACAAAGAATACAGAGTTTAGTTTCTATGCAGCAATGAAGATACGGTAAATTAATTATGGTAAAAGTTAATAAATTTATCATACATCACAATTTATAATTGACTGACAGTGTAAAATACTGAACCCTAAACACTAGACTATTTTCTTGAACATAAAAGTTATAGGGCAGTAACTAACCTGCCTTGCAAGAGTTGGGAAAGGCCTATTGAGCCAAGGACAGTGAGGGAGATCATAGGAAGGCCATATCTCACAAATGGGCTTCTCCTGCCCCATCTTTTGAATGCTTTCTCAGTTGTGGCAGTTCCCTTTGCTGCCCCCTTACTCTGAACTGTAGTCATAATTGACCACAGAATTGGAATGTTGGCTTCAAACCTCAGCTCAGTGACCTGATGGATCAAACCCAACCAATTACCAATTCATTAATGCCATGCCACTGGTATTGGCATTCTATCAAACTGCAGATAAAAAAAAAAGGTTGGCATTCTATCAAACATGTAACGTTCAAGGTACACACCGCCTCGTAATAAGTTAACATACCAAACCCATCACACACAGAGACAAACCTACGATGCGATTACAAACTGAAAGCTTCTTTCACTCCCAACAATCTCAGGTTGTTGTTATCTAACATTTGGGATCTCAAGATTGGGCCATTTAGCTTTGGGAATGATAAATATAT
>CM023960.1:29864581-29942435 GCA_013407115.1 Glycine latifolia | reverse complement strand
TCATGGTCCCAAAACCCATTGGTTGGTTTGGTTTGGATTGGATTGTGTAGGGAATGATTTTAGTTGTAGGAGGCAAAACAATATACGAAGTTGAATGTAACATAAACAACATAGAGCATACATACTCAACAATAAAACTTACCTCTTCACCAATTACAACTCAACTCCTTCTCTCACACCAATTATTTTCTCTCTCTGTTGTAATTTTGATAGCTGGGTGGGGAGGAAGGAACAATGTTTTGTTCGAGTATTGCTCCCAAAGGACATGTTCTGCTAATCGACTCCTAGCTGGCTCACAGGTTTTAGATTTACAAATTACTAGAATTGACTTATTTTACAGATGGATTCGGATTATATTTTGACTCGTTTTAATCTAGTTTAAAATTTAATATATAGTTTTTTCATTATTAATTTGACTTAATTAATAGTATCTTATATAACATGATATTATATCTATATTTATATTATTTATGTTGTAATATAGTAGTATATTATAAAAGTTATTTTATTTTATAAAAGTTAATAAAAGATTATAAACTGAATTTCCTAACAAATGCAAGGATGAGTGATATTTGTAGCAACATCTTTCATGTTAAAAAATGTGAATCAAAGAAAAATAATCGATACTAAACAAATTGATCAAGTTTTTTTTAAAAAAGAATTGCTAAATAAAGGCTGAAAAAACGTTTAAGAACAATGAAATGAATTACATGAGGGTTTTGCAAGTTGTAAGATACTAAGAGCTTATAGGATCAAATCTTGAACAAAAAATTTTTGTAATGAGAATATTATCTTTTACTATATCTTTCAATAAAAAATAATAAATCTTTAACATAAAAAACAAATTATTATAAAAGAATAATAAAGATATACATTATGTTAAAAAAATAATTTTTTTCATATTTTCCTTAAATTTTAATATAAGATTTATTATTAAAAAATATATATATAAATTTTTTTTTAGAAAGATCTATCATTATAGAGTAAAAAAAAAAAAAAAAAATTAAGATCCCAATCTACCATATGTTAAAAGTAGTCCAAAGGTGATTTACAAATAAAGATATAGGCTTATTACTCTTTTTTTAAAGTTTCTTTCCCTTTTTCTCCATCCACCTTTCCGTTCACCCTTGATCACTTTGCTCCCGGGTTTGTTCGATCTGAACTTGTTGGCGACAACGAGATGAACTCGCGTCGACTGTGCTATGCCCTTGGTGATATCGCAAAACGATCGAGCTCCCAAAACTAGAAGGTGGGATCGCAAATTAATTCAGATCTGGAACAAAGACTACCGTGTCCCTTCGATCTCAACCTGCCGCCGCATGACGGTGACCATGACCTCGCACGGACCGCGCTATGCCATGGTGAAATCGCAAACGTTTGAGTGACTACTGCTTCCAAAACCAGGTGTAATCGCAAAAAAAATAGTTCAAATCAAGAACAGCCACCATTGGGTTTTGTTTGATCTCCACCTGTCTGCATAACGGCGACGATGGCATCGCGCCGACCGCACTTGCTATGCTTGTGGTGAAATCGCAAAATGATTGAGTGGCTAGCTACCGCTTCCAAAATTGAAAACAAAAAAAAAACAATAGAAAGAGAACCCAAAATAAAACTCAGATCTGCAAAAATGCGTGACAGTAGCTTGCACGTTAAAAGATAGAAGAACGATGAGGGTAAATCTGGGAAGAGAGAATAAAAGAGATAAAAAATAAATCTTAACCATCAATTTAAAATTGAATAAATCTAACGGTTAATATTTAGTTACGCACGTCGGTCTTGCACGTTAAACTCCGTTGTCTTAACAAATACTAGATGGAAACATGGGAGTTTTAGGAATTTTGTAACTAACTACTACATAATTGATGTAGTCTCCTTTTCACTGTACAAAAATTAAGCTTATTTACTACCCACACACAAAAAGAGAGAGTAAAGCATACATATAATTTGATTAATTTCCCTTAAAATTTGATAAGGTACCTTGCCACTTAACGATCAAAGATACTTCTGTAAATTTTGAGAAAGAGCTCACGAGATATTAATGGAAGAACACAGATAATAATAGGAAAACTTAATTTTTCAACTAATCATAAAAGAGTATGGCAATAGCCATTTATGCTGACTAGAATGGCCTTGCCAAAAGAGAAAGAAACTGTTCCAAATTTCTAATGTCTAAGCAAGCAATTGTTCATTACTAGTTACATTATTACTTAACAGAAAAGAGGCAACTAGGAGATCTTAAAACTTTAAAAAGATAAAGAAAAGAATAGCAGAATGTTCAACTTCAAGTCTTTTAGTTCACTTCCATGGCCTTTTCTTCCATTGGAGTTGTGGATGCTGGTGATACTTTGGACTTCCTGCATGGCTTGGAGACCTTGGGATTAGAGGGCTTAGGCACAAGCTTGCAACCCAATTTCTTAAGGAGCATGTTCCAACTTCCCTTAGACTTCATCATTTTTTCCAAATCTTGCTTCATGCTCAAGCACTCCTGCTCAAGTTCAGCCACTCTCTCTTTCATGTTATCAAAGGCCAAAACTGGGTTGGGTGGTGTGTTGCCATCGTTTCTTATTAGAGCAAGATTTGCACTCAGGTTTTGTGAGTTCTCAACACTGTCAGAAGCAAAGAACCAGCCGGCAACAGACGTGCGAAGCTTCAGTTGTTCAAAGAACAACACTTGGACCACAACACGAAGTGGTAACCTCTCGTTTTGAGCTGCATGTGTGCTGGCTTCCAATGACAGCTTCTGGCAATTCATGAGCCTGCAGATTTGTTCCTTCTCTGACTCTGTCAGCCATTGATGACTCTGAAATTGAGAATCCATTAGTATCTTTCGACAACATATGACATTATACTATTTTCAGGATAAACTTCTAAAGCCTCTTGTATTCTTGTTCATGTAAAATTATTATTGAAGAGTTTAATTTGATGCACGGTCAGTGTAAGCAAAAAATTGCACTATCAACCAATCAAAATTCGTGATAAATATAACTTTTAAAGTAATTATTGTAGAAGTTAACAAGTTTAATTGCTTGATAATATAACACCTGTCAATGTACCGACTATTTACTCTTTGAAGTTATTAACAAGAAAAGCTTGTATCACAATTATATACCAATTATGTGACACAATTACTGAGTGGTGAAGTTTTGTTATCATGCAACAAGCTCCATTTCCAGGGATCTTATCACCAACTATTAGGAACATCATGATCCAAGATCATATTATCATTTACAAGACATGGAAAGAAAGATATAGATTTATTTTTGTACCTTGAGATATATATCAATGGCACGGTATACGCCATCATCCAGGGTCCTAGCATAATCAGGAATTACAGCAGCAAGTGATTGAAATTTTGGTAACTTCACATTTACATCAGGTGCCACTTCAGCTAAATAGGAATCTATCAGGTTAGCCACTTTTGCCATTGGACTCTGAGGTTGAGAACCTCCAATTATGCGTCCTTCTTCCTCTATATCGTTTGATGTAGAATTAATAACATCATGCTCTACAATCATGAAATGATCAAGCATCCTGTGAACACAGTCAATATCATGAAGAGTCTCCATTGAGTATCCAATATTTGGAATCAAAAGATCTTCCAGGTCTGCTTCATCTAATTGAGCACCAATTATTTTCTCCAAGTTTGCACAGCAAGATGAACTAGCATATAAGGCCATTGCTGTCCTCAGACACCCCAGCAAAAACTTGGTTGGTGCTATGCCCTTTTCATTTGGCAGCAACTCTACTATTTCCTCAATAAGATTCCTTTGATCTGATTCAGAAGGGGTGGAAATAGTTGACTTAAAAGAAGATGAGTTTCCATTCTGAGAAGTTGCTTGACTTCCCAATGAGGGTATATGCTTTTTTGCATAGTAAACAAGGGATTCAGCAATTCTCTTAGGCTTCATTTGTCTTGCACTAGCATCTTGTATGAACCTTTTATACAATGGCAAACTGAGAGAAGAAACATCCTCAAACCACCAATCTTCACCTGAGGTCTTTGGTGTTAGGCTTATTCCATTCCACACTTCTGCATCCTCTGGACTCTGAGCAACACTTTGAGATGAGGAGACAGGAAAGCCAACCAAACTTTGATCTGCAACTTTCAACACCAAAGAATGTATGCTTCGTGAAGTGATCTGAAGCTCTTCAGCAAAAGGCAAAACCTCTTCACATGTTTTAAGCGCCTTAAGAGTGTCTGTCCAGTAACTAAACACATGATTAAGGAAATGTTCTGTTTGCATGATCAGGTTCCCTTCTCCATAGTTCTCAGTCATTTGCAGGTACTCAGCTGCACATCTGAGACCAACTACATTCGACGCAGTCAACTCCATTTTAACACCATAACAGAACTTAGCAACAAGAAGAAAGGCCTTGGCTCCTCCTGGTAGGTCATGAAGTTCCAAAACAGACTTCTCATATTCACTTGATATTTCTTTCATCATACTTTCTAGCACTTTGCTTCTTGATATCAGTGGAAACTGGTAACACAGCAAGAAAGGGGTTAAATCATGCAATGTGACAGGTAATGATAACAAGCAAATATATGGAGGACGAAGCATAACACTGAGCTACTCTTTTGATTTGTTATGCACTAAATTATATCCTAAAAAAGCAACATCTAGAGATATTATTATTAGACAGCAATAACAGAAACTACGAAAGCACACCTTGTGGAGATGGAAAGATGTGTCACCAATTTCAATAATGACATCACTTGGAAGTCCAGTTGAGCACAACCTAGAGATGAGCATTTGATAGCCAAATAGGTTAATAATAAACCATCACAAGATATCGCTGATAAAAAAAGATAGTGAATTATGTCTAGAATAGATAGATACTGTTGATGCAACTGGGTTCAGAATTCTGCTTCAAATTTATCAATCACTGGACCAAGGAACTAGTTGATGCTAACCATATAACCAATACTAAGAAAACTCTCCAGTTCACATTATAACTCATTGTCATCCATCTTAAAGTGTAGATAATTTGCAATGTGTATTGGATTAATGTATCATTCTGAATAAGAGAAATATGTTGTTAAAAGCAATAATACCCTTTATTTATGTTTAATTTTCCAACGTGATCTTTTCTTTTCTTTAGGTTTATGTCCCTTGCATCAATCCAAAAAAAAAAACTTTCCATTGTTAAAAGTAATGACAAACAAATACTTCCTGATTCTAAATCACATGGAAATTACCTAACAATCCCAGCTTCCAACATAAAACCATTTCAAAATATTGATCGTCTGACACCATTTCTTTTCAATAACAATAAACAATTACTTACTGTTACATATGTAAGGGCAGGATCTAACTTGAAACGAGATTTATCATGTTGGTTATACAACTGATCTACTTTGTAACAGTGAAAACATATTCACTACCATGCATGCATTCATCAGCCACCAAATAGACAAGAGAGAAACTTGTCTCCGATTAACGTTAACTAGTATATCAAAGCTTGTAAAGGATGAAGAGAACATGTTATAACAGTGACACAACGTGAAAAGACCAAGATTACTGATTAGATCATAAAGATATAATTGAACAATAAGAAAAAAGTGAAAAACAACTGACCAACTTTGGCCACAGAGGTAAAACATTTCAGATTTGGATCCCAGCTTCATGCTAGCCATGTGTGGCACTTAATTTACATCAAAATGTTCCTTCAAAGTGACAAAATTAAAAGCTACTTGGATTGCTATTCTTCTTTTGTTTTTTCTTTCTTTGTTTCTGTTTTCGGTCTAGAGATTTTTCCCACGTTTTTCTCTCACTGAGACTATCCGTTATGCCAATGTGGAGTGTGTAGAGTGATTCCAGGTCTAAAGGTGAGAAATCTAGGAAGAATAGGTTCCAGCTGTTATGGCAATGTGTAGTGTGCAGAGTGATTCTCTATGAAACTGTTGCAATAATTTCCTTTTCGATCGATACTAAATAAAATAACACACTATATACGGTGTTGAAAACAATATCTATGTACTAAATTTTCATATATGTTTCTTAAAAAAAATAATCATCATGTATGTAGTCAAGGAATCACATCACATAATGAGTTTAATTTTTTGATTTTGATTCGTTTCTAAACGCTCATTATGATTAAATTATGTTCACATATAAAATATTTCTATTTTGCAAGTACTTGTTATCATATATCTCACGAAAATGAATTAAAATTGATGCATAAACTTAATTAATTGAAGTTTATCATCTACAACAAAACGCTGAAACTGCTCTGGTCTGACATTAACTAATGAAAATGAATTAAAATTGATACACAAACGTAATTAATTATTCTGTTAAAAAAACAATTAATTACTATTCATCTATATATAGGTAGATTGATCTATAAGATAAATTGACTACATACATGTTGGCGGTATTAAATATTGGAAAATACTATTACAATATTACGTACGAATAGGTTTGAACCTTGATTTCCGTTAAAGTCTATCTACTTTACATTTTTATTAGTTTCTTTTATTATATATTTATTTTTAAAATTTGGTATTAAACCACATATACAATTCATGCGTTTCGTGGGTATGTTATTTGTACTGAATAACAACGCGCGCTCTTTAAATAGCATACTTACTAAACCTAATATATAATGAAAAAATATATTTTTTTATTTACTTAAATATAGTAATATTTTTTGTCTTTCAATTTTTTTATTGATTTTAATACTGATAAATTTTAAAAATAATGCATATCACCACATAGAAACATGTTGCGTCAATGAGCATTTTAAAATGATATGAGATTTAATATATGTTAGGTCATTAATAAATGATAATAAAAATTTAAAATAAAAAATCAGAGAACAAAAATCAACAAAATAAATGCAGGATAAAAAACAAATATTACCATAAAACACATTTTATCGTATATATTAACCTATACAATGCAATTAAATGTTATAATTATCAAATACAGTATATATATTAGAATAACTAAGTGTAATATATATATATATATATATATATATATATATATATATATATATATATATATATATATTAGAAGTATGGTTTTTATAATAATAAATAAAAAGTAGTTATGATCCAGCCCCTAGAAAATAAGTCCATGACTTGGATGACCAAAGAAGCATGACGGTAGAAGTCGTCGGGGCAAGTTTCTAACAATTTTTCAGTACATGACTTCGATCTATTTTTCAGTACACCAAGAAGTTCATTAAAATTTGTTCTTTCAGCAATGGCTATGCCACAACACAACATTATTTTTTTTCTTACTTTCTAACAATTTGAAAGAAAAAAAATCATTTTAGTTCAATAAATTTTATAACATAATTGATAATTAATAGGGTGTTCTTGTTAAAATTTATTATTAACATGTATAATAATTTATTATTGTCTTCGATGTCAACAAATTTTATTGTATATTTTTTCATTTATTTTAAAAAATCATAATTACAAATATTTATGTAATATTTAAGACTTAAAAAAATTATTTAAAAAATTGCCCTAGAAATATAAAATCTGGAAGGCCTCACTCTCGTGGTGAACGATAAGGTGTAGGCATGATACCGAAATCTGATCCCGTGGAGACCAAATCAAACTCGTCCTGACTTTGACGGAAAAAAATCGTGTTGATCGAGTTTGGGGTTGGGGTCGGATTTTCCCCATTAATTAAAAGCGAAGACTGAAGCAGGAATGAGATTACTGATATACGTCTCGCATGCGTCCTGTAATAAATAACATTAAATAAATAAATAATATTTAAGTTGCTTCTTTTTTTATTATGTAATTTGAAGGATGTGTCACTTAATCATATGAGGTGCTACTTAATTTTGGGACAATATATATTTAAATGATACTATATTTTGAGAAAAATTAAATATGCATGTCCTTATTTTATGTAATACCTAGATTTTATGATTTTAATTAAATTGATTGATTTGGTTTTGTAATTTTTAAATTATGATCTCATTCCCATATTTTGAATGTGGATTTTTTTATTGATTTTTTGTTATGTAACTAGTTTTTTTGGACCATTTTTTCAATAACAAAAGTTATAATATTTTTCTAATTTTTAATTTTAATTAATTAACGGGGACAGAGTAGGGCGAGGCGGGGAAACCCGATCCCCAATGGGGATGAGGATGGGATATATATTTTTAATCCCAACAAGAACAGGTGGCGAGACTGAGGATTGATTTTAGAGTTGGGGGGCGAGGATGAGAAATACAAAATTCGCCCTCACCCCGCCTCTTTGCCATATAAGGTGAGTTTGACAGCAAAAGTGAAGAATTGCACTAACAATATTGAGATTATATCAAGTGAGTTTATTCACAATCTTTTTTGTTGTTGTTTTATGGTATCTTTTTAATCAATGTCTTATTGTGCTTCATGTGTTTTTGCTTTCCTTAATAAAAAATTTCTCCTATGGTTTTTAATTATCAAAGTGAGTTCATGCTCAATTATGTTGCCATTTTAATTAGTGTTTTCAAGTGATATGTTTTTCCAGAATTAACCTAGAAAATGTGTGGGGTCTGTTTTGCTTTCCTTAATTAAATCATCATTTTAGTACAAAAATGTATGTAAGATGATTTAAAAATACGTTATTAAAATAGAAAACGCGGATCACAATGAAATTAAACATATAATGCTCATTTATTTATGAAAATAATTTAAATGGTTGATTATCATGAGTCTAAGATTTTAAGTGGCTATTAATTTAATATGGATATACGAAAATAAATATGAGAAATAGACGATTATATATGCAAATAATTTAATATGAAATTAATTTTGTTCAAGTATATATTTTAAAATAAATATATTAGTAGAATATTAAAAGAAATATATTATCCATCATTGTTTTTTTTGTTTATTAGTAGTTCAAGTATATATTTTAAATCATGCTATATGAAGCTTGAGAATAATGATATTATTAGATTTTTTTTTTTACTTTTATAATTGTTTTCTTTTCCTAATATATATGGGATAAAATGAAAAGATTCAAAATACAGCTGAATATGAAATTAAATAATATTCATTTAATTTAATTATGGTAACAAATTAAATTATTAATTAACACCAGTCCAAACTTTAAGTGACAAATAATTTAAATAAAAAAATTATGTAGGTACACTTAAAGTTATATAGACATTACTCAATAAGATATAATAAAAAATTATAAAATAATTTAAATAAATAAAAAGAAACATCATTGATATTTTTATGTTGTAAGTTTAACACTATACAAAATATAAATAAATTTATTATATATTAATAATCTTATATATATATATATATATCTCGTGGCACGATATTTCTATACTAGTTAGTATAGTTTAGTATAGTGTGTGTCTATGATGTAGATAGCAAAGAAACCAACGACATTCTCTTCACAAACTATTCAACATTTAGCAAATCAAAATTTATATAATCTCCAGTTTTGCAAGATTATTCCATGAAAAATTGAAGAATAACGCTATAGGGGATGAAGGCAGATTACATGGCAAACATTACTGTCTACCTCATGAATGATTTATTTATTTATTTATAATGATTTGTTCTCGTCATAATTTTTATTGTTGCATCTCATCGAATGATCATCTAATTTAGTGTTCTATTGATTAAATTTTTAGTGATCAATTATTGTAGGCTAGTATTTGTGCACTCTATTTTCTTATTCTAATGTATTGTTTTTTTTATGATGATTTTTTTTATCAATTGTGCTTTTCTTTCTTTCTTTTTTCTTTTTGCTGCTCTTCTCTAATGTGAATAATTATCATTTATCACATAAATGATAGATTGGATAAATGAATTTTGACTTCTTTTTTTTTCAACCCTACTATGCCACCAGTGTTCCTACCTTCATTCTACTCTTTAATTACCATATGTGGTCAGTTTTTGATATTGGAATGATCACTTATTCAACATGGTACTATGTATAGCATTTATCATGATTCATGGTACGGTGATAAAAATCAGTTGTCTAAAGAAGTGTTTTTTTTAGAGTTATGCTATTGTTAATCGTAAAAATGGTAAATAATTTTTTAAAATAGTTTTTCGTTTATAAGATGTTAATTTTTACCAGTGATTTTATTGGTAAATAAATATTTAAGAATGAAATATAAAATCTAGTTTTTATCGTAATTTTTTTAGTCGAACAAATAATAAAAAATTTCAATTTAAGAGAATTATCCAAATATTAATGAAAATAATAATCTCAATAGTGTCTCTCCTTTTACGTATTAGTTTCGACATGGATCTGACACTAAATTACCTTACCGGCTTAAAGAGATAAAAAAAAACACTACTCTACTGGTCCGCATCAGCTTCTAAAGAAAGGCTAATCAGTCCATTCATACGCGGCAAGATATCTTTGGTTTACACAAAAGAAGAGAAGCTCATAAAGCCAGCACAACTAAAGAAGCCCTTACTTTCCCTTCGAAAGTGGCTTCGTGAGTTCATTGTAAAAGGTTTTATTCAAGCAACTTCAACAACTTCTACGGTAACCATTTTTATACTAATTATAATCATGCAATTTCTTATGTATTCGATATTAATAAGCAGAGAAGGTTAGATAAAATTTAAGTTTGAAGAAGAAATAGAAATTGAAAAGAGTAAAATTTGGAAAAGAAATGAAAATAAAAAAGAGTAAAGGGTTTAAAAATACAAATAAATAAATAAATAGATATTTATTAAAAAGGAATAAATATATACACTATAACCTTTAAATCAAGAGTTATTTCGAGTGTAATGTTGTTGGTATTTAAAGATTCTAGTGATAATAATTCAATTTAACATACATTATTATCGATCTTTATTTATAAACTTTTATTATTAATGATTGAATTATAAATTTTCAATTATGTATAACAAATTCTTAATTAATTAAATCTAATAATGTCTAATTTTTTTAAATAACATTTTTTGCTAATTGTTGTAACTTTTATTTTGAATTCGAATTCAAAATCTATATTCAAACACTTTATTATTTTATGTGCGTAATAATTTTATAAAAAATTGTATTTTATCAAAAGATAATGTTTCCACATAAATCATGTGACTTTAATCTTATCAAAATCTTATTCATCAATTTTTTAATTAACTTGTAATTTAATAATTTTATCAATTAGTGATAACAACTATATAGTACGAAAAAGTTAATACGAATCCACTTGTTTAAAAATTATTGGATGGATATTAAATTTTGAAATGAGAAAAGCCAGAGCTTTAACGGAAATAAGGAGGGTTTGCGTCAATATAAATGTTTTCATGCGATACAAATTCTATCTAACAAGCATTTTCCTTCTCTCTCTCTCTCTTTTAATGATATAGTCAATTCAATTACTATTTGATCTAATATTCAACATATCTTACACATCATGATCACATGTAGATGTCAAACACTACCATCCAACAAAACGCCTATTAGCTATAAATGCGTAAAATAAAACTACAAATACTACATGTATATGACACTTTCAACTATTTTATCAAGCTCATGCTAATGGTTAGTAACCATGCTTAATATTCGTTATCATTTGGTGTATTTCAATTCTGTCACCATTTATTCATCATTGGATAATGAATATCACTTGGTTAGATGGTGGATAATTTTTTATGATGTGTATTCTTCTAAACATTCTAAAGCTCCATATTTTAAATTTTGAGAAAAAAATATTTACAATAATAATTTGTTCATATCGATCGTATAATAAGGTGTACATATATGATATGTATTTTATGATCATTAACTAAAAAATATACAATGTAGAACCTCAAGCGCCAGTTCGATCATTTTAGTGTGTTTGTCTTAACATTGGAAAACTTCAACTACCATTTCGATTCTATGCCAAAAAAGATGTATTATAGTGAATATGCCTTGAATATATGTTAACCACAAAACAAACCTGCTTTTCATATCAGAAATAGTAAAGTTGGTTCATGATCAATTTTAAACTACTATATATAACTGGTCTAAAAAACACTATATCAGTTTATTACAATAAAATAAATTGAGCATAATTTACTTCTGTTTAAATATTAGTATTTTGAAAATTAAGATATAAACATCTTTTTCTCTTTCATTTACGCAACTCTTTAATAATTATTTTTCTTTATTAGTAATCCAATTTATACAACTAATTATTTATGCAATCATAACTAACCTCATTCATCCTAAAATATATAAGGAAATCAACATATTTAAATATAAATTAGTTTTCACCTAATCATTTTTTTAATAAACAAATAAATACAGAATCACTTATTTGTTAAAATAATAAGTGTTGATGGTTGATTTAGATTAGATATATACTGAGTATTAACTGAGGCGAGGGCTTAGCCTAAAAAAGCAATAGCTTTTAAAATTACCATTTGAGTTATTATAAATAATATTGTTAGCCTTAAATTGCTTCAAATCTCTCGCCTCGTAATTTTTCAAGTTAAATATAGAAAGGCTTAGATGTATTTTTTATTTTTATAAGTGAGCATTTTTTTATTTATTTTTGCCCTTCTAATAAGCTTTTTTATTCTGTGTAAGTTTATATTTTTTTAATTTTGGTTATTGTAAGTTTTTTTTTAGTTCTGTAAGTTATATTTTTTTCAATTATAGCTTTTGTAAGATTTTAAATTTTTATTTATAGTTTACACGTAAGTTTGTGATTACAAATATCAAAATTAAAAAACACAAACTTATAAAAATTAAAAAAGAGTAATAAATCATACAAAGACAAAAATTTTAAAAAATGTAAACCCCCATATAAATGATCAAGTGAAATGATTTGACTCGCGGCTTGGGTTGACCCGAATCTTAAAGAAAGAATTTCCACTTTCATTTTTTCTAAGTACACCCCCATTGTTCTTTTTTATATTTTTTTCCTTAAAGGGTTACACAGTCCTTGGAATCTCCTTTTTCTATTTTGGAAATGTATTTTTGGATTAACATATATTTGTTTCCAGAACTACGATACATAGTCCCAAAAATACATTTCCATAATAAGTATGTGTTATTTCATAAAAACATTTTCGATAATAATAAAATATACCTTAACCAAATTACTTAAGAGTGTATGAAGCTTGTAATTGTTGATGTTGTAAATCTAGATTAGAAAATGAATGATTATTAGAATGCACTTAAAGGAAAGAAGTCATTGTCAAAAACTTTGCTTTGCAAATAAGGTATATAGTAGATGAAAATTGTAATGAAGTACCTTGAAATGCAATGCCACATGAAAGAAAACACACAATGTTATCACATTTTATATTCTTTGCACCAGATTTACCCTTTTAAACCCTTATCTTACATCCCATATTTGCTAGTATTATTTTCATTCTATCATTGTTATCCTTTAAATCCTATCTAAAATCTCATTTTCATCTTATCTTTATTATTCTTTAAAATCTAATTTTGAACCCCATCTTCATTATATAATATTGTGTATATTATATGTAACATTATGTATTTTCCTACATGTAACATTGGGTTCAAGGCACATTCATCACTAATTTCATCTATTAGACTATTATACACCTTAATTGCAAGCAAAGCTTTTGACAATGACTACTCTCCTTTAAGTGCATTCAAATAAGCATTCCTTTTTCTAATCTAGTTTTACTACGTCAACGATTGCAGGCTGTGGAGTCTCTTGAGTGAGTTGGTTAAGATATGTTTTTTTACTACCAAAAATATCTTTTTAGAATAACATACACCTATTTCTAGAAATATATTTTTAGAATTATGATACATAGTTTCAGACATACATATTTGGAATATGCATATGTTATTCCAGAAATACATTTCCTGAAGAGAAAAAGGAGGTTCCAAAGGGGTGTATCCCTTTAAGGAAAAAAGAGTATAATGAGTAATTAAAATAAAAAAAGTGGGGATGAGGTGTAAGTAGTAAGGGCCTTAACTGTGTTTTTTGACCCAAAATGAGATCCGAGCGTCGTGTGTTGAGAGTTATTAATAAAACCGAAAGTGTAGACTAGAGTGTCTGAGTCTCCCCTGCTTCCGTCAACTGCAATGGTTCCTCAGCCTCTGCTAACCCTTTTCCTCTTTCTCTCCCTTCTCTCAATTGCCAATTCCTCACCTTCCCAACATCTTCAGATCGCCAATGCTGAACGCAGGGTAGGTTTTCTCTTTTCGCACTAAGATTCTCGTCTGTTTTCGCTCAAGATCTGTGCCAAAATGGAGGGAATTGTTTTGGGGGTGCTGATCACTGCCTAAAAAATTTGAACTTGCCACATGGGTATATCTTAGATTCGTGTAAATGGGCAATTCTTGTGTCAACTGTGTCACCTGGGTTCTTTGTCCTTCCCTTTATGTGTCTCCTTTTTCTTTCGGTGCCACTCTTGTATTGTTTTAGAGTTTTGGGAATTTGAAGACTCTATTATTCTATTTTGTTTGTTTGTTTGTTAAAAAAAGTTGTATGATTTGGGGGAGGGTACAAGTGGACTAATTTGTGCTTTTTCTGGAATACGATTTTTGGTAAATTAAGTTGGGATGAGTTTTTTTTTTCCCACAACAATTGTTGATATGTCCATGTGATTTGTTTTTTTTTTTTTTTTGGTGTTGAGGAAATATTGTATATCTTCCATCATATTTTGCTATCTTTCAAATGCTCTTTTTTATACATTGCATGACTAATATGCTAATGATCCTTGCAGATTGACTTGACTTCTCACATTATTAAGGTGTACTTGACATTGAAGGTAACCTCTCCATACTTTTACACTTTTGATAATGAGTTTGTCTTGTGTTTGTCTTGGTTGCTGCTTTGCATATCTGTAAATTGTGTTCCATGTTTAGCTGTGAGCCTGTGAGTAAGTATCTAACTTAAGTGCAGTATGTCTAGATGGAGTGGTTATGCTCAGTGGTATTTGATTAAGTTACTGGGCTGCTCAGTTTTACTTTTGCCCAATTTTATTAGAGGTACCTTCTGCTAACACGTAAGTCGCATTTGGTATGCATAAAATGAAAGGGGAAGGACCTTAAATTAAATTTCTATGTGGGAATCAATTCTTTTTATGATAGCCAGTTAGCCACCAACTAAATAATGAATATCTGAGTGAATGCATGAAAATAATAAAAACTTGGGGAGGCTATGGCATCCCAACTTTCCCCCTCGGCTCTGCTGCTGACCATTCCATGAGTCTATTGAAGTTTATAACTTGTTTTCGATTCTTAGACAATAAATCAGTTTGTTAGGGCCAAATTTCTCTTGAAATTATTTGTTTTTATTTTCTTTCCAATGGATTGTGCTGTTATAGCATCATTTACGAAATTTGCAGATCTTATATTTCAAAGAGCTGCCCTTTCAGGTTGAAAATTTGGGGACATCTCCTACTTCAGAAGTGCATATTGCCTTTTCACCCACCGAAGTAGAACATCTAGCAATAGTCAAAGCTGCTGCAACTTCTGGGAAGAGGAAGAAGAAAACTTATGTTCCTCTAGATGTCAAATCTGCCGAGCTACCTGATGGACCAAATGGAACTAAGTTTTTCTCTATAACTTTGTTAACTCCACTAAGTAAAGGTGAAACCACAACACTAGAGGTGCTTTACATATTGACACATTCTCTGGAACCTTTCCCAGTAGAAATAAGTCAATCAGAGTCACAGTTGGTTTATTTCCGTGATAGTGCAATATTATTGTCTCCCTATCATGTCAAGCAACAGACAACTTTTATTAAGACTCCAAGCACTCGGGTAGAATCATTCACAGTGATGGACCCCACTAAACGTGCTAGTACAGAGTTGAAATACGGGCCATATGAAAATCGTCCCCCATATTCATATTCTCCTGTACTTGTTCATTTTGAAAATAACAATGCATTTGCTGTTGTTGAGGAGCTAGAACGAGAAATTGAAATATCTCACTGGGGAAGCGTTCAAGTCACTGAGCGATATAGCTTGGTCCATGCTGGTGCTCGACATAAAGGTGTCTTTTCAAGGTATATTTGTTATCTCCTTTTTATTTTACTTGATGCTTCAGATCCTCATTTAGTTCTTTGGGAAATAACATATGTAACTATTAAAGTTTAAAAGGAATAGAAAAATTACCTACATGTCAAAATGCTCCAACATGTTGAAATAGTTATTATTTTAAGTTTGGCATGACCTTTTTTCTAATATTTTCATTTAGTTATTGTATGCTTATTATTCTTATGTGTATTGTAATTCATCAAAGTACTCTCATCTCTTGAAAAATTATCTAGTTTTTCTCAATTCTTCCTGGTTTGATAATTTGGTAGTAACTTAAAACTTTGTCTTTTTCCTTCATGTTTTAATTGCGACATTTGATGACAGCATCAATGAATCATTTTTATTAAAGTAGTTAACTGCAGAAAAATTTAAGATTTTTATCACACCCAGGCAAGAGAAGATAGATTGACACTTGCTTCATAGGCACCCTATGTTACTTATTCTATGTATCTCTAGATTGCACAGACCCATACTGAAGTCATTACTCCTGTATTAGGATTTCCAAGAGATGGAAATGGCCTCAGTTTTAACTTATACTTTACCAATTGATCAGCTGGATTTAATTGATGAAACATTAACTAATAGTATCCTTTGGTTTATGTGTAATATTTAAATTCTTCTGAATTTATTCTGACATTCCCCCCTTCATATATAATTTTTATTTTTATTTTGTATGTATAACTGGAGTTTTCTGTTGGCAGGGTTGAATATCAAACTAAACCAGGTGGTACTGGTGTCTCTTCATTTAAACATCTTTTAGCAAAACTACCGCCTAGGGTTCACTCAGTATACTACAGGGATGGAATAGGAAACATTTCCTCTTCACATCTACGTACTGATTCTTGGAAGGTAATATATGTTATTGGATTTTAATAAATACATTCCTTTTCTCCAACCTCCCACTTGACATTGTCATTGTTCACTTGTATATTTTTCTTTCTTTAATATCATATGCACCAGTTCTTTTCTTTTTCTCCCTCTTTCTTTTGGGACACTAAGCACTTGGATCGAAGGAAGCACTAGAAAGCAAGTCTAAAGCTGTTTCAATAGGTGACCACATGTTTGTGTTCATCATAAGTGAGGCGTGGTGCTGTTCATGCTTTAGAGTAATGTCATTCTTGTCAACATAAGGAGCATCATCGTCTTCATTATTTGGCCTATGGTTATGTTTTCCTGGAGTACTGTTAGGATTCCCACATTGAGTAGAATAAGAAGCTCAATGTGGTACCTAAGCCATGAGGTTCTCCCACATAATGGACCAGTCTTTTTGGGTTGGGCTTTCCTCTTGTGCTTAAGTCCTGACAAGTTCTTGGTAGCATTGACATCATAATGAGTAGATAGAAACAAAAGTATGAAACTATGAATGGAAGTGATGATTAATTATAGTTTCTACATGGTATGCTTCTATGTTAATGAAGAACAAAAGTTATACCAGTTATTTGGATGTGTAGATCACAAAGGAGTTTAGTGTTGAATGACAAAGAGATAGTGTTTGTTTTAAAATGTCATGTTTTCTGATTCAGACTTATTTACATGTTTATTGATTGCAGTCAGAACTTGAAATTGAACCTCGGTATCCTCTATTTGGAGGCTGGAAATCAACCTTTGTCATTGGTTATGGGCTACCATTGCAAGACTTTCTTTTTGAGTCTCCAGATGGCAGAAGATACCTCAATTTTACTTTTGGTTGCCCTCTTGTTGAGACAGTGGTTGACAAGTTGATTGTAAAAGTGGGTTTGTTATTATTAACTGAAAATTGTGCTCCATTGCTTCAAATTCTTCTGTATGCACTGGTGGAGGTTTAATTTACCCTTCTTGTTGAACCATTAAATTTCAGGTTGTGCTGCCAGAGGGATCCAAAGATCCCTCAGTTGAGATTCCTTTTGAAGTGAAGCAACGTCTAGAGGTAATGTTCTCTTAAAGATAATGCTGTTTGTGCAACACTGGTTTAGTTTCAACTTTAGTCAAAGCTTCATCTGTATTAAACTTTTGTAACTCATCAGCTGCATTTCTTTTTCTTATTACAAGGGATCACTGACTATAATATGCTCAAATTCTCCATGTATGTATACATAACCATTTGCATAGTGACAAGTTTGATTCACAGAATTGGAAGACAGACGGAAAAAAAAACTCTTCCAAATAGGGCATTTCAATCACTACCATGATGATTTGAGGATATAATGTATGAATATATGGATATTGGCCTCTGCTTTATATTACATATATGTTACTTTATGGTCTTCAACAATTACATGGTGATTTGGCCTTCCGTGGACCTATGTATTGTATTTATATATATATTGTGAAAATCTCATACTACATGCCAAAGTGGGACCTGATTTTGAGCATTCTCTATAGTAATGCAATATTATCTGGTAATCTATAAATGTGTTTATTTGTTGCAAGCTTTAAGCTTGAGGGGGAGGGTTAAGATTTTTTAGGACTTGGAGTCTCTTAAAGCAAGCAAATCAGATACATATTGCATGGTTTATTATTGTGTTGCGGTACAGTATTCCCTTGACCTTGAGCATTACTAAATTTTGCTGAATGTTCCCTCCTCACTTAACCTGATTGCCTGGTCTTGCACTTCCGGGACTCCTATTAATTTTGAAGGCTTGTTGAGTGGAGCTTGTACTCATTGTACTACTCTAGCACTCAACTTTAGTAGTACAGTGATTTGTATTATAACATACATCATGTATATTATAAATTATTCAGACTCTCCTCTCCTTTTCCACCCAATCCTATAAGTTCAATAGAAAATTTCTTAAAATATCAGAATAACTAAGAAACATCACCTATAACTTATTGAGAAAAGGAAAAAGGGGGAGGGGGGTATCAATATGTTAAAGAAATAGTTCAATTTGTAATCATTGATTGAAAAGAAATTATTGTCTAATTATATACAATTTAACTTCAATTTCTCCTAGATGTTTCATTTTTCTTCTCTGGGTAGAGTTTGATTCTGCTCTTGAAGAATTTCATTTGTTGTACTTTTAGCATAAAGCATTTGATTCCCTGCAGCTAAAATGGTTTTAAATTTGAACTTTGCAGATCAAGTATTCATATCTTGATGTTGTCGGCAGAACTGTGGTGGTTTTAGAAAAAAGAAATGCAGTTCCTGAGCATAATACTCCTTTCCAGGTATTTACCGAGCCCAATGTGAAAAAATAAATAAAAATTTCTAAAATTGATTTGGAATATGGGCATTTCACATGTTCTAAGAGCAAGAAATTTGTTTGTTGCAACCCCTTAATCAAGGATTAATGCTACATTTAATTCAATGTGATGATGCAACAAAAATTATCAACACCATGTTAATGACCCAAAGAAATTATACTAGGGGCATTTAGAATATCCTTTATCCTTTATTTGGAAGAATTAATTCTTAGTAATGACAGTCCTATAAATGAGACCTTTAAGCAATGTCAGGTATATGCTAATGAATGGAGTTCTAATAGCAGATGAAAGTTGTGTTTGACATGAAACTGTTTATTTATCCTTTTTGGCAATGTTATGCCTTGGGTTGCTCATGATTTTGGGCTTAAAGCTTACAAATGATGTCTGGTAAAATTCTTCTTCGATGCACTTTTCTCTGCTCATTGTTTTTTTTGGTTGTAAAAACCAAGAAAAAATGTTTTTCATGGGTTTCTCAAATAATTTTAAATAAAGTTTTCTCTGCTGTCTTTTCTCAGACAGTAGAACAAGTAACAATTTTTTCATGCTCTCAATCACTACTTCATATACTCTTGTACTTCCCAGACCTCCTGTCTCATGCTTCCTTTTTGCTTGTCTTTATCCTTAGTCTTCATTGTTTATTAGCATGTCTTTAAACCTACAGCAATTCCAATTGTCACATGTCTGATTATGATACATGTTGGATGAAGTTTGAACAATGTATTTCTAGTTCTGACATCTGGAACAAGGTTTGGATAGAACTCTCTCTCATTTTGTTTAAACCTTCATAGAAGCTGAAAAGGTGATGTAAAACACTTAAGCCATGGCTATGCTATCTGCAACTGTAACTATAATAATGGAATTGAAATATGTTATGAAATCATGGACTTATTTTCCGAATAAATTTCCTGCGTAACTTGTCAAACCTTGGTTGGAGACTACACCTAAAATTTACTTGAAGTTTCATGACTTCATGTGTAGTCTAGGTGTTCACTATGTCTTACCATGTGTTTTAATTTTTTATAGGTATACTACAGTTTTAACCCCATATTCATGCTTGCTGAGCCATTGATGCTGGTATCTGCATTTTTCTTGTTTTTTGTGGCTTCTGTGGCATATCTTCACATTGATCTTTCCATACGCAAGTGATGATCACCTAGCCAGTTTCTTGAAAGGTATGCGTTTTTTCCTTCTGAAAGGCATGTGTTAAATCCCCTCCTCTTTCAACCATTTTTTATGACTAAAGTTTTTTGACTTGTTTAACAGGCAGTGACTGAGCAGATCCAATGGATCCTTATTTTGGAAGGTCATATTGCATTGTGGCAATTTTGTGTGGAGTTAAGAGGACTAATTGCAGTTATAGATATACTTGTTTGTACAATTTTTTCCAGGCAACTTGATCTTGTGCCATTCATTCAAACTATAAACTATTCCTTCCATTTAAGAAACATAGGATATGTTAGTTAAAGGCCATCATCCTAAAGGCACGTAATGGGAACAAACAAACTTGTAAGATCTTACTAGCTATTAGAAATATTTATGTGATACTTAGAAATCAATATACAAACTTTAAATGAAATTTAAAATAATAAAAAAAAACGTATTCAAACATTTCGTTAAAAAGGTAATCCGCACTTAAATGAATGGCGTTTTGTGAGAGGAACCTAAAAGTTAAAATGTAGGGCTACATTATTGTAATTTGTAAATTTATGATATAGTTAGTAAAATATTCCTATAAATAAATAAGTAATAGTGTCCTTGTCGAATGTGAAATTAAAGTGAGAAATACCACTTAGACTGGAACTTTGCCCGAACTATTTGGCTTCCTAGTTGGAATTAACACGTTAATATGTGTACTTTCTTTTCTCCCCTCTTATGCACCATGTGCTATAGTGTCGGAAATGGCTTAATTAAGATGTGTTAAGTTTTTAGGAATGCTTTCAAATTTTGTATTTCAATCTGATCTATGAATATATGCTGTGGCTTGGCTTGGCTTTGTACTAGACGTTTTAAATACACAAAAGTTACATTTTAAATACCTAAGGCAGGATATTACTAAACAATTTAATGAGTCCAAACTTAGATAATAAGTTTAATCTTCTAAAATAACATGCAAAGTGAAAATTGGCTACCAAGCATGTTTTTTAAATTAAAAGTCTAACACGTATTTATTTGATACGAGTAATCAAGGTTTCGGTTAGATTTTGTTTGAATAAATTTCTTAATGAATATATTATCTCAGTTTGATCTATAGTTTCGTGAATATTTTAACTCACCTAATGAATATATTCCTAAACCTCAAAACTTATTTTGCTATATATAAAATATAGTCGTCTCTCTCTCTCTCTCTCTCTCTCTCTCTCTCTCTCTCTATACACACACACACACCCAGGCAATACTTCTGTTCTTGTTTATTTTAACTGGCTTCTGCTATATTTGTTATGACTTATGAGAACTAATCTTCAGATTTGTCTTAATTTCCCTTGCATGCCCCCCCACCGGGAACGTCTTTATAAGTACTAGTAAAGATTTCTTATAGAAACTGAGACATTGTTTCCATACATAACAAACATTTTCTACAGAAACTACTTGTCTCTATTTTCGTTTTTAACGTGTAGGTAAAAATAATATTTTCTCTCTCATTTGCTCTCTTTTGTCAAGGAGTTTTTTTTATTAGTTAGAACAGGAAAAATTAGAGACACATAAAGGAAATAGGATATTTAAATCCTACACGTTATGATATTTACTTGATGTAAATTGATTGTCCGGTTCAAGTATAGAAGTTCCAAATAAACATTTTATTTTTTTCGCAAGCTTTGAATATAGCAATAAGTCTGTAAATCGTTAAATTCAAACTTGTTTATTACTCAAGAGTCAATTCATTCTTATGATATACTAGCATTATAGCTCACTCTACATATCCACAAACTTAATCAAATTCAAGTAGCCCCCTAAAAGAGTACAAAAAAGAAAAGTAGCTCCATAAAGGACCACGATGACCATATTTTTATTCCATCTTTCAATATTACAGTTAATGCTTATTCGTCACCCCTAAAGTGATTTTGAGGCTGATGACACGTTTGGAACTGTTCTTTTCATGAAGATGATGCTCGGAATTTCAAAATGGGATGCTAAAACAAGTTTTCTAAGACTTTTTTATACATAACTCTAAGAAAGATTTTATTTTACTTGTTTTTTTTCTTTCTAAAATCATTTTTCAGAACTGCGTTAAAATAATATTAATAAAAAAAACTAAAAAACAAACAGACTACTATTGTTTTCAGGTCACTGCCAAATTCCTGCACTTGAATTCATTACTGATAATTAGTGGTTGACTGGTTGTACTACCTTGTTATTCTAATTCATGAGGAAACGTATATTTGGATAAGATAATTTCCTAATAAATTACTTTTGTCAGTTAAAATTATCTATCCAAACACACTCTAAATGTTAATATAGAAAATCTCTCCATTTTTTATTTTCTCAAATCAATGTTGTTTGTTCAGATTGGTGCAGGTGAACTTCCAGATGACACAACACTTGTTTGTTCTCGAGGCTCAGACAGGTTTGCATGCCTTACATTTAGATTTTGTATAGTGCTCTTTTGAAGTAGTAGCTAGGAACCACCTCCATGTTGCTGGGTTTCAATGGATAAGACTCTTGGCCAAAAAGAATGGTTTTTACTTTTTAGCTTCATGCTATGAATGTTGGTTCATAATAGTGCATCTTTTGCCATCTCAACCATATTATCTAGTTGCTTGGAAAGGACTCCTGGAAAAGGAATGAACTCTCATTTTAGTCCTTGAGGTTGTAAGCATTAGTTTTGCTAGTCCTTTACCTCACGAAACCTTCATTTTTAGTCCCTGACTTGACTAAACGTTGTTACCTTCTGTCCTTGTTCATTACATTTTCCACTGACATTTTGCAAATTTAAGGACTAAAGCGGTTTCAGTGACATTTTGCAAAGTTAGGGTGTGTTTGGAAACCCGTGTGATTGGTGTTGAATGGAAGTTTTACACTTTCCTATGCAGAAACATAGAAGTAATGTGAGTATTGGATTGATGTAGAATTCGAGTTAAGTTGAGTTGGATGGAACTAATATCCAAACACACTTAAAGTGAAGATTTTGCATAGTCATGGACTAAAAGTGACCAAAGTTTACAATCTTAGTGAATATTTAATCTCTTGAAAAAAGAAGAAAAACACCAGATATATCATCATCAACGCTTGGTATGTGTTTTTTGTTTTGTCTGAGCAGTGCATTAGAGTTCCTATCCACATGCAAATTAGCAAACTTATAGCTTGATTGTTGCTTGCTACATAGAAAGGGAAGGCTAACTATAGATGGAAGCATACTTCAATGTGAGTCTATTCGTTTTGCAAAAGAAAAGATCTAAATGTCTTTGCAAATCTCATTTTGCTCCGAAAATCTTTTTGCAAAAATAACACAAACATGCACTCTGTCATTGGCAGCCAAGTTGTCACCGTAATGAGGTAATCTATGTTTCATTGTTACTATTTTCACTTTCATTTACGATCAAAGAGATTAAGACGCTGGTTGCTTGGTTTTACTAGATTTTCATGGCGTGAGCTTTTTTAGTTTCATGTGATGATAGTAGTAGTAAAGCCTAGTTGCAATTTTAGTGTGTGATTTTCATATTTAAGTTTTAATTGTTCTCATTTCTTTTTTTGGTTACATTTGTTCTCATTTAGTCCTTATAGTCTTTCAATTGTTCAAATTAAATTTCATTTTAATAATAACAGAAAGATAATAGACGTGTGACGAATCATTGATTTATATAGATTTGCAAGAGTATATGGAATATTGAAATAAAAATAAGATTAGACTATTTATATGATATTTATTATATAAGTTTTCAATATAATGTTATTTGAGGAATATCTCTCTAACACTTCTTCAAACACATTTTCTTTTATTATTTAAAATTATTAAAAACTATAAAATCAGGTGAGAAAATCATTAAATATGACAAATAACCTAAAATATTATTATTTTAAATAAATTTCAACCAATATCAACCAATAGAGTATCACAAAACATGTTGCTAGCATTTCTCATATTGGGACGGAATGTGCAGAGCATTTATTTTTAATATTTCTATTTAAAAATGTTTTCAAAATTTAAACATGTGTTGCAGTTCAGAAAAAGGGGTATATGGATTTGCAAGAAGCTGCCAAGGAGGATAGTACATCATGCTCTTATGGAGCCACTCTCCAAAAGGATTCAAGTTGTGCTTCACCATGCACCTGGGCTGCTTCTGATCCATCTTTGTTTTTGGTTCGCGGAGAAAATTATCTACATGACCATCAGAAGGTATTCTACTAAATTTTAACCTTTTGTTTTGTTTTATGTTTTCTTTTTTAATTGATACATTACCATATTTTCACTTTTTTTATAGTCAATATGTGAAAGAAATTGTTAGAAACTACAAATTTTGTTTTCATCATTTCATGCACAAACTTATGAACATGACACTTTTTGTGCAAGGCTAGCTTCAGTGATGCTAATGTTTCACACTATAATAAACAAGTTTATACGTACTATTTTATTTTTCTATATAAGAGGGTAAATAAATTTCTCTTTTCAGGTCAAGGCAAATGGCACCTTGACGCAAATGATTGGTCCAGATTGGCTTCGTTCTAACACAAGAGAAGATAACTTGAGTAGTCGTCCCGGTTCCATAGTTCAGGTATATTTTATTTCTTCTTAGTTTGCTACTTGTGTATTTGTGATCAAATGGTTGGTCCATTATTGTCACAAAATTAACTGCTAGAAAATTATTAACATTTTATGCTTTTGGATTTATTCAGCAATACGCAGCAAAAGGTGGTCCAGAATTCTTTTTTGTTATCAACATACAAGTGAGTATGACATCTCATTGTTACATCCATCACCCTAAAATTATGGGATTGTCTAATGTATACTATTGTCATGAATCAGATGCCCGGAAGCCCTATGTATTCCCTTGCACTCTATTACATGTTGAAAACTCCTTTGGAAGACCATCCCTTATTGCAGAGCTTTGTGGATGGAGATGATGATTATAGGAACTCAAGATTTAAGCTGATACCATATATTTCTAAGGTACATTTCTACTAAAAATGTGACATGTAATAAACACAAAACAAAAAATTCAGGATCAAGATAATAAGAGTATCTTGTTTCCCTCAGGGATCATGGATAGTCAAGCAAAGTGTTGGAAAGAAAGCATGTTTAGTAGGGCAAGCGCTAGAAATGCTTTATATCCGTGGGAAGAACTATCTAGAGGTAACATGGCCAAATTCACTAGTGATTTTGTGGTATCAGTTTTGTTTGTGTAATTTCTTTTCATATTACTGATTCACACAAAATTTTCCTTATTATTTTCAGCTCACGTCTCTTGTTTTATAAACTAACATTTAAATTATGTTTGCATTATTAGATTGATATAGACGTTGGATCTTCAACCGTGGCAAGAGGGGTGGCTAGCCTAGTTCTTGGATACCTGAACAATTTGGTGGTAGAAATGGCATTTTTGGTACAGGTAAAATTAAATGATCAATATGGTTTTGTAAGAGTATAAATAAAAATAAAATGTGTATTGAACTTACTAAACCAAGACCAATATCATTTACATAAAATTGTTAACAATTTTCGTTTCTGTTACTAGAATTACATATGTGAGAATGTGTGTGCAGGGTAACACACAAGATGAGCTCCCAGAAGTTCTCCTTGGAACATGTAGACTAAATCATATGGATGCCTCCAAAGCATTTCTGGTGAATTCATAAAAAAAAAAAAAAACTACCTGTTAAGTCTTTGAGGAGCAGAAGCTGATAGTCCTACTACACCAGCAAAAGTTAAGGATGTTGTAAAATCTGCTGTCCTGCATGCTTCATGTTGGTGGTAGGAGTTTTCCTATGATTTTTCTGCTGGGCTGGTCAATTTGCAAAGCAGTTGCTCCTTATTTTCCTCTCTAAAGTAAACATATGTTGCACAAAACTAATTCCTTGGCCCGGTTCGTGCCCCGAATCAGTATAATATGCAAATCAGAAGTTGAAAAAAAAAATTACATGACCCCAATTTAAATTAGAGTCTTGCCCTACCTCTGCCTTCAGCTCGTGTCTTTTAGTTCTTGCTTCTATGCTCTCATCAACTATATATTTTACGTTTTTAATGTATTTCTATAAAAAAAAACGTACAACAAAATGATATGACATAAACACAATTAACTGTGTCACGTTTATTATATATGGATCTAAATAATATACACTAAATTAAGGGGACAACTTTTTAAAGATCGATTCAAAATAAAAAATGGAATTACATTATCAACATCTATTGTCAGGCATCTCTAATTAACTTATTGTTAATTTTTTTTTGGAATTTATGTATCTGTTATTTATTATGTGAAAATTAGTCAAATATTGTTAATTATGTAAATTTTTCTGGCGCCACACAAAACCCTAAAATGATGTAGCATGCATATTTTTAAGTTAAAATAAAAACTAAAGCGACTAATAAATATTTTTAGTATTGGTAATATAAAAAAATTACTATATTAAAATATATTATATAAAATACATTGAAAAGAAATTAGACTTCTGATACTGAAGAAAACAATATTATATAAAGTCAAGCAATCAATCTTTATTCAAAATGTTTAATCTAGTTTTGAACATGATGTTAAATTGTTACAAGTCTCATAGTACTAATTTTTTATTCCTATATTTTGATTGTTACTCATAAAAATAAAAATAAAAAGAGTTGCAAGGCAATGCAATAAGCACCAAAGGGCAAGACCATATGAAGTTATATACACTAAAACTCCATACTAAACAAGAACTCGGGGTTGTCCATGCTGCCTAGCCTGATGATGGAGGAGGAAAGGTTGAAGGTAAACTCGTTTCGATATCTTGGCTTTGTGTTTGCTCTTGTTCCTTCTTTAGTTGTGCGGCAAAAATAGTTTGAATTGCAGTGACAGTGAGAATCAATGTGAAACTTGTTCCAACGACAATGCCTATCCATATCTTGAACTTCACGATTCATGAGTTGAAATATGAAGAGTCCACAAAGAAATACATGAGGCCACTTTCGACACCAAGGCGATGCTTTCTTGATAATGCTAAATCCGAAACAGGAACACGAGCAATCGAAACGATACTCCATGCATCGATCATGTTTTGTTTTGACCTACTTATCCACGAAAAAAGAAAAGTATAGAAGTGGCCATTACCACTATGAATGTCACAACATGTTGCAGCGGTAGAGAGATGCTAATCAATCTAAGTACAAAATAAGTTTAACATAACATAAAATAATACAAAATACAAATAGGGAAACAAACTAATGGCAATCATGAGACTTTGTTTATAATTTTTGTCATGGTTGAGTCAAATAGGTGATGGTCTAGTCATTACTCATTACAACTAGTTGATCGCTCTTACCATGATTTAGTCGATGCATCTTGGTTGATGCAAGGAGGTTGTGGACAGGTCATTGTAGTTGCCTAATGCTCTCGTCAATACAAAATCTTATGTACAACAAAAATATGTTTTTGTGGTGCATCAGGTTATAATGGAAAACGTATTTTTGTTGTATAGTAATCATAATGGAAACACAATTTCATCCAACATACAACGTGAGAAAACTAATGTGTTGGAGGGGTTGTTTTCGATGTCGCATCATGTCTCCAGTGGGTAGGTACCTAGCATCTCTAGTGAGGGAATGCCTACTGCCTAGTGTCTTCGATGAGGGAAAGGAAAGGGGTGAGCTAAAGAGAATTGGGGAAAGGTTGTTTATGATTGAAGGTGGGACTTGGGAGGAGGGATGGGGGTTTGGGTAGAATAGTAATTTTAGGTTTTATTTTTGTTAAGTTGGGGTGTCCTTAGAGAAACGGGAGGTGCCAATAATAACATCCATCTCACAGTTGGGTTTTCTCCCAATATGTGCCAACAATAATGCCATTTTTTTTTACTTTTTAAAAATATCCAAACTACCCCACCTTCACCCTCCCCTTCCCCACCCCCCCTCTCACCTTCACCTGTCCTCCTCCCACCCTCCCCCGCGACCCTCCCTTTTTTCTGTCTTTTTCGTTCTGTTCAAAGTTGTCTCAAGCAATTTTGGTTTTTTTTTTTTTCCTTTTTTGCTTTTCCCAGATCTTGTGAAACTAGTTTCTATAAAAGAATATTTTTATAAATAAAAAATATACACAAAGAAATAGGCTAGCAGTGCAAAGAATAAAAAAGGTAATGTAAATAGCATCCGGAGAGAATTGACTGAACATATGTTTTGATATTTAAGTGCATGGGTTTCAAAGGTAGTAAGTTTAATTAGTCACTGCAAAAAATTTAAGCTGATTTTCAAAACATGGGCGGGACTTGGGTATTAGACTATTAGTAGCGTGTTTGTTTCCTGAATCGTGAAACGTATGTACACTTAAGAGTAAGATAATGTTACTTCTCACAAAAAGGGACATTGGAATGTGTGCCAACTATTTGATAGGGGTTCACAGGCATGCTCTAGGACTTGACCTGGCCTGGTTTTTATAAAGTAGTCATTTTATAAAAATGTATTGAGTTCATAAAGAATTAAAACAACAAGAGACCAAAAAAAAATATTAAAAAACAAAATAAGACCCGATACTTTAATTATTTATACGCTATGCTAATTACAATTTAAGAATAACTGTTTTTTTTAATATGAATACGAAAAAAAATCATTTCATAGCTCACAAAGTTACTGTTAAATAAATGTATTGCACAAAAATTTAAATTTTGTATATAAGAAAATAAAATTGAGATGAGTTTTGGGTTTGGGCAAACCTATTCTACTAGGCCTGGCTTTTGATCACCACTACTCTCAAGAATCAAGACATATAACATGGTACACCAGTCACTACCATTGTACTTTTTCTGTGCAATTATTACTAATATGAGCATGGTGATGACTGACAAATAGATGCCAAAGTTTCCCAAGTAGTATCTGATAGTGCACGATACTGTTTGCATAATTGCTCCACATAGTATGCATTTTTTTGCTCATTCACCTTCCATGCTTTCATTTATAAGTGGGGATTGAAATTGTTGATCATCTTTTTTCATGTCTCTTTAATCGAATAATAATAACTTAACAACAACAAATTATTTTAAATGGCATATAGGTTGCCACAGTTTTTGACGAATTATAATTGTTCAAATAAGTGGGAAATGACATAGGAAAATGAAACAATATATTTAGTTCTTTCGGTGCAGGGTAAATGTTATCTTCGTAACATTGCCATTATCAAACTGCTTAAAGCTGCATGTGAAATTTTGCTATAAAGAATAGTGCTACTAGTGTAAAACATTGTTTTTTCATCTTGTTTTTCTTCCACAAAATATGTAGGAGGGTACTTATGAATATCATTTCATATTAGTGGCTTTATGAGACTCCTTTCAGCGGAACAATAGAATGTCAGAATCCAAATGAGACTCCTTTTATGAGACTGCTATATTACTGTACATTTTTTTTCTTTTAAGAGTATAGAGACATCAAACATTGTCTGGGTATATCACTATAGTTGAAACTAGAAACGCATGGCTCTCGAACAATTTGCGAAACAATTTTTCTTTTGAAAAAAAAATTGTCGGTCATACTGGCGAAATAGTTCCATTGATGTTGATTTATGCATATTTTTATTGCTTTGCTTCTTTGGTGCCTTTTTGGCATTTTTGTGGTTATGGGGTGGGCCTAGTTGCTTCTTAATTAATTTTCTACATCAACTCCAAACATTGTTTGGGCTTTAAGACAAAGTTGCCTCTCGTAGTAGAACTTGGGTTGGCCCACAAAAATTACTATGCAACCCTCTCGCCAAAAACTAGTCACCAGATAAAAATAAGTAAAACAAAAATAACATAAAAAATGAAAACAAGTCACAACTCAAAATGAAATTAATACTTAAAAAATAGTTTATACTTAATCATTAAAAGGGTCCAACCAAAACTTGTGTATACGTTTATCCTTCTCTCTATGTTTTATATATAACTTTTTTTATAATGGGATTGTGATTGATTAATACACTGTTTTGAGACCCTTGGTGCTGTGTCCCCCAATGCCTTTATAAGGAGTGGGTTGCCACACTCCATAACACTGTTTTTATTTTTTTTTTCCACGTTGTGTTGATGTGCTCCCTTGAATGGGAAGCACCCCTAAAGCCTTTAATTTTCCTTCTCCAAAATGCCCTTCTTTAATATACCTAAAATCATTATAATTTATATGCATGGGCAACAACATAATTTCCCCACTCATACAAATTTAAAATTAGCAACGTTGTCCCCACGTTGTGTCATCTAATTGTGGCACCCACGTGGCACATGTCCGCATTCAAAGATGTTATATCTTGCTATAGCTCATAAATCTTCCTTGTCTATTCAAGGACACACTTAATTTAATAGTTGAAACTTTGGTTTAAAACTAAAAGAATTGTGGAAAAGACCTTCTTAGTCCTCAGCTCACATGTAACCGTCGCTTTCATTTCCCCATTCTCGGCGTTTAATTCGGTGATTGAAATGCTTAGGTATTTTCTAATTAATATAACTTTTTCACAAATATAAATTTATACCCACGTGACATCATCACGTGCTTCATTTATTTTTTCTTTTGCGGTCCAGCACACCTTATGTGTCTTGAGAACAAAGAAAAATTGTGTCTGCAAAGCTTTTATAACTATAATAAAAGATAAAAAATGCTAAAAAGAGGGACCTTGTATACTCGTCTCAGGAAGAGAAAAAAAAATAGTTATACGTTATATAGTGACAAAATCTGACCGTTGCAATACTGTCTTCTGCTTTGGGTATTATAGAAGGAAGAATATAGACATTAATTGTTTGATTTTTAAATATTAGTTATTATTGGTGGTCTTATAATAAATATCTCTGTTCTCCACTTCTTCTAATCAGTCACATGGTATATTGGTATGAGTCATTTTAGCAAAGATTGGAGTAAATTTTTGGTATTTCTGTAATATTTTTTTATACCTATCTTCTTTATTTAATATTTTTATTAGAGAAAAATAACTATACACGTTAAGTAAATTTATTTAAGTTTAAAGGATTTTATACTGCAAGTTTATTAAAACAAATTCTAAGTTTACGTATAGCTTATAGAAAATATTAAACACAACAATGGATTTCTTGTGGTATAATATATACAAGTAAGTTTTTTATTCAAGTTAGCACATAAGACTTACCTAATTTTACCTCACCCCACACTGAACTGCAAGATGCGTAGTGAACGTCTCGTTAACACATTATTATTACTATTAGCATTATTAGTTTCATCATTGGTTTTTTAGGGTTTGAGATTGTTTATTTAGAATATAAAGTGTGCAATATGTTTGGCCTTTTAGATCTAATATGGGTTATATAATAATATTATATTTGGGTTAGATTGTTTTCATCTAAGTTAATGGACCTTAATAAGGTCAATTCAATAAAAACTAAAGAATACATAACTTCTCTTTTTTAAATATTGTGACACGAAGAGACTTAATATGTATGGATCTTAATTTAAAGCATATAAAAGCATACACAATTACTCAATTTCAAAATGTTATCATAAAAAAATTAAATATAAGTAAACCTGGACTCAAAGACAATTAAAGGTTATTGTAAGGATATATTATCAAAAAATGTGCAATCACATAGTATAACGAAAAACCGTTTGAAAGAAGGATGCACATGAAAGTCAAAATAGTACGCACCGACGGGAAATGCATGGGATTCAGCTGCGCTTCCCTTCCTTAACCGGTAATCAACCTCTTTTTCCCGGTTAACCTGTCGGCGCCTTAACTGTCGGCACCGACGCGCCAGATTTATTCCCGGTCGTTTTTTTTTCATTTTTCTTCTACTTCCCATTTTATATGCTTTTTGATAATTTTTATTTTTATGGTCTAGCAATAATAATAATAATAATATTTGAAGGGGTGCACTTTGTTCCTTTCGACGTCTTTCACTATCGATGGATATTTTTTGCCTTCCAAATTTAATTTCCAGTGACGTGGCACGTGCCTTACGGGGGAATACTACCCTGCGGGGCGGAGCAGGCTGGTACGGTTTGAAAATGAAACACTTTATGATTATGTGGGTACCACCAGTGTGGCACTTCTTATTCTGTGGATGTCAAGTACCAGATCATGCACGCACGTGACTTACAACCAATCTTTGCTAAAAGGCTTCGCCAACCAGTAACGACTCAGCAATAAGTAGTAGAGTCACGCTTCATAACACACTTCAACAGTGTAAACATTATATAAGGTATCTTTATTAATAGGTAAATCAATTGCTCCTACAGTCGTACTTCTCAAATAATCAAATTTAATAAAAAATACATTCAATAAATTAGTTGTTATCACTGACTAAAAAGGTAACGTAAAATAGATGAAATTTACTCCAATATCTTTTTTAATAATATTAATGGTTTTAATATAACGATGATAATGATAGTATCTATAGTGATAATATGTAAAACAATAAAAACACATCTCACACAAGTTATTAGTGATTTTATCACAATAATGATATATAACAACTGTTTACCTAGCGTTATTATTTATAAGAGTTTAAAATGAGAAAAAAAATCTTGGTTTGAGGACCAATGCTTCCAGAGATAGTTTACTCTTCTCTTGATTCTTGAAATCTGATAGTGTTTAATAGTTATTTATTAGAATCATTAAATTTCAATAACATTCATAAAACTGTTTAGAGACTAAAAATGAAAATTGCAAATAATTTAGGAATAAAAAATATAATTACCCCTAAAAAATAATACCCTAAACCAAGTGATTCACTTGTTGATTTTGTGACAAATATAATATAGAAAAAATTTCAGTATAAAATTCATATACTTATTGGTTTTTGTTGTTCTACCAATGACCCATTAATTAAACTAATATTCTATTAATCTATCACCTTGATTAAGTCAAATGACCGATCTTGTTCTGATACTACTGCTTCTCACTCACCACGTCCACCTACATCTCTAAACATTCCACTTCTAGTGTTATAGATTTGTGGAAGTCTATTTTTCTTTAATCTTTATCATATTGGAAAAATTATCCTTAAAAGGTTGGTTGGTCCATTATTTCGATGTATAGGTTGAAAAATACAACTCATTTGTTAAAGAGTGTTGGGTAAGTTGACCATACAAAAAATAAAAAGAGAAAGGAAACAATTAAAAAAGAAAATATAAATTAAAAAAATATATTAAAGAACATCTTCTACTAACGTAAAATATTGGGTCTTAAACACATTACCACTTTAGGCCAAAATGAAAAATAATTCAATTTTTTTTCACATTATTTTTGTTATTATTTTCTTATCTGATTTAGAAATTTAAAAAATGGCTAACAAGGTAAGATATCATATTAAAAGTTCAATTTTTTATAACTTTATCATAATCCATATAAGTGAGTTAAATGTGTTTTATGTTAGAAAATTAATTCCTAAATTCTTATGGTGGAAATCATCACCTAATAAAACTTCAGAAACATCATATTTCCATCACTATAGTGATTTATCTTTAATCTTCTAGTCCTTAGTCTTTCCTTATGAGTTTTAGTCTTTCACAGTTAAATCACTCCTTAGAGGATATTCTTTTTAAATGGGAAAAAAAGAAATTTGATTTAACATATTATGGATCATAACCTTATATAGTGTTTATTGTTAGACCAATAAGCTTCCATTAAATCTAATTAGTCAATCACTGATATTTACTCATTTATCTCATATTTACTTAGGAATCTATTTAAACATATTTAATTGATCACTTTAATTTATCTAATATATATTAAATAGTATAATATAATTATTAATATAATATTTAGCATATAATAACGTCAAGAAAATTTAATTTCCAAACATGTTACCCATAACTCATGTCTCATTGATGAAATTCTCCCAATTTTCTTACTTCTCTTCATATTCTCATGGTACTAGAATCTAACTGGTTAGTCAAAAGTAAGAGATATATACAAAGAAGAGATTCTTAATTAATCATATTGAAAGTCTTCTGAATGATAAGATGGACTAAGTAATATATGTCCCGTTGATAAACAATGATAGTGGTTAGTCTTATATTGATTAGAAAAGGACTCAATGAAGAATATTATGTATATAAAGATATTTTACTTATACATGTAATGCCTCAAGAGTTTGGATTGCATGTGGTGTCTGTTCTACATATGTAATTTACACGTGATGCATTACTAAAGATATTTCCAATATTTATTTTAAAGTCACAAATTGTATATGAGTGTTGTCGTGTTACTTCTTACAAACTAAATAGTTCAAATCTTCCCTTCCCTTCTGATTTCTTTAATCAAATCAAGTACATTTATTTTTTTCTTGCTATCTTCCAGTGATTGATTTTCTTTCAAAATATTGCACCTAAAGTTTATATGAATAAACAATATACTTTAATTTCACTATAATTAATTATTTTTAGGGTTAATGTTGAATAATTATGTTATATAAAAAATGTACTACATTAAGGTTAAGAAAACCTATATACAGTAAAGACATAGCTTTGGATAGGGAACACGAGGTGACAACTTATCATTGTCCACTTGGTTAGAAAATTTATTCAGATAAAATGGCTAAGAATAAATTAATTAAGATGGAACTAACTAAGAATGTGTTTTGGGATCCAAACCACTGATTCTGAAATACTTTGTACATATACGGCAGAAAACGTGACTCAAGTCCAATCATTTAACATCAAATTAATAATTAATTATCAACAGTCAACATACACTCTGAATCATGCTCTTTCACCTCGTTGTTTCACCATCATCGTGTTTATTTAAGTTTACAGCTCACTGCATTCTGCTCGTGAGCTGCCCAACCCTTAATGGATCAGACATTCTTATCATTTTGTGCTTTTTTCTTGCAATCAAGCAGCTTCCAAAATCCTTATTTAACTATGCCAGTATTAATTTTTGACCAAATGAAGCAATTTTTTCTGTCATTTCAAAATCAATATGTTTCAGTATAAACTCGCACGTAATGCATTCATTTCCTTATCACTTCAGGAGGTGAGTCCGCTGATTAAAAATGTAACAATATTTGATGGAGAAAATTAAAACATTGATCAAGATTTTTTCAAATCAAACTAATGTAATCCTTATTATCACTTATTGATAATCGTTCAATAATTTTTTTTATACTGTTATCATAATTAGTACCTTTGACTTTTTATTAAAATTTTAAGTATATATTCTTATAAATTTTGATATTTTAAGTCATATATGTGACTAATCATTTGTTTGTAACTCAATTTTTTTAAAGATTTTGTTGGTAACTTAATTATATTTAAAGTATTTAACCTATGAAGAAAGATCACAAATATATTATATAAGAATTATATTCAATTTTTTATTTATAAATTTAATATGTATTATCAATTCAATCATGTTCATTAGATAATAATTCAATGTTTTCATTTGATACGTTATGTACTTGTTAATATTAAATATAATTATTTAAGTAATAATGGTTGTCCTAATCCTAAATTAAGGACTGATTTGTGGGGGCAAGCATGAACCACAAAAGTTCATGAGAGATCACATTTTGTCCCGGACCTGGTTTAGGTACGGCTCTAGCACACATGGACCCCACCACCACATGTTGCACCCACCCAAACACACCCTTTCAAAACTGTAACAACGGAAAATATCTTAATACTCACTCATCATCCTTCCGAAATAAAAATGTAAAAATAATGAATAACAAAGAAACAGATAGGTACAGGTAGTTGCTTTGACGCAAAAAAGTCAGCAAGCACACATGGCAGCACCCGATTCGCTACATTGGCGAGAGGTGACGAGTGAGAAGCAACAATGGCCAAAAATGGCGATGGCAAGGTCACGTGAGGGAAGTCCCCACGTCGCGTGCTGTTGCTGAAGTAGCTGGAATTCAGTGGGTGGGGTCCACGGTAACTGGGGTATTCCATATTCGCCACGTTGATCAACGTGTGGACCGAACCATCGAACATGCAACGCGGGACCCACGCTAACATGACAAGGTTAATTAAGGTAAAACAAAGAATGGTACAAAGGTTATATCGCTTCTTTTGTTACTTGATTATTCGCTAGCTTTGTCATTCATCTCCTGCACATCTCGCACACCACTTCGAGTTTAGATGAATGTTCTTTTATTGTAAAAAAAAAAAAATACATTATCAATTAATTTGACTTCAACTATAATTTTTTTTCTACAACAATGGTATCATAGACTTTAGTATGAATGTTCTTTCATTGTAAAAAAAAATATAAATTATCAATTAATTAAAAAATTTGCTTGATTTTTAAGGTAAGTATTTTAAAGAGTAAATAATTTATATATTAATTTTTTATACTATAATATGCTAATAACAAATTATCATATATAATATATTTATTGATCTTTCTAATAATTAGAGTAAATGGCATGTGCATCTCTAAAAGTTTTTAACTTGTTAAACTTGATATTCTTATATTGTATAATCCAACAAAAATTCCCTATTTTTCCCATTATAACATAGTACCTTTCTCCTCGACTTATCTGGTGTTAATTTTTTGTAAATTTCCCATGATATTTCTATACTATTATTATTTTTTTATTTTAGTTCTTACTGCCAATTAATAACGTTAATTGATGATATAATATTAACATCGTTAACTTAATGACTTGTGACATCACTAATAAGTTTGATAGAAGAGTCTTGCTTATTTACATTTGTAATAACTTTTTCAAAATAATATTGTTATATATAGTTGATTTTTTTAAAAATAATGAGGACTAATATTACACATTCTACAATTTAATTATAGAATCAAGATTGTGATCGTGTACATGTATAACCTTGAAGAATCTAGGTATACAATTGATTTCAATAAACTTTTCTAGGATGACAACAAATTTTGAATATAAGATTTTATACAAATTATTCAAACTTTTTACAACCGAACCAACCCCAACAACATGCATGTCAATAACCCTTTTAACTTAAATGAAATGAGTATGTGTTTAATGGAGCGATTAGAGATATTAAATAAGGATATATCAAATTAATATATAAATTGTCTAACTAATAATTATTAATATTATTTTACTGTTTATTTGTGATAATTATCATGATCAATAAAATTAACGTGGTCATATAAATACTTATATTTTCTGTTTAGGGATATTAATTTGTCAGTGAATCTTTGTTTATACATCATGCATGCTCACAAAATAAGCATACATACGCATGTGCCATTCTCAATTGGAAAAAGTACAAGAGCGTTTTGCTACTTGTACCGACACAGAATTTATTTAAGGAAACGATTTTTTTTTTCATTTTTATCAAGGAAGCAACTTGATTACTATATTATTTTCATTTATATGTATACCATCATCAATTTAATTGATGCAAGATTATGCTAATTTAATTAATGATATTAATTGTATTTTATATGCTAAAAATGAGAATTTTAATGTTGATAATCATCTTACTCAACTTAAATATAATTGTTTTTCATAAAAAAAATGTTGGTATTTTCTATAAAAAAAACAAATATGTATGTATAAACCCATTCAACCTTGATTTTGAGGACTGGCAGATGATGCGACTGGACGCTCAATCACGTCGTTCATTTAAATCCGTTATATTCGCATTTAGTTATGCAAATGACTTTAATTAGTGACTTCTTGCAACTGAGTGACAAAAGCGTCGGTGCAACTTCACTTTCGGAATCTTCCTATAGCTGACGATATATTTGTTTACTTATTTTATGTTTAATTGGATATTTGTTTCTTTAGTTTATGCATAGTTTTGTCTTTTTTTAGTTAGTTAAGTTTTCTTTGTATTTTTAGAATTAAGTAAATATAATTATGTCATTAAATTTATTTTCTAAATTTTCTTTTATTCAAAAATCAAAAATCAAAATCATTTTTTATCCAAAATTAAATATTAAAAAATGTTTAAATCTTAATCTCACATTTTATAAAATACTTTAAATTTTATTAAATTTCTAAATTTTTATTTTTAAAATATTTTATATCTAAAAAAAATTACAAACCTCTAAATGTTAAGATTAAAATAATAATTCAAACATTTAAGGTAAAAGAAAATTAAAAACTTAATTGACTAAAAAAATTTCAGAGGGAAATATTACACATCTTTTAAATTAAAGAATGGTTACCTGCTAGTTTAATTATTAAATAAATAAAAGTTGCGTGGTATATAATAACGAAAAAGATAGCTTAAAAAAATAAATATAATATTATAAATAAGTAAGTTGCTTATGCTAATTGCTAAATGAACTGTGTTTGCCATGTGAAGTCAAAAAGTATAAAACAGTTGTATTCAAGCGTACAAGCGTGTTGAAATATACAAAAGGAAACATAATAAAACTTCTCTCTCTCCCTGGTTTCGACTCAAATTTTGTTTTTTACTTTCCATTTGATGGAATTAATACTAACCTCCAAATCTAAAGAAGATGCCAACCATTATTTTTCAAAAAACAAACTGTCATAAAGTAGATCGTTAATTCCTTTAAAAAAATCGTTAATTCAAAAACCATCAATCTTACTGTTTTATATCAATAGTCTTTTATGTTTAAATAAAATTTAAATTTTTCCTACATTTTTTTATCAATTTGAGTTTTTATATATAATTGAATAATAATTTTTACATGCTCACTTTTAGAAATGTTTTTGTTATAATATCAACTTCTTAAAACATTAGTATTTTTTTCATAAATAATTATTCCCTAAAGTTTCTATTTATTGAGATATTGATTTCTGAAAAACCAAATTCAAATAAATAAAAATCTAAGGAACAAAATCCAAACTAAAAAAAAAGTTATACAGTCCAAAACTCAAATAAATGAAAATGACAAACATTAAAATATTATTTAAGCTTTATTTTTTATATTATATATTCTAGAGGAAAAGAACTAGAGTTAATTAAGGCACCCAAGCCGACAAAAAAAATATATTACGTCAAAATTGTCAAATGCAAAACACGTTAAGGAAATGTAGATTTCTTTCCATGCATAAATAGCGTGTTAGGCACTTGGGCAATTTCGGAATTGAATAATATCTATGGTGCAGTGATTGGTACCTTGAATTCTAGCATTCATATCAAATAAAATAAAAACCCTAGTTGTTTTTTCAACAAACTTTGAAGGCTGGGATTTTTGGGATGATTAATTGCTATTAAGCCTAACACTAACTAGAGTCATTGAAATGCTAACTGGGTTTTGAACCAATTATTATTATTATTATCATTTTCTTTCCTTTCGTTTGAAGAAGATGAATTAGTCTTTTAGAAGAAAGGGATTCAAAGAGTGCAACCCAAGTTAGTTAAAGAAGTTAAGGATGAATGGAAGTAGCACCACTGCACTACCACACACAGTGTCTCACTTTGTCCCCTTTTAGCAGATTTTTAGAGAGAGAGAGAGAGAGAGAGAGAGAGAGAGAGTATTTTTGAAGGAATTGATTCAAAGAGTGTAACTCAAGGCAGTTAAGAAAACATAAGAGATAAAAGAAGAAGAAGAAGATAGATTGTGAGAGTAAGTGAAGCCATCATTTCCATTTGACCCAAAGCCGAAACACACTTCAGTTGTGCAGTCACTTTTGCCAACCTTTTTCTTTTATTTTTTAATTTTCCTTTTTCTTTTTAATAAATAATAAATAAAATAAAATCATGTGTAAGTTGCCACGTGGTAGCTGTTAATTATAGGGGATCCTCTCCCCTTAATACATTATCATATAGTAAAACTTACTTAACTAAAGGGGATCATGGACCAATATGATTTAGATGGTCAATGTAAATTGGCAAAGTAAAGTTTTAAACTGCAGTCCCAATAATAAGGTTCACTATAGAAAATAATTCATCGTACGCAAATGCGGTAGTCAAACAAAAAATAGGTTTTACGTTTTCCTTTTGACAGCAATGTCCAATGTAGTTATATAAGCATTCGTTGACTTACTAATACATTTATATAAATTGGAATGAGATTTCATTGTGAAAATGAAAATTGATCCTGAGATAATATCATAATTCACTGTGCATTTGGCATGGTCATGCCTAATTGAATATTGGACATAAAATTAATTTTCTTATCAAGTGGGTTAATTCGGCATCAACTCTTTTCTGGGGCACGATTTCAACCTTTAGCGCATATGACCACATAATATCCTTATATTTGATCCAGTATTAATTATAACTATTTTTTCTTCTTCTGGCCTTTGAAATTCAAATTGTGGATGGCAGTGCCAGTGATCGTATTAGAAAATCAAACATTATGTGTAATTTAAGAAACACCAAAAAATTATTAATCGTAAAAAAAAAAGTAAACAGTTAACATAAAAATTATGGATTTATAATAATAGGGTAATTCTTTACATTAATATTAAATATAATATATTAATTTTTATACCAATAAAATATTTATTAATATGATGTATTATAATTTTAATATATTAATGAAACTTATATTAACAATTTAGTTTCTATTTATACAGATTAACTAATTAATTAATCATGTGCTTGGCATTGTTCACAACAACGGTTTTACTAGGGTTCGAGTCTTTGCATATTGGAATAAAACTCACAAGAAAAAGTAATTACATTATATTACTCAAATCAAATTACCTCTCATAAACTGAATAATTTTTTTACATCTCGTAAAAGATGTTTTATTTTATTTTAATTCTAATGGGGCGGGGGTCTTTTCTTTAGTTTCTCCTTTGAAATTGTTAAGGGTTATTCCATAATTTTAATTTATTGTTTCATAAGATTACCATGTCAAAGTTGTTTTTATAGGTGCCGCGTTTATTTATTTTTTAAAATGGTTAAACTTAAAAAAACAGTACTTATCCTTAGACGTGGGGTTATTTAAATTTTGTAAATAAAAACTTATTTGTTAGGATAGAAGTTTGTTTTCTTAAATTAATGCACATGACTCGTTTTGAATTAATAAAGACTAAATGCGACTTCTTAATAGTAAGAGTCCTCGTTTGTTGAGGCCTCAATGGGAATATTTTTTTTCTCCCATTTTCAAAACTTGTCTTCAGGGTGATTTATTTATCTGTGGCTAAAATAATTTTTAAAAATGAGTATTTTTAAAATAATAAAAATCATTTATTAAAACTCTTGTAATTTTATTTAAAATTTATCATTAAAAATTATCTATCAAGTTATTTTTATTATTTTCATTTAATATTTCACTTTTATTTCTAAAAGAACAAAGTACAAGCTTAAAAAAATAAAAAAAATAGAACTTTAGTGGCGACGACGAGAAAAACACGAAAGGAAGAAGCATGGCTATAAAACTAAAAGGATCAATGAAATCTTTTTTTTTTTAAAATGAAAAGAAATATAATAAGAGATTTTGTTACTCGAAAAAAAAAAGAGATTTTGTTAGGAAAAATATTTAGTAAATTTGAATAGGCAATTATTGTTTATTAAGTAGTTACTGTTTCTTTTACATCTTTTATACATTAAAAAGTTTAATCCCAACATACATTTACATTGTCAGGGAAAAATAATTGCCAATCAATTAGAATTTATAGTTTATATGATTTTTATGATAAATATATATTATAAAAATTAAGAAAAAATATATATGGAAGCTCACATGTTAATTGATACGTAGGTAGAGAGGGAAAAAAAGATAAAAAAAAAATATAGGTATGATAAATGGTATTATGTGATGAAAATATATGACATCTGTTGATGAGGTTTTCAAAATAATGAGGTGTATATCATCACTAAAAAAATTAATAAATTTATCATATATAATAATTTATGATTGATTAATGATGCAAACACATTTTACACTATCAATGTATATAAACTTTTAATCTATTTTTGGTAGATTATCAACATATAGACTGTTTTCTCAAAATTAAATTACATCTATTTTCAGAGGAAATTAAATTACATCTTGAAAAAGAATAATACTATGGCATCTTATTAATCTTCTTAATAATATATAAAACGAGTATTAAATGAAAATAGATGCATTTTAATGATTTAGAAATATAAAAACCATCCATTTTTTTATTTAATAAGTAAAAGAGTTTGTCAAATAATAATATAGGGAACTTTAGAATTATTTGTCGCTAAAATCGTATGTAAAGGGATTGATAAATATAAAGTATCTAATTTAATAATTGGTTGAGATACATAAGAAAATCCACCAGCATTTATAGTTAGAAATAATCTATTTTAACTTTGGTTGATCAATAAAATAAATAAAATATCTTCATAAAGTTTATTTTCACATATACTATCTGAAATTAATATTTGAAGAAATTAACTAATTAATAATCATGTCAAACGTTATGAACTTGACGATTAATTTGGTATAAAGTTGCTTCGAATTGATTAATGATATTGAATTTTAGTGCATTTGTGTTAAGTACTTACATAAAAAATTTTGTCATAATCTGTTATGTGTAAATATGTTATGTGTTTGTAATTTATCATCCAACTTAACTGATGACCTAAAATTTTAGATTCAAGCAAGATTGTTCTCCCTTATAAAATTAAGTAACTTCTAGTAAAGAAAAAACTGTGAATGTGGAAGCTATTTTTTTTTCTTTTTGTCTTTGAGTTGGTATTCTTATAATTATGGATTTATAGTTGTAAGAGTAACTGTTAAATTAAACATGACCGTTAAGTAAAATCTTCTTCGAAATTTAAACTTTCTTTTTATTCATAGAAACTATACATATAGAGAGAGAGAGTATCGTCGATGTTGCATGTAAAGTATGATACTCAATTTTGATAATGCTAATAAATAGAGTATCGTCGATGTAAAAAAAAAAAGTGAAGAAAATAGTTTTCGTTATAAAAAAAATACTTTTCTTTATAAAAACAGAAAACCGGGCAAGTGGAACGGAAAATAGGGGGTTTGTTCAAAAGAATTTCTAGAACTCTTTTTTTGGTTTTGAGCTGAAAACAAATAATTTTCGGTTTATATTCAAAGTTAGGATTTCCGAAACTCCTATTGTTGTTGTATTCAAATTTGTCTTGAAACTAATTTTATTGGGATTGTTTCTTTCTTTCTTTTCGAAACAAGAAAAGAAAAAGAAAATTCCACAAATGCAAACTGGATTTAAAATGGTCAATTTTTTTTAAAAAAACTTACAATTTGTCAATCATAATGTGGCAGGCGGTTAGGTAAAATCCAAACTTAGTACTCGTAGTAATTCATGGACAGACAAGTGGGTAATAGTAGTAATGTATTACATTAATCAGTGACTTTTTAATTTAATTTAAGCGTAAATATGAATATAAATAACCCTGTAAAAAATGTGTACTAGTATTACAGTAGGTCAGTAACTTTTTAATTCAATTTACGCGTAAATAAGAATAATAGTAAATAACGCTATCCAAAACTACCAACCATATCCAGCGTGGAATACAGATGAATCATCGGTTTCTGAATCCGTAAACAAAGAGTTGCAAAAATCGCAAATAAACTCTGACTTTTGTACATTTCTATCGTACCGCTTTACTGCAAACCTAGGCAGTAATTTTTTTGGTTTTATTTAAGAAAACAGAAAACTAAGTACTCACTACTACTAGTAAAACACAAACAAACAAAGAGTGTCTGAAACAACGGCGGTTAAAGCCTGACAAAACCCAAGGGCACAGCTTCTCCTTGCGCTATTTATTTATGCAAAGCCTGTGCCTTCTTAGTTCTTAGCTTCTCCCTCTCTCTCTCCCTCTCAAATCAGTGGTTGCACTTCTCACAAACTACTAAAGACCCATCAAAGAAGAAAGGTAAAGACCCATTAAAAGTTGGCAATTTTTTTTCTCAACCCAAATTTCTCATGTTTGTTGTTAATTATTTTTAAATTTTTGGTTGGGGGTGGTATGGGAAATGGGAATGCAGTAGATGGATTGAAATTGAAATTAAGATTGTTACATGTTAGTAGTGTGGGGTGGAAGTCCGTGAATGGAGGTGAGAACATGGGGACAGAGAGTGTGTGGGACCCGCGGGTAATCCGAGGAGAGAGAAAAGGAAGAGATAGAAGACTTCAACATCACGACAGTGGGGGGTAGTAAAAGACAGCTAGCAATGAAGAAGGAGCTTCACCTACCTGTGCCCATCACATTCTTCTTCTTCTTTCTCCCTTCATAACCCCCCCACTTCCCATTTAAGCCTTCTTCACCCTCCTCTCTCTCCTTTCAAAAACTCACCCACCCTCAAACTCAAACCTCTCCATTCCTTACTCAGTTTATCATTGCTTGTGTGTAGTGGAGCTTTTCTACCTTTAAAAGATTGCACCTTTACCCTTCTTCAGGTTTGCTTAATTTCTCAATCTACCATTGTTTCATTTCCTTCACAACTTGTGATTTTCAACCTTGCTTACCCACCATCACAAAACGCTACTATCTTTTGCTTTGTTTCTCATTCCATTTCAAGGACAATCAACAATTGGGGTCATACATATATACATGCATACCATCTTTCATTGCCCCCATTTTTCTTAAAACAAAATTGGAACCAATTCCATCCAATTTTAATGATGTAATCTTTTTTTGTGTTTCCCTCTTGCTTATTTCATTTTTCTTTTCAAAACATTGAAGAATTTGAATTGTCAAATTACTTACTCACCCTGATCGACAATTGAACAAGGTTTGCTGGCTGGCCTTATTCAACTTTGCCTCAATTTTCCAAATGTTTCCATTTCCATTCAATTTTTTCTTTGGAAAATGAGGAAGCCAAAAATGGGGCTCCGTATCTTCAAATTGATTACTTCAAAGGAAAAATAAAGAGAAAGTAAAGGTCTTTCTGGATAAAATCAAAATGCCATATTCATAGTGATATTGGGACCAGCTCTCACTAGCATGCGCCGCAGCACTCATTGCGTTCACATGCGAAAATCTTCAATTTCGGATTTTCATTTCATAAATTAAGTAAATTCGTAATAAAATAAAAAGACGCCTCTGTTACCTTTTGTTAACTTTTTTTCCCTCTCTCTCTAATTAGTTCGAAAGAAAAATAGTTATTTAATTCCCAAAATTGATTTACGCACAAATGGCTAACATGCGCCACAATCTCAACATTCAACAAAAGCGGCTCTCTGTGATTTTTCTTATTTTCATTTTCATTTTCTGTTTTCACACTCTAATTTTCTTTCCGCGTTTGAATTTTCTCAGGAAATTTTCAATTGTTGAGAAAATGGTTGGACCAAACTTCATGGACGAGATAGACTGCGGCAGCTTCTTTGACCACATCGATGACCTTCTCGATTTTCCCGTCGAGGACGTCGACGGCGGCCGCGCCACCTTGCCGTCGGTCGCCGCCGCCGGAAACTGCAACTCGCTGGCGAGCATCTGGCCCGCCGAGTCCGACTCGTTTCCGGCCTCCGACTCGGTGTTTTCCGGCAACAGCGCTTCGGACCTCTCGGCGGAGCTCTCCGTTCCGGTGAGTTTTCAAAACGAAGCACTTTTATTATCCATTTTTGTTTTCTTGTTTAAAAGTTTTTGGCGCGTTCACATGAATTCGGTGAACTGCTCTGTAATTATATCAGCGCCCATTGCTTCACTAGCGTCCTTTGTGGCCATTAGATTGCTTGATTATGACATCACTGTTTCATGTACGGATCTGATTGTCTGTTTTAAAAGCTCTCTATTGCCAGCCTGGCCCCATGCGTAAATAGATAGCATGAAATTTTGGTTCTTCTTGTGGGGAGCATTGTTGAGTGATTGTCTTCACTTCATAATAGCTAAGAATTTTTTTTTTAAAAAAGAATTGAATTTTGGTGATATTGCAAACATAAGAAATTCCAAAATATCTAGACAATAGACAAGGGATTTGTTTTTTTCGTAAAGGATTGTCCAAGATGATTTTTTTTGAATTTAAATTCGAATTTGGGGACATTATTAATTCACATTTATTTAATTTTTTTCTCTTCTAGAAAAAGGCATTTTGTCATTTCAAATGACACTTAATTCTGTCGGTGACATGTGGCACAGCACGTCCCTCACTCTCCCATTATTTGAACATCATTATTGGATATCATGTGATTTTGCATGTGATGCTCACGTGATGCCACCACCCACACAAATAATGAGCATTGAAAAATTGGTCACTCTAACAACCCATATGTTTCATGATACCCTTTTCTCATTATTCAATTTGAAGAACTTGGCATATTTATTTACCTTATTTAGTGGAATGCAAAGATAGGAAAATATGCTATACCAAGTTTACATGTTTTGCTTGAATTGTATAAACATAAAAGAATATGAAGTAAATGCATTTAAATGAACTGCAAAATATGATTCTGATGCATGTGATGATGCTGTTATTGCAGTATGAAGACATTGTCCAATTGGAATGGTTGTCCAATTTTGTGGAGGATTCCTTTTGTGGGGGGAGCCTAACAATGAACAAAGTGGAAGAGCCATCTTGTAACACCAAGGAGGACTCAGTAAACACCCAATTTCACACATCAAGCCCAGTTTCTGTCCTTGAAAGTAGCAGTTCTTGCTCTGGTGGCAAGACTTTTCCACTACGCAGTCCAGAGATTTACATCCCTGTGCCATGTGGACGTGCACGCAGCAAGCGTCCACGTCCAGCAACCTTCAATCCTAGGTCTGCCATGAACCTCATTTCCCCTGCCTCCTCTTTTGTTGGGGAGAACTTGCAGCCTAATGTCATATCATCCAAGGCATCTTCAGATTCTGAGAATTTTGCTGAGTCTCAACTTGTTCCCAAGATGCCAAAGCAAGCTTCTGGGGAGCCTAAGAAGAAAAAGAAAGTGAAGCTGCCACTTCCATTAGTTCCAGCTGATAACAATCAAAATGCCTCACAACCTTTTAGGAAATGCATGCATTGTGAGATAACCAAGACACCACAGTGGAGGGCAGGGCCAATGGGGCCAAAAACACTATGCAATGCTTGTGGTGTTCGTTACAAGTCCGGCAGGCTCTTCCCCGAGTACCGGCCTGCTGCAAGTCCAACTTTTTGCCCATCTGTGCACTCCAATTCTCATAAGAAGGTCCTGGAAATGAGATGCAGGGGTATTGACAAATCTGGTTTTGCAATCAATTCAGCTGCCTCACCCGAACTCATTCCAAACACTAACAGCAGCCTTACCCTGGAGTACATGTGATGTGAAGGAGGAGTGATCCTTTGTTGGAAATTTCTCTTTCATTACTGCCCTCTAGAGTCATGTCTTATGTTATTTCTTATTGATATTTCATTTCTTTGGTTCATTGGTTTTTGTACAGGGTTGGACTGGGGGAATAGGAGCAATAGATGATGATGATCATATTTTAGCAGTTAAGGGAAGATTGTAATGAGAAGTGAGAAAAAAAAGGGTAGACATATGCAGGTCCAAAAGGTTAGGGTCTTAGATCTAGTAATTGTAGGTCCCTTAAGGTCATTAGGAGTCGGTGTATCGGTTGTTTTTATTTTTCTTGGAATTCTTTTCATTTTTTCCCTTTTTATATATATCCCTATTTGTGGGAATTCTTTTTGCAGTTCTTTTGTAGCAAAAATTTCGAGTTGAGTAAGAAAGTTTTTAATTTGTAATGCCGCGTTTACTTTCTTCTAAACATTGACATATTCTTTGCATATCTTTGATGAACATCTCCTACACATGTAGTAGATATATTTTTTAGTAAAACTTGTAGATGAAGTTTTTTGAAAGTTGGAGAGTATCATGAAGATTGCGAACATGGGTGGTATTAGATTCTTGCCATATAGCCCATATTTTGTGCTGTGCAAAAATGTACCATAAATAGGCATTGGCACCCACCATTTTCGTTGTGCAAGTTGGTTGGGAGTGCTAACTACCAATGAAGGACAATTTGCTCCTTCAACAAATTAGGATGTTAAAAATGGTGATGTGGAAGTTTTCTAGTTCATAAAAAAATTCTTTTGTAGTGATTACACTGATTTGAGATCGAATGCCATGGTCAGCTGGCAAAAGAAAAGAAAAAAATGATCCCTTTTAAATATGGAATGGGTAGTTTAGGAAAAAAGGAAAGACACCTGTTATCTTTTATTATAAATTACTTACATTGGTAGATATCTACCAGAAATAAAAAGATGTTAGAGGGTGAACAAAATGATGATTGTTATTGGTGAGACTCATTCATGTTTTGAAAGGTAAGGACAATGCTTATATATAAATCTACCTATGGCTTTGAGGCTTATTCTGTAGGATTTGGCAACTTGTCATGATCTCTCACAACTTTACAACTAACAACAAATTAAATGATACCTAACTAGTAAGCTCAGTTGATTGCTCATATAAATTTCAGCTGCTTGAACTTCTCCAGCTGATGTGATGTTTTTCCAAATATAGACACCTCCCATATTTTAAGCTATGATTAACTGCTTTGATGAAATAAATAAAAGGTTAAAGTTCTCCGTCCTATTTAGTTTTTTAAGTGTGCTCTAATCGCCAACGTGGCCCATGAGTGTCCTGGGCTACTGAACAGCTCATCTTAATATATATGCAAGAATTGGGTCAATTTCATCAACAACCTCTTAGGTCTAACCAATCTATTCTAATGCAAGTCTGTTTCAAGTTCTCTATCAAATTTGGGTAGGTCTGAGAAGAGTGAGTGCAACTTCTTCCAACTCTTTGAATAGAAAAATGATTACATAATTACTCTATTTAGTAACTGGCCGCTGTAGATTGTATTTGAGTCCAATTCGTGCTTGAATCCTTTTTACAAAGATTGAGGAATCACTTTAGCATTAATTATGCTTTGAAGAGAATAGAAAAAAATTATTCAAGTACTTGAAGTGACTACTCTTGCTCTAGAATCAATGGAATACATCTAGCAACTAAAGTTATGCATGAAGAGTATTAAATTGTGGAGAATAGCACAAATAGAAATACCCTTGTGACTCTCAGATTGTTACTGCTCAAATGAATTGGTTTGATTCAATTCATACATTGATGTCAAGATTATGAGAATCACTTGCTACTGGTTGGACAATTTTACTAGTCACTTATTGAAAATACCAATTTTAACATGCCTCACACAAATTGATGTTGAATTATGCCAAACACAATTGGGAGGTGATATGAAAAGATTCAGTTGAAGGTATTGCTCTAAAGTAGCTTATACAAGCTAATACTATAATTTCAGGAAATATTGTTTATCACCTTATTAAATTGATCTAGAGTTTGTTATTGTGAGAAATATTTTACTTAAGTACTTAACTACTAGCTCTAAAGTAATGTTTTTTGGTTTCATTTACAATTTCATTTTAAAAAAAAATCGTTAAGACAGCTTTATTGACATAATTTTTGGAATAATTAAAAACGTAGATACCACCTTTTCAACTTACTACTTTTAGAAATGAAGGAAAAATACTTTGTTGTTATTGGATTTTGCCCAATTTTAAGAACCATTGCGTATGAGACACTTCGTTAGATTCTAAATATGTACAGTACCTTTTTGCACATGGAAAAACACTAACCAAAGAAGACTCATGAGTCACACTCACATGATTAAAACAAATAACTCGTGGACACCAAGCTTGAATAGCCCAAAATATAGAAGCCCGTACCATTATAAAGTCCAATGTAATAATTATCTCAGATTACGTAACTCGAATTTAACTGAAAGGTTGATCACTGGCTGTTTCTTCCTACTTAATGCATCCCAAAAATTGCTTCCTGCACCTTTCCAGGATTTTTTTTATCTTTCGGATTGACCAGTCTGAAATATAATTTTACATTCTGGATTTGTTGATATGGAAGCTAAAAATGATGTAGGAAGAAATTTTTAGGTGCAGAAAGCAACAACTTCATGGTGTTCATTGAGCATACCTAGTCCATTCAAAATGATGTAGGAAGAAATTTTTAACATTTGTGTTTGCAACTGGCTGTGAAATTGTATTTGAAATAATTAAAATATTTTATAATTAATTATTAATGGAGATACCATGGATTAAAAATGTGTGAATTAGGATAAAACTAGTCAGGGTAAATGTTAATGAAAACGAAAAGGTGGCTGAATAAAAATTTAAGGTTATTGTATGGGCAATAAAGATGATTAGGTGAGTGATTAATTAAACATAATCACGTTAGTTAGAGTAGGTATTTCCTCCCCTAGACCGCACAACCCACATATCCTTATCATATGGAGTAATGTTTTCTATTTCTAATCTCAAACCCAAATACATTCCTAACCTCTTTTCTCATATTTTGGGACTTCAATTTAGAGTGGTTGAGGGTTTCACGTGAGAGTTCCTTTCATTTCAGTTTCCTTGAAAGCAAATAAACAAAGAGAAGAGTATATGGAGTCATTAATTTTAGCTTAAACTTATTTTAATTTTTTCTCTCTTTAAATACTTCTAAAAAACCTACCCAAGCATGACACTGAGTTATGTTGTAAGCTAAAACGGAAGATCAAGGGTGTATTCGTTGCAATGGCAACATGGCCCCCACAAATTGGGCCACTCTGTTTTTATGTGTTTTCGGCCAATTAAGTAAGTTATATTGGGCTGTACGTGTTCGGTTGCTAAGCCTTCTATCAAGAAAACTGAAATAAGAGAAATCTCTTCCTGAATGGGTCATGCAAATTGGACCACGAGTTCCCACTTAGGTGATTTAAAATAAAAATAATATTAAGTACTAATAATTGTATATCTCTTGAGGTTCCCTTATAGAAAAATTACTTGATTTCATGGAAATACCTATACAAACGTATATGTAAAAAAATAAGAGTTTCCTCCTGATCTCTTCTCTTTTGCGGACACTTGGATGGAACAATGCCCCTTCACAAAGTAGTACTAGAGTCAAGTGCTGGGTCTTACTCTTTTGTAGATAGTCATTAAATCCTACACACAAGCTCAATACTTCAACTTGACCCAATAAATATATAAAACTTGGTGATTCTCAAAATTTAAATTGGACCATTTAATAAATTTGGAATCATAGGAAAAATATATTTTTTGATATGTAGAAAAAATATATATTAAATCATATATTCAACTTATATTTTAATAAAGCAAACTATATCGATAAATAGAAAACCAAATAAAAAAATTCTAATAGATACATGATTCATTAAAAAATAAATGGTATTATAAGTTTATATGATTCAATTAATCGCTCACATGCCATTTGTCTCAGCCTTAAACATGAAGGTATTCTTTTCATTTTTATTTTTTCAGATATTTTTTATTGTTTTAGAATATCTTCTCAAATGAGCAACTGATTTATGTGTGTATATAATTTCGGAATGAAATCAAAATTTACTTGTAAAACTTTTGAATACAAAACTAGAAAATAAAAATAAAAAACTGACATATATGGCTAATAGTAAGTTCCAGTTCACGCTTATTAATCAGGTATTGAGTTAATTCACGAATAAAAAAACAAAAGGTAAAACAAATCACAACGATTCATACAAACAAAATTATATTTATAGGTGTTGATCATGATGTCAGTGTATTAAAATATGATTAGTCTTTAGAAAACTGTTATTATAAACAAAATCTGAATTCATAAATGTATCTTTACAAGCTGGACTAAGCTCAAGTTGAAGTGAAGGATTTAATCCCTCACTGAATAATAGGAGTAATTAATTAATTGATCACTTTTCCCGATCAAAGAAAGAACAGCAGTGCGCGAGAGCGACGGCCACGGCCAACGATTCGGCGTTGGAGGAGCCTCCGGCGGCGTAAAATCACGTGCAGCATTAATCAACCATTCATGGTCATCATGGCACCAATATTTCAATCAATATTATTGGACTCCACATTCTTCTTTATTTATTAATCTCTCCATGCACATTAATATAACGAGAATGCTAACCAGTTTTCTGAGAATAAAGTATTTTTTATTGAGAAAAAAAAATTATGTTGTTCATAATTCTTTTTGTGTTTTTTTATAATTTATATATTAATTTTTTTCTTTTTTTAATTTCTTAAATAATATCCTAAAAATACTTATTAATAAGACTTTTATTGTAAAACTGAATAACTGTAAAAGTAGTTTTGCTGAATTGAACTAAACTGCATAACATTTCAGGTCAATATACTTAACGATTCGAACAAATTGTTTGAACTACCATTTTTGGACGATTTGGTTTAGTTTTTAATTTTTTTTTAACTACCCCTTAAGCTTGCCATGGTTAAAATGCATGATTGTCACTATAAAGATACTTTTTTTTTTGTATTGACTACGAGTATCTTTTATCAAAAAACAAACTGTTCAAATTAACTAAAATTATTATGAATGATAAAATTATTTTTGATACTTAATGTATTTGTATACTCAGAATTTAAATTTGAGATCACTAATTAAATTAAAATAACCATGGTGAATTGATCAATGGTGGTTTAAAAACACAAGTTAAAATTGGATAATGGCACAAATTTTATAATTTTCTAATTCTATAAATTCTGGAAAAATAGGCAGAGAGGAGTAAAAATATTAAATGAAATGGATAATATGATAAAAAAATAATTATAAAAAATTGTGTTCCGAACATTACCCTTTAAATAAAAAAGATGCTTGAACTCTAATTCAAAATTAAAAAAATTGAAAGCATGCAGTTTTTTATCATACAAAAATTAAAGTTAAACATTTAAATTAAAAAGTGGGCCACAAAAGACTGAGTTAATAAATTTTATAGCAGTAACTACAATTTTAATATAGAAAAGTGTCAGTAATACATATTTTAGCTCACATACTACTTTTACTACAATACTATCTGCTATTGGTTTACAAAATCAAAAGCCAAACTTGTACATATAACAAGTGATATTCAAAATATGTTCAAAAGAAAATATGTATCACGTTAGTCTTGAGTACAACTAACCCTGTATCTTTACAATAAGATCTTAAGTTGGGTATTATATATAAAAAATATATAGTTGGTAGACGAAATCCCATTAAATGTGACAATTAAATTTTGTGACACATTAATAAAATTGATAAATATTTCATATTTATAACGTGATTAATAAAATATACTTAAAAAATGTATTGTGAACATTTCTTTTATCAAATAAAAATAAATTATTGATTTTTTTTTCAATAATGATCATATAGCATATTATTTCTGTTTCTATTTATAAAATCTAATTACCTAATTCATAAAAATTAAGAAAATAGTTAATTTAGTTAATAATATAAAATTATTCTAAGTTTATATACTTTTCCAAAAATACTATTATTATTAATGTTTCTCTCTTCTAAATGCATGTTAATATAACCTCTCTCTAGCTTATTTAATTAAAAATATTTTTAGTTTAAAAATAATTAATACATAACATAATATAAATTGAATCTTATAGATAAAGGAATAAACAAATTTAAAAAAAAAAGATCTTACAAAGGAATGGAGGTAGTACATCTATCACATGATTTCTTATTATTTAACTGTTTAAAGTTTTTTTTTATGATAATAATGGATGAAAATTAAAATATTCAAACGGTCCAATGTAATCTGAAAGCTATGTCCACCAAATTAAATTTAAAGCTCTAGGTGCATGTTTAATTTGGTGTTTGACATTCTTTGATCCACGTCTTGGTGAAGCAATAAAATGAAGGTTATGCGTCTTTTTCATACATATTTTGACTAAATCAAGTGTTCGATGTAATGTAAGCTAGTCCCTAGATTTGTGTCCACTACGTACAGCCACTATATAGGTGACTCCAACCTAGCTAGTAACTGACAAGAAGGAGGACGAAGGCCATGAATACAGTCTTCACTGTCACGTAGGATGCAATTGCCATGCCAATGCCAAGAGAAATGAATCCTTTCCTCTATTTCCAATCACAAATTAAGGATCCGTTCGTTTACAGATAAAGAGATTAAAAAATAAATAAAATATATGAGATTTACATTTTTACACCTTTTTAATTCAAAATTTTCATCTCAATTTACTTTGATTCCATTTTTTCCTATTCTATCAAGCTGATCTTAAACTTTCCTCCAAAAATTCAATTACAGATAGCCATGTTCATAACATGTACAAAGAGAGATCGTGGGACTGTGTGCGACAGCGAATCAGGAAGATTAATTAACATTTCCATTTTTTTAATACTACTACAACAACATTATAACCTTACGATTTTTACTGGACCCCGACAATGAATTCATGGCATGACAGAGAAATGTCGGTTGTTTCTTCAATGATGGCTTTCGTGAACTGCTTTTGAAATAACCCTATCTCTCAATTCAAACCAGAACAATCTTTCAAGACATGTCAGACATAAGGACGCACTATAGGAGTGTACTAGTTTGTTCATGCTTGCTGAGCTATGTTCATTTTGGCTTAATCAATTAGACCTCAGTTTTTTGCTTTAATAAGTTATTATTATTATTGGGTAGGCATTAATTAAGCTATCTATAAATTCATTTTGCAATATGAAAGTAGTACTAAAATATAATATTCCTGCTTATTTAATTAATTCAGCACTTAACGTAAGTTTGAAACCAACACAATTAATTAAACCCATAAAGGTAGCTCAAAGTTCTTCCCAAAGAAAGTTAAAGCTTCTTATTAAGACGACTATATTATCATGTGTAGTCTTGATGGTACGGTTATACATATGTGGGGTGTTTCAGGCCAAATCATGCTTTAAAATTCTTATCAAACATGTTATTAGCTATAAGTGCTGTCTTGAACTGCTAACTAACTCTTCCAGCTTTCCAACCCTTTTGATGTGAGATTCTACCGCTTCACTACATATTGAAAATAATGAGGGGTTATTTTCAGATCAGATTCAATGCTCTAACTCATTACCCCTGACCATGAAAATTTATTACATGTACGTGTTTTCTTAAATTTGTTGTTCTCACTGTTCATTCACAATACTACCTTATGATGTGATATAAACCATCATATCTGCTTGGTACTCCTTTTTATTCTTGAAGTGCATTGACAAGTAATTAATTCTTGAATTGCATGTCTGGAAACTCGTTGATCAGAAGTAAAAAAAAAAAATACTTGTCGCGTATTGGGTGATATAAAAGTTACTATAATTATTAGCTCTTAAATAAAGAAAAAATTACGTTTGAGATATGAAACAAAGACACCAGTAAAAAAAATACTATTACATAATGTATTGTCAATTCTATTTTTAGATCCTCTAATTTTCTGATTTCTTTTAGAGGATATATAGTTTTCTGAGATAAAAAAAAGGACAAAGTATAATTAATAGGTTATATAAATAATTAATCATATACAAGTTTCTGTGTACTAAGTTTTATGTTTTTATTTCTCTCATATAACAATATCTTGCTACTTAAGATTATATTAAATTGTTTTTTAAAGTTCACTTTAAACTCATAATATTACAGGCTGACTTTAATTTAGTCGTGTAAACTTGATGTTGTATATGTGATTAGAGGAAAAAGGGTTATGCACGTACAATAACAGTTTTATATTCTCATTTAATTACAATTCATTAAACGTAAGATAAGTTTATTAATTTTTATAATATTATTTTAAAAGTTATATTAATAATAATTTATAATTAATAATTGTATAAAATTATTTATTTTACACATTCAATGTATCATCATTAAACTCATGTAATCATATATACATGTAAGTAATGGGGAAGGTTTAAACTTTGGAACTTAAATTTGAGAGATACATCATTTACTTAATATTTTATAATAATATTTTTCTTTATTATTCCTTAACATATCACAGATTTTATTTAATTTACACATTTTACTTCTTTTATTTTTTTAATGTAAAACAAATATAATTTCACTAAATTTAACGAGTAATTATACCTTTTTAGTTTTATTTAATGATGTGTTCATCCGTCATTAAAAAGTTGTACTTTATTCATAATCGTTACAAAACTCAAGTTTTTCTCTTAATTTAAGTGTATAATTGAATAATAATATAAGTATGTATTATTGTAGGAATGTTAATGGGTAGAGTTTGGGTAGAATCCCATAATATACATTTTTGTACTCGCATCTAAAATAAATATTCATTCCCAGTTCATACTGATATATAGTAACTTTGATCCTCATAACTGTAGCCACTAAATACCTATATATTTATACTCACACTTTACTTATTTATAAAGTTAATTAATAAATCAATAAAAATATATTAATAAAAAAATAAATAAGGTAATGGTAAGTTTACTTTTAAATAATCTAAACATAACATGAAAAATATTCACACATAATACTATGTACGGTTCTATATATAAGAAAAAATTACTTAATTTATTCAGACCAATATCAGTAATTAAATTGGTTAATTTGCATAAATTGTAATTTATTCGAACACTACCCATGATATATTAAATGACAAAGATAAATTTTTATTTGATAACTCAATCAATACATTCACTTTCATTAGAAAGTAGTGCATATCATTAATAGAACTCATAATTAATTAGGAATAAAAAGAAAATTTAGTAATGAAATAGTCTTTTATTTTTTATAATTAAGACTAAGAAAATGTTGTATTTTATTTCTTATATATAAAATCAGATGTAGTATTAAAAACAAACAAATATAATATTAATTCATTCAAAATTAAGTCATAAATAACAATATTATAAATATAATTATCTAACATTACAAATATAAGTCATATAAGTCATTAAATAAGTATTAATCTACACTACTAATTTGAAACAGTAAATTATACAAAATATTGATTCACAATTGGAATATAACATTAAAAGAATTTGTCAACAAATCATAAATTTATACATAAAATAAATAATAGTTTAATATTCTTAAATAGAATGTGAAGTAAATGTATAAATATACTCTCTGTTGCACTATTACGGTTAATCATAAAATTAGAAAAATATAATTATTATTTTTATATAAGTGTATATGTATAATATAAATTATTGATTTAAGTAAAATATTTTAATTACATTAATATATGTGTGTACGCGTGCACGCGGGGTCTGGGTGGCTACTATAGTAATCGTACCCACCCCATCCTTGAAAAAAAATACGGATAAATAATCATCCCATCCTCAATAAACGGATAATTACTCTCTTGATTATATATAATTACTCTCCTGATTATAATCATTTTTTCAAATTCAATCAATTTCCAGATATGCACTAGTTTTTTAAAATGAAATATATCAAGATTATATAAAATTAGATTTATTATACCTTTTAATTAACGACCTCATCCTATAATCTAGTCTAACACTCCTTAATGTTTTAGGAATGTCACTATATCTTCACGAAGAGGTGTTTTACTTTTAGAAATATGGTTTCAAGTCTCATAATTATATTAGCTTGCTATTTTTGTTTCACATAGTAGATCTTTTTGTTTCAACGTTCAACGACAGCAAGCATTTCATTATTTCTGTCAAAGGAAAAGCAAAGGATACTTGGGAAAGGAAACAAAGGGTAATTTACAAGTTTATAATCCATAAATAGTTGCCAAAAGTAATGATTGTGAGAGTTTGCAAAACATTTTGTTGGTCATTGCTAGAATATAATTTTATAGGCAAAGCTATGAGACTGAATATCACAAGATGAATAACTGAATAAGGTAATTAGGTAAGCCTCCAAAATTTATAAAGAAAAGAAACACAATTTCTACATTTAAGGACTAGCTAAAAAATTTGTTGTTTATGGAACAATGATGTGAAATTATTTTTGCCTTGCAACATACAATCTTGGGGATATTAAACGCCAAGTTTCAGACATTATTAGGATTCTATGCAACTTTAAATTTGTTTATCAAAGAAAAGAAAAAATAAACATCATTAAGAGTCCAGGCTAACATTTTATAAATGTGGGAGCTATACAACCCTACAGAACAGTTTACCTAACAATAACTATTTGGAGTATATATATATATATATATATATATATATATTACACAAAAACCTCTAAACAAGATCATGTTCTGAACGACATGTATAGCATAATGTGGCCCTCGTCAATTTTTTAATGAAGACAATGAAAAGACTTAAGAAATTGTGCAGCTCACCTAGTGACATTATTTAATGTGAATCATAAGATTTAGACAATTATATTGTTGTTGTAAATAAAAGTATACGCAATATATATTTCTCAGCTCACTTTTTAATAGCTTTTGAGAACTTCTAAAGAGATAAAATATTATTGTTATAATTTATATTAAAAAATAAATTAATTTTAGACGATTATCAAATCATAAATTATTATATATAATAAATTTGTTAATTTTTATAATAAATATATTAAAATTTAATTAATAAAAAATTATACTTTAATGATAATATAAAATTATTTTATATTATTAGTGCATAATCATTAAATTCTATATTAATTATTAATAATTTTATATAGATTGTGATTTTTATCAATTTACAACCATTGAATTATAACTATGTGCAATTCTTTAAAGATAGTTTTTTTTTCCTTTGAAGATTCAAAGCATTATCAACAATTAGTTTTTGAATTCCTAGCTACTATATATTGAAACATTGAAAAATAAAATGAAAATTAAGAGTGAAGAGTTAAAAGTAATAATGTAAGCAGTGTTGAAAACATGTTTCATCTCCTAGAGTCCCAAATTAACGATATAATGTCCAAAATTAATATTAATTTGTTTACCATTACTTGCTTGCCATTGGTGACCTTAAAAGTTTAAAAAAAGTATTCTTAAAATGTTTGTTTACCATTATTTGCTATTATTAACTAATTTATTTACATTAAATTTAATAGAAAAATATATTACATATTAGTCTCTCAAAGAAAGGAAGTATAATATTCAAAACAAAAACGAAAAGATAATATTAAGCATTTTTTATGACTAAAGTCTATTGTTATGAAGTTGGTGTATATAATCCATTACCACAAGTTTCATTGGTCTTGGTCGACAAATAAAGTCTGTTGTTTATGCAGTTGGTATGGTATCTATTTCATTACCACAAGTTTTATTGATATTTTTAGGTTCAGCCATCAATTTCAGGTTGTTTTTCCCTGCATCTTCTTCCGGTGGTTACAATTTAATACACACGTGAACATAAAAATGGAAAAATAGATTTTCAGGCCAATCAAATGCTACTGATCTTAAAGCGTGGTCTCATATATACTCTAATTAATTTGTAAGACACATATTTATAACATATTTTCTGAATTGAGTTAATGTACCAAATGAAAAAGAAATTGTCTATCCATTTTCCCCTTATAAAAAATAGGGTGCGATCAATAGAAATATTTTAATATAAATTGTTTAGCAAATCATTTTTGAGAAAAAAATAGCTAAACAATTAAAAGAAAAGGTGCTGTGTGTGTCTATCTGGATTAAGAGAGAGAGCCAGAGAGGAGCATTGATTTTGTACATGTGCTCACACAAACATACGTTCACATGTTCACACACAAATTTATATCAATTTGCAATATCAAAATCATTTTCTTCTTCTTCCTCTTGTTTTGGTTTTTTTCTTAATGACATTAGAATACACAGTCCCATTGGTGGAGTAATATATAAGATTCACCAAAAAAAGTTTATATATATATATATATATATAGTTACTTACACAAAATCATTTAATGGTTCACAAAAAAAGAAAATCGCATACAGAAAAAAAATATCAATGATATGATCTGAAATATATAGAATATATACTAACTTCTTATATGAATAAAGTTGCTTATTATATAATACCTAATATAATAAAAAATGCATTACTTATATTAAGAATTCATCAATTTCTATAAAATAAAGACTATAATGCTACAGTATTAATTATAGTATTTATAAATAGAGTAAAATTAATTCATACTTAATTATATTTTAAATACAAGCCTGGCCTGCCTCCCATTTTCTATATATCTTAAACAAATTGAAGCATTAGATAAACATTAATTGTCCTTTCAACTCCCTTTGAAGTTACAATTTTTGTATGGTGAATGAACAAACAGCAACGTTGTCTTCAGAAGCAGGCCCACCCGAGTAATTCACCGTATATATATTTTGGCTTTTGCATGCAACTGTGTAGTTGGAGTCTTGCGAACTTTGTATTTTTACTTTCAATATATCAATGTCTCTTACCGTACCTCATAATTAGTACCCTAACATACAAACACAAAAATTAGTATTATAATCAATGCCTGCAACTGATAATGATCTGAATTTTGTTCGTTAAACAGTAAGTTAAAGGATTTGATGAAGACATTAATAATAAAATAGAAATTACATTAAAATGTCTTAATAAACATCATAATAGATTATACTATCAATAATACTATTAATTAAAAAAACCAAATTGAATTCCTTGATTAATATTACACGGATTAACATTTACTATCTTTTTAAATAATTTTTCTTTTATATCGGCAGTAGCAATTCTAAATATGATTGAATGTCCAACCACCAAAACTTATTTATCTATTTATTACTAAAAAATAAAACATTAGATGCATCTTTAAATTAAAATATTTTAAAAAAGATTAAATAAGAGCATTAAAAAGTTTTCTAAATAATTTTTTTTGTAAGAATTTTCTATTTCTTAAATTATTTGCAATTGTAAGATATTTATTAACATAATTTATAGCCAACTATAAGTCTTATTTATTATTCATATAAACATATAATCAATGAATAAGATCATTTTATGTATTTAATTACTAAAAATGTATTGATTGTATAATTTTTTATGTCTAAGTACATTATTAATCCCGTTTTCATCTTATCCCCAAGTACTCGTACATTATTATGATCTGATCTTGTTCTGTACTAATACTATCAATAAATAAAATATGGACATGCAAGTTATCCATAACCGTTACCTAGCAGAGGTGTTGACTATTCTCGAAAGTTAATTAATTGATCTTTTGACTCCTTTCCCGCTCCTCATATTATGGGTTTGGGGAACCAAATGTTTAGGATAGGACCAAAGAGTTACAGCCTCGGGCACCATCAACCTGTTTCTGGTTAATGCATCACTTTTGGTATGCCTTAATTTCAGCACTCATTATTAAAACAGAAATTGCTAGATGTTTCACCCTTTTTTATTTACTCTTTTTCAATTATGATTATTCATAATAGAAAAAAAGAGAGTAATGTTAGTCATCCATCCCAATTTGGGATGGATTGCCGGTGGAAAAAAAAGATAAATAGAAGAAAAAAATTATAAATATAACATGTGATGTGATGAAAAAGGTAAAAATTGATTAAAAAAAGAAGATAGAAGTCAGTTGCAAGGGATTGAGATATATGAAAATCATTGATAAAAGAAACTTATTAGGATTGACTTATTTAAGATGTTTATTTTAAAAATAAAAATAAAAGTTTATACACAATTCTAGGTTCCAACATTGTTGCTGTCATTGTACAGAAAATAATCTCTAAATTTTAGTTATAGATAACAACAATATTCAGTTAAAGTTATAAAATGTTCTTGTCACTTTATATATTAATTCTTAAAAGTTACAAATTTTATTTAATACTTTATTAATCTTGAAAATGTAAGGTAAAATGAAAAAATAAAATAAAAGGGCTAATGCTAAAGGCAGTAATTTGAAGAATTAAACCGTTTTGAAATAATTTATCTAGTTTTTAAGTAAAAACTGCAGTATTTAGTAATTTTATAGTATTTACAATGTTATCCATAAATTTTTTGATTTGGTATTTTTTATTATAAGTAATATAAGAAGTAGTAATTTTTTTATAAAGAAATTAATGCAGTAACAAACTAGTATATATCAACTCGTAAATTACTAATATGGACTATCTTGATTTCAAATATATTGAGTTTCATTTTGCTTAAGACACTTCTCATGATAATCAAACATCATTTTTTAATCCGCATTAAGTATAATCACTTGTCATGCTAATTTTAAAGGCTAGTACACATATTCTTGGATGTTTCTATTCTCTGATACTATTTGTTTAAATGATTAATATATTGTAGTTTTCTTGTGTACTGTGAGCAGAGCTGGCTTCCCTCTTGAACCCATAAATATTCATTACTATTTCACATTAAAAGCTTCCTTTTCTTATTACTATATGATCGATCTGTGTACATTTAAAGTTTCATTGATTTGATTAGTGTTAGCATTAAATAGAAGTGCTAGTATCAATATTCGCAACTTTAAAGTTATGCCTTAATTTGCATGTGGTTTCTTTTCGTGGTAGGAGCGATTGTGATTTATTTATTGGAGCATTTTAGATTTTTAATTAGTGCGTAAAGATATTAAGAAATTTAAATTAAAAAATATCTTAAAAATATAATATTAATGGTTATTAAGACATTTTATCATAATTTCAATAAAATTATTTAATTTATTATTTTTAATTAATATCTAGTGCAGTCTGTAAACATTTGCTAAAACAGAAACATTATATTTCAAAATAATGTTAACTAATCTAAAAAGAAAAGAAAGTTTTTGTCAAAAATAAAAGAAAAGAAATGAAAATTATAGCAAAAAATACCAAGGTTGAAAGAAATAACATCAATCTAGGTTTTGTTGATTTAAAACAATTTGCACCTTATCTACTTAAAAAATGTTTATTTTATTTTAATTAGGAATTAGAATTTTCTTTATCATTTTTTACGCACTTTTCTTCATCATGAGTGTCTATTTTACGAAAAGTCCTATTAGTTATATTCCAAAAATTTACTTATATATCTTTGAATAAATTATGTTATTAATGTTTTAAGACAATAGTAGTCAATAACTATTAAAATAATAATTTGCTTAAGAAGAAGAAAAAGGTTGTAGTGTGATAAATGTTACAACTTTAAAAACAAATTATGACAAATTTTCAATGTAACTCGAAATCTAATATACTTTCTTAAAGTTTAGATATCACTCATCTATGACTTGTGCACTTGAGATGAAAATCAAATAGAATTTCACAATGATAAGAAAGACAAAACAAGGTGAGAGAAACAAATAAAATGTAAGAAAAAATGATGATAGAAAAATAAATTATTTGTTGATGTGTTGTAAGTTTAACCCATTGATAAAGGTTAATAAAGTCATCTGATTAGACTACAATTATTTATAATTTTCAAAATAATAATATTACTAAAAGAAAAATATTAAAAGAAAAGCAAATGGTACTCAAATATGTTATCTAAAAAAAGTAATAAGTATAGTTATTTTTACAACAAAGGTTACAAAAAATAGTAGAATATTTATTAAAATATAAAAATAAATAAATAACACTTAAAGATATTGTTTACATACTTGAAATCCTAAATAAAAATAATTATTTAATATTAATATATTATATATTAAAAAGTAAATTCACAAAAGTCAGAGGCTATGCAAGCCGTAGGTCCGCCCCTGGTCCATAGAGACCTTAAGTTAAATTAGGGATTTATTCTCTATTGGATGAGAATAAAAGTTATATATGAAATATTTAAATTTAATAATTATATATCTATATTGAGTCACTGATTCAAGATTCAAGACTATATTTTACTAATTAAATTAATAGAATTCATAATATATATATATATATATATAAATCTAATGAATAAATTTCCGATTCTAAAACAATTTTCACTAAACTAGTATATATATTATTTTGCAAATACCTATAGAATTATCCTAGCATCAATACTACGAGCATGTGACATTCATATTTGTTCCCGTGACTGTGTAGAGACTTTGTCAATCGCGTAAAATATTTTGTAATTTGACTTCCAACGCAAACATCATGCATTACTATCGGTAAAAACTCAAAATAATACAAATCATGACCATTCATCGCATATATCCGGTGATGAATTTTTTTCTGTTGCGGCATAATTGTTCACAATTCCTTGGCTATTACAAAGAGAAAACAAAACTAAAAGCATCTACAGTACTTTTTATAAGCTATCTAATTTACACCATCTCAATTTAAAATAATTCAATCAATTTTATTTTCAAGAATATTTTTATTATAAATTGTTTAACTTATAAATATATTTTCACTCTTTCGTATTTCATATTCTCTCCTTTATTTAATACAAATGCTAAACAACTCAAAGAAATACACTTTTAAACAACCCAAAATCACACTAACAAACCAATAATGTCTAACGATTGGCCTAATTATTTGGAGTAACTTATTGATAAGCAATCCATGCATAACAATTGACCTAATTATTTGACGAAAATTAAAAACAACTCTTATTCACTTAACGATATTTTATTATCAAGCATCAAAATATTTAACTTTAAAATTATAAATTAACGTTAAATAAATATTCATGAAATTAAATACATAAATTTTCTAATTTAATTGTATTAAATTTATTTTATAAAATATATTAATAATATTAATATTAGAATATTAAATTTGAATATAGTAAGAATAAAAAATATATACAACACATAAGCACAAAATCTATTTCTTTTAAAAAAGTGTAATGTTTAAAAAATGTGAAGCTTAGCAGATAATATCGATAAAAGTCTAATTGAATATAAAGTTTATATGAAAAAGAAAAAATATTACAAAAGTGAAATCATATTTTTTTAGAAATAAAAAATGAAACAAAAGCTTATACAATAGTACTATTTTTTGAAATAAATATATAGTAATTTTGATAGTGATAGTAAATATTTATTTATTATTGATGTGGTTTTATTATGAGTACGTGAGTTGTAAACTGTAATGTCGATTTTCCATTGATGTTTGTGTTATGGTCGGCAACTGAGAGAACCACATACGCGTGTGACAGTGAGAGAGAGTGCAGTTTGTGTCTTTATGTACTTCCAACTTCCCACTCTCTCTCTCACTCCCCACTCTTCCTTTCTCTTCTCTTTCTCTCTCCTTTTTTTCTCATCCACCACCAATTCACTTTTCTTCTTCCTTCACAATAATCTAACCACCTTTTCTTCTCTGCATATCTCACTGAAACAACCAACCCTTTTCTTCTGTTGAGATATCTTTATGGTTATGGATTCAGCAGAAAGGTGCTTAGATTCTCAACTATGGCATGCCTGTGCTGGTGCCATGGTTCAAATGCCACCCCTCAACACAAAAGTCTTCTACTTTCCCCAGGGCCACGCTGAACACGCTCATGGGAAGAAGGTAGATTTCGCCAAAAACCAAACCCGTGTTCCACCACTCATCCCTTGCAGACTCTCTGCCATGAAATACATGGCAGACCCTGACACTGACGAGGTTTATGTCAAAATGAGGCTCAGCCCTTTGAGGGAACATGAATTATTGGATTCACAAGATGATTGTTTCTTGGGGAACAGTGCTGGTGGAGGAGGAGTTGATCAGGGTCAAGAGAAGCCTCCAACTTCTTTTGCCAAGACACTCACACAATCTGATGCAAACAATGGTGGAGGCTTTTCTGTGCCTCGTTACTGTGCTGAAACCATTTTCCCAAGGTTGGATTATTCTGCTGAGCCTCCTGTTCAGACCATCATTGCCAAGGATATGCATGGACAGTGCTGGAAGTTCAGGCATATCTATAGAGGGACACCAAGGAGGCATCTTTTGACCACTGGATGGAGCAATTTCGTGAACCAGAAGAGGCTTGTTGCTGGGGACTCTATTGTGTTTCTGAGGGCAGAAAATGGGGATCTTTGTGTTGGAATAAGGAGGGCTAAGAAGGGGATTGGTGGAGGGACTGAGTTCTCTTCTGGTGGATGGAATAACCCTCTCTTTGGTGGTGGCTTCTTGTGTGGGAGTGAGAGCAATTTGATGAGTGGTGGTGATCATGAGATGTTGGTGGGAAGAGTGGCTGCTGAATCAGTTGTTGAGGCTGTGACTTGTGCTGTTAATGGAAGGCCCTTTGAGGTTGTGTACTATCCAAGGGCTAGTTCGCCAGAGTTTTGTGTCAAGGCATCTGTTGTGAAGGCTGCAATGCAAATTCAGTGGTGTTCTGGGATGAGATTCAAAATGCCCTTTGAGACTGAGGATTCTTCTAGGATCAGCTGGTTCATGGGAACCATTTCTTCTGTTCAGGTTGCAGATCCCATCCGTTGGCCTGATTCTCCTTGGCGTGTTCTGCAGGTACACTACACCACCATTATTATAAATGGATTTCCCCTTTTACTACTATTTCATTAACATGTGTTAACTTTTCCTATCAGATCCCCCCTTCCTCAACTTGTCTTTGCTCAGAGGCTATAATAACTTTATTCTCTGCTGTGTAGTAGTACTGATTTGACCAACAGTGACATTGCTTCATTCAATGGTTAAACTATTCACTGGATTTCATGTTAACTCCTTTTTAACCCTGAAACTGTTCAATGCTTAAAAAAGATGCAGCACAGTTTACACTTTGTCAGACCAAGACTAATTTTCTGATGCAATGCAACAATATTTTTGTTTACTATCTTTCTTATTTATGTCTTTCCTATTCCTATTAAATAGTAGTAGTTTACTGGATGACACTGACTTCTTGTGCCAATTGTATGAGCTGTGATAAGCAGCAATTAAGATTAACAGTATATTTGTTTCCTATAAATGGATTTTTTTAATGTTCTGGGTCCGTTTAGATAAAAGAATAACGGTTAGTAGTAACAACTGTTGAAACTACAGTAAAGTAGCAAATCATATCAAGCGTGTCTGTTCAGTACTGACAATTCTTCCTAGTTAGTACCATGGTTGCTTCAATTGGGCACTGCCCTTCACAGAGTGGCACTGTTGATTGAACTTAACTTTTTGAAGTTCGAGTTACCTTTTAGCATTACTTTTGCTGTATAGTTTTCTTTTTTTCTTTTTGTTAATGTAACCTATGTGGCTTGAAGTAATAATCTAGAATTTGTGATGTCATGTTTTCAGGTGGTGTGGGATGAGCCAGATTTACTTCAAAATGTGAAGTGTGTAAACCCTTGGCTGGTTGAACTAGTCTCAAACATGCCTACATTCAATCTCTCTGCATACTCACCTCCTAGAAAGAAACAACGTTTTCTACAGGACCCTTATTTTCAAGTCATCAACCAACTCCCAATGCCATCATTTTCTAGCAAGCTTCTCAATTACACCGACTCTTTTTGTCCCATTCAAGATAACAATAGTTCTGGAGGCATACAGGGAGCCAGGCATGCTCAATTTGGACTATCTCCATCTGATTTTCCCTTCAACAAGCTCCCAGCAGAGATGCTTCTAGGTGGTTTCTCAAGGCTTGACCATGCAGCAGCACAACCTATTAGGCCTCCTTGTCGAACCTATAAGAACAACACCACTACTAAGGCCAATGTTGACATTTCTTGCTTGTTGACTGTGGGAAATCCTGGCCAGAATTTCAAGGAATCCAATGAAACTAAAGCACCTCACATCTTGTTATTTGGAAAACTCATTCACACTGAGCAGAAGAGCTCAAACACTACTAGCTCTGCTAGTACTAATGGTAATAGTGTATCTGAGGGAAATTCGCTCAAGACATCTAATGCTTCTGATGGAGGGTCTCCCTGGTACAAGGAACAACACAAGTCTGATCTTGGAACTGACAATGTTAACACATTGTGTATTGCTTTATAACAAATGAACCTATTTTCAGTTGCTGTGCCAGTGAGTCTTGGAGACATCAATGCGGCTAACCATTCTTATAACAGATTTCAGTAGCTGTAGTGCTGTTGCCTTTGTTGTATAGGTGTTGCTTTTCCTTCGGCATAAATTGTACTTTGGTGCAAGTTAACAAAAATATTCCCCGTTTGATTCAGAAAAATATTCTATGACATAAATAACTATTATGTATTGTTTGTTAAAACTTAGTAACCGTTTTGATGAACTAAAGGGGCAATATTTTCGTTAACTTGCACTTGACTGAACTTTTCTCTCCAAGCTAGTACTATATTTCCTTATTTTGAGGTAGAATCCCTCTTCCAATTATGGGATGATGTAACTCACGAGTTTCTATCAAGGAATGCTTGTCTTTATTCTTGATTTAATACTCAAGATTGAGAGTTTAACCAAAAAAAAATACTAATTTCTTTATGTTGACTCCTTTACCATTTCTGAAGATCAAAATTCTCAAAGAAGTTTTACTTCTAACATTGCAACGTTCCTCAACAGCATACAACACGGTAATTTAATTTGACTAGTGGAAGTTAAAGGAAACCAAATCGCTTGTTCCTATTTTATTTTTCCTAAGTTAATTAAACATTAAAATGTGACTTAAAAGAAAAACTAACAACTAAAAGAGTTATTTTAACTACGTGTATGTCACTTTTTAATTAGGAGATTCAAGACCTAGGATTTCTATCAAAATTGAAGTGACACAAAATGTATTCAAATGAAGATACTTAACTAATATCAAAGAAATGAAGATACTTAACTTCCTACGTAAACAGTAATTAGTTTTTAGTAGAGTTTACTTCCCTGAAATAGTGATGAATTTTTACTTTCCTCTTTGTAGTTACTTTAGGAGACAGACAAACTATATAATCATCAAGTGGAGTCCTAGATAAAACGAAAAACTTTTTTTTCTGATTTTTTTGTTTGAATTTCACTGAGGTATGACCCACATATTGGTAGTGATCTCAGGATCTGGAAGATACACTGCCCACGAAGTTTTCTAGGACATTGGAGCATTAGGACAAGGATATCAATTTCTCGATATAAAATGGCATTAACATATAACATAATAATAGTATCATATTAATAAGTAAAAGTTGATAATCACAATGCATGCAACATCAACCACATTAGTGCTTAAAAATTGATCAAGTAGCAGGGTCTGAAGTAGGGAGCAACAGTACACCTTGTTGTAGACTCCGTTCTGGCCGTTTTATGTTACCCCACAATTGGACAATAAACCGTGTGACTTAGTTGGAAAAGTATCTAGTTCAGGAAGATTCTACATAAGCCTTTGTCCCAAAAAATAAATAAAACAAAACACAGAAAATGATGATGTTACGTAATAACAACTGCCAAATATTGCCAACATCAATCATGTTATGAATAATTAAAAAGGCAAGACAGTTGTCTCATATGAGGAAATTTATTCAGTCAAATGAATCTTAACAAAGGTAAATAAGTGAATGTATACAAAAAATTACTAAGTACATATGAAAAAGTCAAAAGGCACAAGAGTTAGTTTTTATGTTTAGTGTAAAATGTTTCATATCATCATTTAATAACCTTATTAAAAGGGTTAAGATCTATAATAATCTTCTTGTGCGGTATAAAAAATTAATTTAACGAATCAAAAGTCAATTACTCAATTTCATGATAGTTCAATCTCACAATACAGTATAATCTCTCAATAAATTATCCTCATAAAAAAACTATTGGATAACAACTGTAACTTATCTCTTACTTTTTCCTTTATTTTCAAATTTTCCCTTTATTCTCTTTTCCATTAACATTTTTTCTACTGCGTCCAACTCTGGTAACACCTTCGCATATGTTACTATATATTGTTCACTATTGTTTCCGCTCAAAAACTACTTGTGTATACTCATATAAAAAATAAAAAATAAAAAATAACTACCTGTGTATGCCTTTTCTCGGCACCATTTTAATATGGCAGAACTATAGCCATCAATAATAGTTATTTTGTTCGTCTTTTTCTATAAATATCCTAGCGGTGATGCAAAAGTGAATCCTTTTACTGTTAGCATGTGAAGCAACCTGCATCTAATTTCCTAACCATCGGTCAGTATACGATAAGGTTGATAGTGATGGACTGGGAATTCACAAACTAATTCTAAAACTTCTTATTATAATATTGTTTATATTAAATTTCTTCTTTACCAAACAAAGAAAATAATAAATGTTATTTTTATGTTCTTACAATATTAAACACATTTATTTTTATTGAATATTTTTATATAATAAGAAAATTTGTACACAATCATCACATATCAAACAATGCAAGCTTCTCAAGAAAGCAGCTTTAATTACCGAAATTGGCAAGCCAACTACTGTCATGGTGTGTCATCCATGATTGTCAACGTTAAGTTACTGTGACCATATGCATATTTAAGTGTGTACTGTAATTGGATTTCCCCTTCATAGTATATACTATCCCCTTCTCAACATCCGGGTTTCAACTGCCCTTAAATAATTCATTCAATGGTGGTTGTAATGGAAAGATCGGTTTTTGATTATATGGCAAAATCATTAGATCTTGATTTCCACAGCAAAAAATATATGCTACAAGGTTGAGGTCGTTGAATGTGAAAGGGAAATTAAGCGAAATCCTCTAATAATTAAATCCAGTCTGTTCATTTTATGTGAACTCAAGTTAGCTAATCAATATTCACACACACATATATATATATATATATATTAGTTAGCTGTTTACCTGAAAGTCTACTAGAGAAGAAAGTGGTAAATGGTTTTATGGTACAATATCAAACAAAATACATTAATTTGGAAAGAAAAAATGCACGTGACCCTCTTTTTTTTAGAATAAAAAAAATTTAGATGGAAAGGAAGTTGTTTAATTGTAAAGGTAGGACATATGCTTTATGATTGAATACCCGCCAATAATTGGTAGTTTAAAATTATTAATGAATTATGTATGACATTTGAAAGCAACACTATATTAACTACAAAATAGTATAAGGAGACTTTTTTTTTTCGTCTGAGCTTTTATATATATATATATATATATATATATATTAAATAAATTAATCAAAGTGTATATAAAATATTATTGAGCACGTGAATTAATTACTGCGAAAATTATTTTAACTAAATGATTAGTCTCAAATTCAAACTTTAAATATGTAGCTATACACCGCTCATAGTGATATATCTCTAAAAAAAAGTGCATATAAAATTGTGTAGACTTCACTTTTCTATAAAAAAATTTTAGAAAATAATACTTTAAATCAATATATCAATATACAAAGAACTTTAAGTTGGTCGGGGAATTTTAGGTGATATTATGGTATCATTTTATATATATTACGGTGCCATTTTGACTTAACGAATTGGTCTTTATTTAATGAAACTTAAATTCACTTCAATATAATTATACATTTTCACATCAGAAAATTTCACTATTCATTAACATATTGTAAATGACAATTTAAGTCATAGAAGATAATTAAATTTTAAGTAATAAATAGTTGTATTTCAATATGGTTAATAATCTGCAGAACATAACGGATAGGTACGAATGAGATTGACCAATTATACTGCAAATTTGCTCACATTTCATTCTTTTGTAAGGAAGTTGTTATTATAAAAAAATGGAGACCAAGAAGAAAAATATTAGCATGCAGATGATAATACAAAAATAAATGCTACTCTTCCGACTAAGAAATGGCGAAAACGAAGTAGCTTTGTAATCCACATTCCGGTCCCCAAGTATGCCGCAGTTACAGGAAAAGAGTAAATGATCTCTTGGGATCCCAGTTATATCAATTTTTTTCCCCTCACATGAACTTCAGATTATGACTTACTCAACTATTTATGTGGGTGCGTGTGACGACCTTGTTACTACAATATAATTTAATTTTTCTCCAAGCAAACAAAGATATACAAAGGTCAAGAAACACAGCTCAATTCAACTATTCCATGCCCCCAACATCGGCACAATGTGTGTTTTTGTGTTGGACAAAGATTATGTATGTACACTTGTTTTAATACTTTAATCTAAGATTGTAGGGTTTGCATGTGAATGTTAATGAGCGTTTATTATAAGGGCTGGAAATAGTTGGCTAACCCTGCCATGCTATTTTTTTAATATCAAACACAGATCCCAAGATGTTTCTTCACAAGTCAACTAAAGATATCAGATTTCCCACATGGGGATTGGGGTTTGTCAATTGTCAACTTCATCTGGTTCCATGTCTGCTTCGGGTATGCATTTTTAATTTGGTTAAACAAAAGATAATGTAGACATGGATCATCGAAAATGAACAAGCTGTTCATATTGGTTTGAGTCAAAGTTGGTACCCAAAATTAAAAGTCAAAAGCATCATTTTCAATTTTCAAACATGCATGGGTGTGATTGTGAAATTGCTCTAGGTTGTCATCTCTCTATGGATCGAGTTGACTGTACACGGGCGGAGCAGGAATTTGATTTGAGGGGAGTCAAGATTTTTTTTTATAAAATTTTTACATGTATAAAAAAACCGTAATATATGATATATATCTAATAGTTGTTTTTATAAAAAAAAATATATAACTATATCGAATACAAAAATATTGCTATTTTAGCTAATTTGATGATTTATATAAATATAAGAAACAAATAAATACATTTTTTTTCTTGTAATTATAAAAACTAGAGACTTATTTTTGAATATATTAATTACATGTTTATATAAGAAACAATAAATACATTTTTTATACTCTTAATTTATTATGAAGTTTATGATGAGACAATCAATCATTTTATATATAAGCGAATGTATTTATTAATTTATTAACAATTTAAGTCAATTTCATAAGCAGAAAAGTTTATTCAGTAATTTTATTAAATATAACCAACTGAAAACATTGAATTATATTGGTACTATTTCTAAAGTAAATTTTAAATTTATGATATTTTAAATTAAAATTAATTAATTTAACTATTTTTATTGGTCTTAATTTATTAGTGATATATATATATATATATATATATATATATATTTTAGTGTAAGTAGTATAAGAGAAAAAAGATAAGTTAGATGTATAAAATAAATTTAAATAATTATATATATGGACATTTCAATATTACAAATATTTTACTAATATCTATAATTTCTCTCTTTCCTTTATTTTCCTTTTTAAGTATCAACTAATGATAATTTTTATTATATATCATTTGTCAATAACTTTTTTTATAAATTATAAGGAGGTCATTATATTTTTTATAATATATTAAATACACTTTTGAAAAATTTAGGGGGTACCATGGCCTCCTTCGCTATTGACTCAGTGACTAGGCAATTACAATTTAGTGACCTAATTGTGAACATGACTCATAAGATGTCTAAGATATTGTACTATTCTGCACAATATATGTGTCAATCATTCACACTAGTCCTGATATAAAAGCACAAACATCTCTCCTAAGTCATTGTCGAACTAGTCTAACATGTTGTCTTTAATTTTTTATTATTTAAATATTATTGATAATATTACAACCACACTATCAAATGACAAAATATTTAATTATCTACAAATTACAGATTATCTATAAGGTACACATTATATGTAAGTTTAATTATCTATAACATGCAATTATTTATTAGTCTTTATATACAAGTTAATAATTAATTATCTATAAGAGTTGTTATTCAATGAAACATCCTCGACAAACAATGATTGGTGGCTCTCCCTCCATGCTCTATCAATTATATATTTTTCTCTTTACATAATTGATGTATTTATTTGAACTTCGAAGTCCTCTTATTTGTTTTGCAGGTTTTCCTTTTTAACAAAATTAACACATCATCCGACACATAAGATCTAAAATCCAACGCCTACCTTATGGCTTTTTCAAATTTTGGTGAGAGTAAATATCAACATCTTTTATTGCAAAACTGGTTTGAGATGCTCAAATGGATCAGGGTAATCTTTTATACGTTACATTAAAATCTACATGCGATAAAATCTTAGTAATTTTTTTAACAAATGATATCATGTAAAAAAACAATGCGTGTCTAAATCAAATAAATATTCTTTTTTGTTTTGTTTTACATAATCAACTAAATATCCTTAAATCTATCAGTCTTTGACTCCAATGCTTACTGGATTATGGACTAAGCCCTTTATATATTTGTGGAAGATTTGTACGTTACTAATAACCAAATATAAGATTCACTTTGAAGTTCTACATATAACTATTTTGGCTTTCTATTTTTTAGGTGTGTTTAGTGGATTAAATTTATTTGATGAATCCAAAAAAAAATAATTAAATTGTTTTGGATTGTTCTGATAATTAGTTAATTTATTTTACTTCAAATATGAACCAGACTAATTATTATACTTTTTTAATTGCTCTACTTAATTTAGTAATTAAATTAACTTTTTGAACTAGATCTAACAAACTCAATTAGTTAATATTTTTTTAAAAATTTAACATTTAAATCTATACATTTTAAATTTTATTATTGGGCCTTTTTATTTTTATGTTTTTCCATGTTTTTTTTTCTAGTATTACTAAATGTCTTTAGTTAACTAGTTTACAGTAAAATAATATAATAAATAGTCAGTGAAATTAGAAACTGAACAATATAATAATGTTAATTTTATAACCTAACCTGATGACCTCAACTATATCAATGCAATCTTTATCAAGTTGGTTTAATTTAATGTAGCAAAAAAATATTATGAAAAAAGGATCAAATAACAAACCTAATTAAATTGATCATTTTTATTTTTATTTTACTCTTAAACGAAATCTCATATCACCAATATGTTATTGGTTTGATTGGAACTAGGCCTAATTCCCTTAAATAACATCTCGAGTTTGAGTCCTATATATTCAAAAAAATATAGTTAAGAGAATTTTTTTTACTAAAAATGATTAGTTAAATTTTATCAGAGATTGGCTATTAGCAAAACTGATATATATTCCGCGTTAATGTTATGCTGATTAAAAAACCAAATTAACTAACTCATAAATAACCTTACTATTTTTCACCAATTAAATTGTTTTTATTTTTTTTGGGATGATTTTTCTTTAAGGCATAATTGGGCTTTGTGTATAATCGGGGCCCAAAAGGTTTTCAGTTTAAAGTCCAGGATTGTGTTGACAAGAGAAAAAGGAACCATGATTGGTGCCATTTTTGGGAATATCTTGGACTCGGTTGGGTTGTAGGCTTTTTGCTTTAAAAAAAAACAAAGGGATTTGCCATTTGTATGAGTTTTGTTATTAGTCCCTACAATCCTTAAAATTCTAAAATTATTCATTCCCAAAAAGAATTACGGAATCGTGATTTTTGCACCCCTTGTTATGCTACATAATCATGATTTTGTAGTGCATCTTAGTGGGGGTAAAAATGTACAATAGAATCATGATTCTATTGTGCAAGAGGAGTTAAAAGATGATAGTATAAACGAAAGTGTGATTCCGTTGTATGATGTATAACAAAATCATACTTCCATTATAGATTTTTGTTTTAAAATTTAAAAAAATCTATAGAATTGACATTTATTATTGCATACAATTTCATAGAAATGTTAACTATACATTGAGATTCACATATATAAAATAATGGGATACACATTCAGTTTTGTCATGAACAAAATGTCTACTACATATTTTAAGAAATGTCTACTACATATTAATACTACATATTTCAATTCTTAGAAAGGTCTACTACATATTGAGATCCTCTAACTGATTGAAATTATATTGAGTTGAAAGCTTTTATGCATTGATTATAAGGTCTTTGCCATGAGTGGACTTCGAGTGTGTAGTAATTTTTCCCTTATGGTATAGCATGAGGCAAGGGACAACGATCCTTTATAAAAAACTTCATTATCATACGCACATAAAACGAAGTTAGAAAAAATCAATATTTCCATATAAAAGCCAAGACTAGTAAAAGAATGGTCTTCTAGCATCCATATTTTCCCATCCAACTGGCATTGTAGCCTTGTTTTATATAAACGTATTCTAATCCATTGACCTACATAATGAATACAAAATATATAGTTGTTTAAAAAAATTCACAACACAATGGAACAATAATTTCATTGTGTAACTGGTTTTGTTACACAACAGAATCAAGATTCTGTTGTGCAATATTTGTGCAACACAAGGGAATTAGCAACATAATCTTAATTTCGTTGTGTAACAAAACTTGTTGTACAATAAAATCATGATTCTGTTGAGCAACAACAAAATCGAAAAAAATGGAATTGTAGTTTTGTTTTAACTACGAAAATGAAAAAAAACACCTAGTAGTGTGAGTTCAGATAATGAAGAGAGGGAAAGAGAAAAGATGTAGAATGAATGAAGAAAGGAAAAGAGGGAGAGGAGAATGAAGATAGGGGAGGTGGGAAAGGGTAGTTTAGTAATTACCCTTGCTGACAGGGACAAATAGTAATCACCAAAAACAATAGGCACCAGCATCCCTGGATGAACAGGCCATTGGCTTGAACTCGTTTCACCATCTAACCCAATGGAAAATGACCCATCAGGAGCAAGAAGCTTGTCATACAAATTTATTTAATATAAGGATAACTCTAGCGCTCTCTTAACCAATTCTGAAACTTAGTGCTTGTCATTCATGCTTCAAGCCAACAATTTCGGTAAAATCTAACCAACTTAATTTACTATATATTTACCATATCCCATGCATTTATTGTATAAGTTAAAGGATATTAAATACACACTTTTAAACATTTTTAATTACTAAAAAAATAAATATTAATTTTTTTATATTTCAAATGTAATTAATACTTTTCTTTTGAATAATAGTCATATTTTTATTTCCTTAAACTATATGTATAAGATGAAAAAAATGTTAATAATTTTTATTTATGATATAAATAAAATCCATTAAATATTATTTATAAGAAGAATTTGAAGATCATGTTATAAATTTTCATTTTAAAAGTGTAGTAAAAAATATTAATTTCAGAAAATAAATTAACTATAATTTTTTATTAGTGATGATATAAATGTAAATATTTTATAATTTTATTTACAAATATATTTTTATTTGAACAATTTATTGAGGGTAAGTGGACGAGGAGGCTATGGTGCTGTTTAGCTGATGATTGTGCAAGACAGAACCCTGTTCGTGTAGTAAACAGGGAGAGAATAAACTACAGGAATAGGAATAGGATTCTATCTAGGAATAGGAATAGTGAAGTGGATGCAGGTGTAACTGTCACGTGAGCAACGGTTGTTGTAAAGTGGAGTTGGTGGAACTAAGAAGAGAAGAGAATAAAAGGTTACAGAAAAACAAACACTTATCTCTGTTTCTCCGTCTTGCGGCAATTGAAGGAAACTCTGTCTCTGCAACTTCCGTCCCATTCACATGGCAGGTCTCATTCCACTCCTTTCTCCAATTCAATTGCATGCAATACTATCATTGTTAATAACAGATTAATCCTTCTTAAACTGCTCATCTAATTAATTTATTAATTAATCACAATTGAAATTGGAACTAGCGTTAGGTGTTGCTACTATCCAAGTTTCAGGAAATTGTAAGGTTAACAGCTAGAGTGGTATAATATAGTAACAGTTCATCCCGTATGATGACTAGAAAGATATAATTGATGGGAAAATTAGATAAAAGGCATTTGATGAAGTTAGAAATCTGAATAAATCTGATAAAGGTGTAAATGTTTATTTTTATATGCCGCAACATCAGGGAAAATTGTCCAAATTTTTTTTGTGTCACACTGCCACCAACAGAATACACAGGGTCGAAGTGACTATTGTTTTGCCCCTTCTCCGCTACGGAAGTTGGCATGGACTGCCTCTTCCATGCAATTCCTCACTTTATTCAAACCCCAGAATCATTTTAGTATCCAGAGAAATTTTCACTGCAATTGTCTGTTCTAGACTCTCATTATACAGGTTGATATGAAGTGAATAATAATTCAGACATTTTAAACACATTTAAAATAAGAGCTCTCTTTAACTGACCCTTCCTTCTCAGGCTTCTTTTATGTAATAATAATGCCAGTATCTGTATATAGGCAATTAGGCATACATTTCACTTGTGTTTGTACGGAATTTGTTTTACTCTCTACCTTTTCGCGGTTTTTAACTGTTGTGTTTTCTAATGGATGGTTATACCCTCCATTTGGACTTTTGTTGCAGCTTCTGCATCTGCTACTGCTGTGTCATATCTAGACAAGACAGATTTTCTAAAGCTTCAAAATGGCAGGTCAATACCACTTGATTACAAGCAAGCTAATAAGTTTATACCCC
>CM023960.1:29784187-29864481 GCA_013407115.1 Glycine latifolia | reverse complement strand
CCCCTTCTTTCTTTTGTCAACTTAATAGAAATTTGGTCAAAGTATATTGTCTCTCTGTTATGTATGTGGAGAGAGAGAGAGGGAGAGTAACTGAAAAGGAAGGAAGAGATGAAAACAGGAACAGAAGTACTCTGTAAAAGTTCTTAATGGTAACTGAATACAGTTGAATCCTCTCTGCTCCTTTCCTTCCCATTGCCTTGTTAATTGTTGTACACAATCTATGTTGTGTATGTGTAGCATTTAGACAAAAGAGAATAAAAAATAAATCTTATTGTATTCTATTTAATTCTTAAGATCTTATTTTTCCTTTTAACACAAATTAAAAGATTAACCATTTGATGAAAACTTCATCGATAATGGCTATATAATCTTTTTGCATTCAGTATAATGATGACTGTATACAGTAGAGTAGTTTATAGAAAGCTTCTAGCTACAAAAATCCCATCTTCTTTTTATTAAGACGGCTAGCATTTATTCGGTCTTACATCTTGCACACTGACTTGTATATAACTTATTAATAAAATTAATTTAAATAGTGACATTCGTGGTGTGGCTGTTGATGGTGTTGAGGGAGAGTCAGTTAACCTCACTGAACCTGTTGCTGAAGCAATAGGAGCTGCTTTTGCTGCATGGTTAGTGGAGAAAAAGAAAGCTGATGCTTTGCAGCATTTGAGAGTTTCTATTGGTCATGATTCCCGAATATCAGCCAAATTATTACAGGTTTAGATTGTTCCTTATATCATTTGGTTAAGTTTTTTTCTGCCCTCCTTTAACATATAATAAGGGATTGTTGATTGTGTTAAAATTTTATGATGGTTTTGAAACTAAATGGTAATCCATTGTCTAAATTATATGCATATTTTCTGATAGCCTTGAAAGTTATAACGAACATTACTAATTTGGAAACCTACTACTTTACACTGTTGTCAGTATTTTGGGTCATGGAGGTTCAACGCTTCATTTTAACTTTTATTTCCTTCATAGGACACTTTGCATAATGCTGAAAATTTTCATTTTTTTTTATTTGATTTTGCAAAGATCTCATAATTTGAAGTGATGGAAAATATTATTGCAAAAGAGATCTTTCTTTACAACCTTCCTAGAGAGCATGCATGCTTTTAAATAGGTTTCTATTTGATATTTTGTTTAAAACTGACTATTTGGTTATCAACTGATCAAATTTCAGAATGCAATTTCTCGAGGTCTTGCTGGTGCTGGCCTAGAAGTTGTCCACTACGGGTGGGTGATTTTAATTTTTTTCATATAAATTATTTGTGTTTTTTGTTAGCTTGAGTACTGGTAAAGTCTATTTGCTTTAAACCCTCAATGTCTGCAATTACCTGGCCAATCATATACCTTTACTGCTTTACATTGATGCTCTTTTTTTCAAGGTAATATAATATTCATTTTAGCATTTATTTTCAGTTAATTTGATCAAACATGCATAAATTTTTGTTTTGATGCTGGAAACTGTGAAGAAGGTGAATAGCAAGCACCTAGTATATTAGAATTTGAGTAGCATGGAGTTTCAGTTAATTTGATCAAACATGCATAAATTTTTGGTTTGAAGCTGGAAACTGTGAAGAAGGTGAATAGCAAGCACTTAGTATATTAGAATTACTTGTCTGATATGACTATTTCCTTGTGTTTTCAGCATATATAATTTCATTAGATAAATTTCATCATTTATACTTAGTATTATTACCCTAATGGTTTTCACTGCCTTATGTATTAATAGTGTTGTGTTGATTCATTTCTAGATTAGCATCAACACCAGCCATGTTCAATAGCACACTCACGAAGAATGAATTATTTTTGTGTCCTGCTGATGGGTCTATTATGATAACAGGTACATTATAAACTTCTAGCTAAATGGCATTGTTCTAACTTTTAAGATGTTGCTAGTTGTTTGAAATTTTGTCACAGTTTCATTCTATAAGCTTTACCTTTTGCCTCTTAGCATGCCCATTTATGCAAAAGCCCTTTTTGATTGATATGTGGAGACTGTGGACATAGCACAACCACAATAACAAAGCCTTATCCCACTAGGTACATGGATCACACAACGCCATTCAGCACGGTTAAAAACCAAAGTTTTAGAAATATTATTAAGTCTGATTTCCCTTGATAATTTCCTCCAATGTCCTTTTTGGTCTCTTTCTTCTCCTTTTCCAAAGCTAAAAATCATGCAATCTACTCTTCTAACTGGCGCCTTTTGTGACCTTTGTATATGTCCTATATTGTATTATAAGGAGCTGCAGTTATTCAACTGCAGTCTCATCTAGCTTATAGTAAAAGTTAGTTAGTTGTTAGTAATTAGAAGTTAGTTAGACAATTCTGTTAGACTTTCTAACAGAATTCTCTATATTTACGCTTTGTAAATCTGAAGTCTCTTGCGTTTAGTAAATGATATTTTACTTCTTCATTTCTCCTTTTTCTCTCTCTCATTCTCTTAGACTAGAAACTCTGTGATGGTATCCAGAGCTTAGTCGATCATCAATGGCGACAAACTCTACCTCTTCTTCTGCTTCTGCTTTTCCGAATTCAATCTCACAGAAGCTTGATGATTCAAATTTCTTACGATGGCGACTGCAGATTGAACCTGTCATCAAGTCACACAAACTTCAAAGATTCATCATGAATCCGCAAATTCCCATAAGATTCCTTACTGAAGCGGATTGTGATGCACGAGGCCTGGTTCCAAACCACCTTAACCGATTTTTTGTCATGTTTTCCTCAGTGGGTGCTATACCAATCTTCTCTCGTATAATGTCAGTCTGTGTTCTATCTTTTCTTGTATGAATCATGTAAAATGTGGCCAGCATGGATTAAACACAAAATTACATGCAAATGGAAGCTGAGATATTATGTCAAGGAACTATTTATACCAAAAAGTTACGTTGTCTGGTTGAGTGCTTTTCTGGTTTAGCCATTTTATTTTGTGCATTATTCATGTAGTATTTAGTATTTCTTGTTAGTTAATGTCCATGGATTGTGAATACCAATTTATGTTATGTTTCAATTCAATTTGATTCTTATAATTCATAAATTTATTTTTCATAGATAAATGAGTTTGGATATTATTTTGTCTACTAATTTTAAATGTTCCATCTGTGAACAGCAAGTCATCTGCCTTTCAACAGGAATGGGTTCAAATTTTTCACAAATGCTGGTGGGCTTGGGAAGGCTGACATCAAAGATATCTTAGAGCAGGCTGCGGACATATACAATCAATTTACAGAACAAAGTTTGACAAATTCAGAGAGAAAAGCTTCACTATCTATTAAGAAAGTTGATTACATGATTATTTATACATCTGATCTTGTAAAAGCGGTTCGCAAAGCAGCGGGAAACATAGGCATGACTTTGTTGAAGTATTTTTATAATAGTCAATATGTTTGGAGATATAATTAATGGGTTGTTCTATAAATAAAGTGGGAATAATTAAAGTCTAATCGGCAGACATTATTTTATGACTCTTTTATTTTTTTGTAGAATTTATAGTTCTTCCCTTTACTGTTGATGTCCTCAAATGTTTTTATCTTGTTTGCTGACTTTTATTGCATTATTTATCCACAGAGAAACCATTGGGGGGTTTCCATATAGTTGTTGATGCAGGCAATGGAGCAGGAGGCTTTTTTGCAGTATCTACCTTTAATCTCCTCAACTTTCATTGTTCTCTTGATAACTATCAATTATAATGCATTTTCACTTGAAATACCTATATAAAAGATTGTGGACACTGGGGAAGACTAATAGTTCATAAACTAACGAATCAATTTCAAAAGTTATTCAACTCTATACCAATAATAACTCTGTTGTCATAGTGAAATTGCACAAGGCACTCACTTAAGAATAGTAGCAACCTCTATTGCATCGCTTCTCCCTTAAGTCAAATATTTAGATATTTGTCCTTAATTTAAAACCATTCAGAATTTTAGAATGTCTTGTCTGGTTAAGGTTTTTGGCTCTTGCATCAAACATTGATATTTGATATTACTTTTTGGTGAATAACAGGCAAAGGTTCTGGAACCTCTGGGGGCAATAACTTCTGGGAGTCAATTTTTGGAGCCTGATGGTAATAACTATGCTTGGAGGAATGATTTCAACTGGGTATGGTAAATGGACTTTGATTCTTTGAGTAACAAATGGCTTTGTATTCAGGCTTGTTTCCAAATCATATCCCAAATCCTGAGGACAAGACAGCAATGAAAGCTATAACCCAAGCAGTCCTTGATAACAAAGTTGATCTTGGAATTATTTTTGATACTGATGTGGACAGGTAAGGATCGTATTACTAATCAGTTTCACTAAGGTGACTACCGTTTCTAAATTTATTAAGCATCAATCACTTTCATCTGTAGATCTGCTGCTGTGGATTTCACTGGCCGTGAATTCAACAGGAATCGTTTAATTGCCTTAATGGCAGCTATTGTTCTTGAGGAAGTGAGGCTCATTTTTTTAGCTATCTCAAACCTAGTTTTCTAACCTCATGCTTCTCTGTATACTTTCTCTTAATTCTTTTCCTCCTCTTGTTTTCCATAGCATCCTGAAACAACTATTGTCACAGACAGTGTGACTTCTGATGGGCTTACCACGTTTATTGAGAAGAAACTTGGTATGGAGGAATCTAAACTGGCATGATCTTTAGTCTACCCTTCTCACCTTTTTTCTTTAAGAGTTCACTGTAAACTAAAATCCCTTTTATTGAATTGCAAATTACTTGAAATGAGATAGTGTTAATAACTTGCTAATGCTATTTGTCTCAGGTGGCAGACACCATCGGTTCAAAAGAGGCTACAAAAATGTGATTGATGAAGCTATTCGTTTGGTATGATGAGGGCTTCCCTATAATTCAATAAATTATACATCAGATTAGTTAAAAAAGAAAAACCTTTCGCCTATGTGCTTGACTGTGCCATTATTTCAAATTTGACATTTGTACACTTAGCTTCCATTGTGTATTTTTCATCTTGTTTCTTTTATATATATATATATATAGTTACTTTTGAGTTTCATTTTCACAATGTAAGTAAAATATTTGACTTTTGGAAGCAATATTGCTGACAGAATTCTATTGGCGAGGAGTCACATTTGGCAATTGAAACTAGTGGACATGGAGCTCTCAAGGAAAATCATTGGCTTGATGATGGCGCATACCTAATGGTATGATTTTTACTTTAGTCATATTGGGTAAAGAAAATAGTCACTGAATTATTTATTCTTCATTAATCAGTTATTATGATAGTAATATACCTATTCAGAAGTTGAAGTGTTCAACTTTAAATGAATATGTTAATAAAGGGCCCTGAATAATTTTTTCAAATATAGACAAGTATATATACACCTCTACTTTGCACCAAACGGCCCTTAACTTGAAACTACCTTGTATTAGAGTGTGGATATAGCACGGTGTTGTAGAATCAAGGAATCTATCACATTGGGTTAAAGAGGTTCTGAAGTTTTGCTATAAAACTGCTCTACCTAAAAGCAAAAGCTAAGCAGGATCCCAAGATTAGTTTTAACTTTTAATAATCAGAACTACCTCAAAGGTCTGCATATGACATTTATTGTGCAGGTCAAGATCTTAAATAAACTTGCTTCTGCAAGAGCTTCTGGAAAGGGTGGTGGAAGCAAGGTTTTGACTGATCTAATAGACGGACTTCAGGAACCAGCTTTTGCTGTAGAACTAAGATTAAAGACAAACCAAAACCATCCAGATCTTAAAGGAGGGTAAGCCATTGTGTAAATGTTCTCTGTTTGCATGCATCCATACATTAATGTCATGAATTCACTGACATGTCAGAGCTTTCAGATCTTTTCGGGAATATGGAGAAGCTGTACTGAAACATTTAGAGAACTCAATTGGCTCTGATCCTAGTCTGCACAAGGCTCCTGTGAACTATGAAGGGGTATGTTTGTCCCGGCTTATTGCTAAATTGTAAAGCCTGTTTAGTTAGCATTGACCATAAAATTCAGTAACATCATTGAGACAGTTATGACCCTAACGTGCTCCAAAATTGAAAATAACTTGCAATGAGACCATTCTGCAAATTTCTGGCCTGCAACGATTGGTTTGCTGAGTTTCTGTTTCTATATTATAATTTATTACTTGCTCGATCTAATCTTCAACCAGGTCCGAGTTTCTGGCTATGGTGGATGGTTCCTTCTTAGATTATCACTCCATGATCCTGTACTTCCCCTTAACATTGAGGTAAAGGTCCTCATAGCTAGTGTTGGTGTTTATATGCAATATTAAAACAATGCAACTGATTCAGACTGATCATACTTGTTACTGTAGGCACCTAGTAATGATGATGCTGTGAAGCTTGGACTTGCTGTGGTTGCAGCTGTGAAGGACTTTGCGGGTTTAGACACATCAGCCTTGAACAAGTTTGTAGGAGCATCATAATTTGATGCTTCATACAAGAACTGAGTTGGGTGCTGGAGAATGCTTTCACTTCTATTTTTGCATTATACAAAGAGGTTCTCTATACGTGCATCAGCGGCAAGAGGATGAATTAAAGATAGTGAACTAGAGTTACCTCTATATGGAGTATGGTCTGTTGTGGATTAGCTATATCAGAAATCTCTACTATAGAATTTTCATGAGGTCACATTTTGAGATCACTGTGATCAAATGTATGGTGTAATCTTGTTGTGCTTTGCCATTGAATATTATTGACTCTTATATGCATTTGGACACTCGTAGGCTCACTGACAAGATGTGCCCTTTCCATTTGTGGAGAGAATAGCGTTGGTTATCAACTTCTCTTAACACGAAAAAAGTGAAAATTGAGAAAATGTAAAAATTAAAAATGAAATGACAAGTCCTCTTGTTATTAGTGTTCAATCCATAAACAGCAGAACAACTCTCAAGATCATGGCAGCGTGTTTTTCAATGTAAAAATTATGGGTAGGAGTTAACTATTTTGCAATTAGTGGGTTCGGCAATTCTAACTCCACTTCTGCCCGTTATTATTTGTCTGAATGCATTCGGATACAAATACTTGCTAGTGGAGCAATCTAAAAGGGTTCTCAAGTGATTTTTCCTCTAATTCGTTGGTTTTTTCATGTACACAGTTCAATAACAGACTGTCCTTTTCTTGTGCATTTTTTTTTCTTAAAATACATTATGTTTTAGAACATAATTATTCCCTACTCTGAAGCATCTAATTCATTTAGAAACAGTTGAGCTGTTGAGAAGTTTCATCATGAAGTTAAACTTCATATCCGGTGAGGTCTTTGGTTGTGGCCAGTTAGCTCCCTCTGGAACCTTGATACACCTGAAACCTTGGCCATGGTATAACTTTGTCGCTGCAGGGTTTTTCAAATCACAGTGCAATGCAATAGCACGACACCCCCAACTTCGGGCTTGTGATTCTGCCTTTGCAACCAAGTGTTTAGCTATTCCCTTCCGCCTAAATTTTTCTCGGACTGCCACATTTGATATGTATGCAATTCCAGTCCTACAATATTTTGAAGAAGAAAAAATTACAGCCACCAGCACAAATTCATCAGTTAGGTGAAGCGTAAACCATGAAATCATGAATATCATAGTCCAACATGGCCATGTACAGAATTATTAGAAAAATCAGAAGCTAACCATTTTCAAGAGTATAGGATTCTAGGTCAATATAGAGCATAAAAGAAGTTTTTTGGCACATTCAGTTGAAAGGTTACAAATTAACCAATAAAGAAACTGTGGATGTGAAATGTAAGAGCATGTAATCAGTTATTTTAACCAACAGGTTTATGCTATGCTGGGATATCAAGGCTATTTATTAGTTGTTTTGAGATTAAAAGGGTAAGCAGGATGTGCTTAGGGTATGTATGATTTAACAGAACATAACTAAGTGGAATAAAATACTTTTCAGAAAACTTTATGATCTTATTGATGCTTGGTGCAGAGGAGAGGACATTTTCGGGACATCAGTTTCTATGTTTGGTATAACATAACAGTGAATATTTATAGACAATCCTCCTCTTTTATCCAGGGACCGGCTATATAGTTTGACAAAAGAGGAAGACAAACAAAGTTGCAGAAGTAAAAATAAGATTCATTAAGAAGCAACAAGATGGTTAACCATGAACTATGAAGACACACCACAAGTCAAAAGTTGACAAAAATTATGATGCAAATCTTAAAGACACAAACCTAACTTCCAGAAGCAAGCTTCAACTCACCTTCTCTGTCGCAATGGTCCCTTCCTAGGCAGAAAGTCTGCAACAGTATCCACTGTTAATATACCAGCCACATATCCCTTGTTGAGGCTGATTTTCCCATCAAAACCACCAACCTTGAAATCTTCACTTCCAAATAATAAAGTTTCACCAAATGAGTTGCCAATAACAGCAACCAAACAGATTCTCTTGTAACCATTTGGTAGAGTGAATCCTGCCATCATAGCCACCAATCTGTCCATCCTCAGCACAAAATCTAAAGGGAAGGAATATTCAGGGAAGAAGGAGCTGCAGTGAGTCTCTGCCACTTCCCAACAGTCCTCTAACCTGGCCTCCCGCACAATAATTTCAGGAGACACAGTTGGGAACAAATCAACAACTTGACTTGCTCTGCATAATCCTACATCCAAACACCACAGGGTTCCTACCCAAGTTAACACCCAGAGTATCCACCAGCTTTACCGATGACACATCTCAAAATATACTAAGTTGGAAGGATTTAACTCAAACAAATGCATAAAGTAAGGAAATAAAGGTGTGTATGTACCCTTGATTTAAAGAAAGCTAAACCTATGAGATACATTATTCAAATCAAGGGTGGATCCACCCTTACTCACTTTACACATTTGCTCAATTTAGAGGAGCTAGACCCAATAAATGGGAAATATTTCATCATCCCATGTATCCACTCCTTGATTACTAGTCCCCACTCATAGTTGGCTTCCTTAAATAAATAAGGCCAAAACGAGTATGGCTCTGCATAAAGTGAAACCAAAATCCGTAGTACTGAAAATAGAAACTTGGACAAGAGTTTAACCATACTTTATATATGATGTTCTAGTCCTCAATGATGATCAAGGTAAAATTTAAGAGTTAGGTTTATGCGAACTAAATGATTAGTGATTCCAAATAACTTTTTAGAATGGCATTACGACTTTCTTATGTTTAAAGTGGCATTAAATATTATGTCAAAGATTCAGTTTTACTATCATGCCTCCCTGCAACAAGCCAAAACTCATTGAAAATCAGCTAGTTTAATCCTTCATCGATCATCTCTCCTTCAATTTCCCCACAATTTTCTCTTGCCAATCCTCCTAAGAAGACAAGTTGACTCCAGCTTTCAAATTTCTCAAACCTCATCAGCTTCCAAGAATTGGATAAAATTAACAAATAACCATCCATTAATCCACTTCATCTTATAACAATTAAAGGGTCTGACACTTTGCTAATAAAACAAATTCAACAACCCATCTAATAGATTCCTTAAACAGAAAATAACTAAAAGAAGAAAAAAAGTTAAGCATGCATAATCCAGCAGTGCATCAAAGTTTTGAAAAAGAACAAGAAATTAGGTACCTGATTGGGAGAGAGAGAATTCATGAGGAGGAGTTGAACCCCGAGATGGAAAAGTGGTTGGCTTCTTAAAATTAACACTGAAAGGTGATATCTTTGAGGTGTTTATAGGAGTTGGAGATACTGAGGTTCCCAAAGGAATTGACCGCATTTCTTAGAGGGGTGGGTGTCTTCCTCTCTCTGCTCACTCAAAGAATCCTAAGATTCTCTGTGAGATTGAATCATAACATGAGAACTGTGAAGGGTGAGTGAGTGAGAACAACTACTTGGTTGGGTTAGCTAAGCTATGCTTACAAGAGTTTCCAAACTTGTGGGGCCACCTGACACTGACAGCCTCATTAGACTTGAGTTAAATGTTTGTCTTCAATTTCCATCCATGTCTTTAGATTTTTTTTTCCTACACCTGATAGATAATTAGATAAAATTAATAGGTATATATTAATTTTATAATCCTATTTCGGTCAAAAGTATGTTTATTTGAATGATTATGATAAAAAAACCATTTCTATGAAATAAAATCATACTGCTAAACTATGTTGGTTTATAATTTCACCACCAAACTTCATCATAAAAGAAAATAATTTAACCTCCAAAATTGGTAATTTCTAGGATAAATCACTCTTATTATATGTGATTTAAAATGGATCAGTATTTTTTTACTATAGGATTTATCTCCTCTTATTTCTATTATCCTACACTTTTCTAACCAGATTCATGTTTTCTTCTTGGAGTTGTCATCGGAGACGATTTATGGTGACAATGTTCTCTCTCTTTTCTTCTCTTCTTCCCCTTTCCCTCCCTAGATTTGTTCGCCCAACTCCTAAACGGTGGAAACAAACATTTCCACAATGAAATTTATAGCATTTCTCAACTCCAACACCCATTAAACTCTGCGAACACTAAAAATCCAAAAAAATAAATACTCCCTTCTATCCTATATATAATTGATATTTTTCTTTGGTCCTAATTAAAAATAACAATATGACCAGTTTTAAATTTATTCAAAGTTAAATATCTTTTATATCTTTAATTTATTACTAACTCTATTTATTAAACATCCACTTATTCCCTATACCATTTTTCAAAATTTATTGTCACCGTCTCACTTTCAAAAAAACGGTGCTTCGTCATTGGATTAAGAGTGGGAAATTAAAAATTAATAATTAAAAATTAAGTTGTAGTGGGAAATTAGAAATTTTAGCATTTAAAAAAGTGTAGTATTTATTGGTCTTATGTTAATCATTGGATTATGAGTTTTGATATTAAATATAACTATCATTTAAACTTAAGGATATTTTTTAATAAAAATTAAATTTATGGTAATATTAATCATAAACAATTAAATTAATCAATTTTCTTAATCTTAATGATTTGTGTTATGTTGCTTATATATAAGCTAAGATAGTATATCATAAGGATCCTCCAAGGTAGAATAGAGATCCCTTAACTCAAACTACACATTGTCAACAAAAACTTAGCAATCAATAACTTAGTGCTTGAAATCAACAAACGCGACAATGTCAAATAAACAACACAAACACAAAGTTCCACCAATGAGCGAGTGGGGAAAATAAATACATAAACAATAAAGAGAACTAATATGGAAATGAAACGAATGTGGGATTTGGAGGAATCTGGTGTTGTGGATTTGCTGACAAGGATGTGGTGCGACTCCGATAAATTTGAAGGGATCATGGATCTAGTGTGGCACACCCTAAACCAGTGGATTCTAGAGACATGCATATCGTGGTTATCAACGTAGGAAAGATCTCCGGAGAGGAGGGAAGGGATTGCGGTGGTTAGGGGAGATAGATTTGTGCGAAGAGAAAGTTGCTAAAAAGAGGGTTTGGGGTGTGGATATGTGCAAAGAGAAGGCACCTACAATGATTGGGGACGGTGGTCCAACGATTCAAAATTATGGTCCATTTTAATCCATTTGAAATATTGGTCCAGTGAAGCATTGACCTCCATAGTTGATTTTGCTTTAAATAAAAAAAGTTAAAGTGAAAAAAAGTGTTTGGTTTTCACACCAATCTTGTGTTCCTGCGTTTTTGTTTTTTGTTTTCCTGTTATTCATAATGGTGATCTTAAATTGAAACAACACATGTTGCGTGGAAGTAGAAACGCCTTGCATTTCTTACCAGAATGGTGGGTGTGTTACTTGAGAATGGAGTGCATGTGCGTCATAGTAGTGGAGCTTGGTAAAATTACAAATAGGTTGATTCTAACATTAAATGCGTCAAAAGTATGGTGCAACTGTACCATCTAAAACAAATAGCAATGTATATGATGAACAACTCATCAACAACTCTATTTTGAGTTGATTAGATTCGCTTAATGATCATAAGAGGGAAATTTTGATTACTAAAATAAATGTATAAGTGCCTAAGATGTGAGTTGTCTAATGGACTTCATTATTAGAAATTTCTTTGATTTTACTATGTCAATTATTTTTATGGACAAGATAACAACCACCATAACCTTTCTCAACGATGTGCGGTGGTAATAGTAGTAGTAGTGGAATGATTAAAACCTTCTACAGCGGAAAGCAAGCTAAATCTCGGATCCGGTCAATCAAGAAGGTCCAGTCCATTTAGCATTTTAGGTCCAGTTTTGAAATGGCCCAAAACAAGAAATAAATTAAAATAAAGCATATTTTGCTCATTTAATTTTGCTTATATATTACTCGTTAACTCCTATGTAGATCTGTTTATTCATAGCTGCTTAAATTGGATTAAAACTGTACTGAACTGTAGTAAACTCATTTAGATACGACTCTAGTGTTGGAGAGGGAGAATGATTTGCACGAGGTTGTAAGTTCAAACATCATTGTCATTATTGTGTGCATAAATAAAGTATCATTAACATAAAAGTATTTACAGTTCTTAGAAAAAAATAGTGGATTTACTAGATCAAAGAGTTGGGGGATAGAAAAATACAAGGTTTGTTACTTTAATGCGATATTAATTCTCCTTTTTTATTATAAATCTTAATTGGATTGGATGAACAACTTAAACATTAATTTTAAAAAAAATTATTATAAAAGTTCATATATCAAAATTAGCTGTTCTGTTTTTATAGCAAGAAAAAAATATTTCAGCACTAATTAAACACGACCTGTGTAAAAAATTACCTGTCGCTGGTTCCTGTCTTGAGTAAAATTACCGTGCAATAAAATAATAGAAATATTATGAGCGTGTTAGTTAACATATATTTTGTTAGAGAGAAATTACATCTAACAATAGTATATGTTAATTACATCTAACAATAGAATATGTTAATATGTTAAGAGTGTATTGTTGGCATTTCTCATAAAACAAAAATGGTTAGCCAGTGATGCAGGCAATAAAATTTTATTGTAGTGACTCTCCATAATTAAAGTCGTTAAACACATCATTGTCAAAAATAAAATACAAATGTTTTCACAATAAATAGGACAAAAATGGAAAAAAGAATTAGAACTCCTAAATGTGAAGATTTTAAGACCTATCCTATAAATCAAGGATACACTTCAAGTACCTAAAATTTAACAGGCAGATTTGTCAAGAAAGCCAAGGTGTAAGGAGAGGTAGATTTGCCAAACAAGGAACACCAACGAGGAAGCTTCTTAAGGACTCGTTCAGTTATTGGTGTTAATCTGTTCACATCAGTCCTTAGTTTCAGAAGAGGATCATCGGAGTTATGAGCTGAATCTGACCTCCAGTAAAGAGTCAGATCAAACAATGTTGGTGCATTTTTTCCTCCAGAAAACTGAACAATGTGCCAACCATCCACACTACTCTTTTTGTCAACTGAAATCAATTCTTCAGAATTCCTTGCATCTGAGGTTGAGTGAGAAAAATAACACCATTTCAGACTATAAAAAATATCATAAATATAGCAACACTAGTAAATAAGTATCAAGAACTATCATTTTAATCAATGCATGCATCCATCTCCACTATGCAAATTAGTGATAGAATATCTTTTACTTGTGCCACGTTGTTTCAGAAACATCAAAGTAAATACAACTTTAATAAGAGACCCTAAGAAAAGTAACAAGATATTACAGTTCAATATTCAATATTTTTTAGACAATATGTGCAATTATGAGCCATCACGGTTTTACAATCCGAACACTTTTCACTTCCATGCTTTATATACGTTATTTTCATTCATTTCCATATACGTACTCTACAACCCCGATATAATTTACCTTCTGGCAATGTAACAAACAGTTGTAGTTATGTGAAACATAATTAAAAACAACATTACCTAACAAGCTAAGCTAAACTTTTATCTGACCTTACCTGATTCCAGAATAGGCTTCCTCATTAGAGGTCATAAGTTTAAATTGGTTTTAAGACAGACAATTCAAGTTTAACAGGCAATGCCCTTGTGCGAAACATCCCAGAAGGGATTATGTTCCCAATTTACATTTAACATCAAATCATCGTGTAAAAGATTTAAAAGAAAAGAAAGTATTTTCTATTTGACGGGCATGGCCAAGAGCAACTTGGTTCCAATGTAATGTAGTTCTTATCATGATCCTGCATTAAAAGTAAAAGGAAATTCTAAAGAATTTTCAGTACTTTAGCTTGCTTGCATTTATTCTTCTGGTGAATCCTTAGGGATTAAAAAACATAATTCATCAACAGAGCATTTATCATTTACAGCAAAAGTAAGATTTATACTGATCATGATGATGTTTACGAAAAATTCCGCCTATGTGTACTTGGATGCATGGCCTGTCCCAAGCTAGGATAAAGCAGGAGGGTTGGTATCAGGTGTTGCGAACCAGTCGTAAAAAAAAAAAAACAACTATTTTTATGAGATGAACCATTATGATATTTCGTTGGGGCGTATCCTTCATAGAGACGCGTTACATCGAACCCTGGGTATAGCGAAAATGGGCTAGAGCCCTTGCCACAAGACAAGGTGCTGCATCGGTCCCGGGATGCATTGATAAGTGAGCTAGGGTCCTTGCCTCAAGGCAAGGCGCTAGGTCTTCATCCGGATTTGGTGACAAGTAGATCAGGGTCTCAACACGTAGATGAGCGAGCATGACAAGCAAACACTGCCCAGGGGTTAAGGATGCAATTGGGAAGCTAAAACATATGAATCTTAACGAATAAATTGAGGGAGTTAACAAATGTTTTTGCCAGAAGGAAAGTGAATATTGTTTGCTTGCAAGAAACTAAGTGGGTTGGAGAAAAAGCCAAGAAAGTGGATGACACCGGTTTCAAGTTGTGGTATACAGGTATAAACAAGAGTCGAAATGGTGTTGGAATTATGATCGATGAAAATTTTAGAGATAAAGTCATTGACGTCAAAAGGAAAGGCGACAGGATTATGCTAATTAAGCTTGTAGTGGACGATTTAATTTTAAATATCCTTAGTGTGTGTGCACCTCAAGTTGGATTGCAATCAAATGATAAGAACCAATTTTGGAAAGGCTTGGAGGAGGTTTTGAGAAGGATACCACAAGAGGAGAAGACTTTCCTAGGAGGAGACCTAAATGGTCATGTTGCTAAAAGCAGTGGAGGTTTTGATAGAATTCATGGAGGTTTTGGCTATGGGACAAGAAATGAGACTGGAGAAGATATCTTGAATGTTGCACTAGCTTACGATTTGATGCTAACGAACACCTTTTTCTGAAAAAGGGAGTCTCATCTTATCACTTATCATAGTGGTTAAAATCGTAGTCAAATTAATTTTTTTATGACTAGAAGAGAAGATAGAAATTCTTGTATCGACTGTGAGGTCTACCTTGGAGAGTGTGTCGCTAAGCAACATAAGTTGGTAGTTCTAGAGGTTCGATTCAACAAAGTACTTAATATGAGGAAAAAGGTTCAAAACCTAAGGATAAGATGGTGGAAGTTAAATGAGGAAAAACAAATAGAGTGCAAGGAAAACATGTGGTGTGAAGGACCATGGGAGTCTGTTGGAGAAACAAATGAAATATGGAAAGAGATGGCTAATTGTATCCAAAATGTGGGAAGAAAGGTGCTGGGAGAAAGTAAAGGAAACAAATTTATTACAAAGGAAATGTAATGGTGGAATAGAGAGGTGCAAGAGGCAATTAAACAGAAGAAGGAATGCTTTAGATCTTTGCATAAAAGTCTCATGATGAAAACTTGCAAAAGTTTCGATTAGCAAGAAAAATACAAAGAAAGCAGTGCGGGAAGCTAGAGATAGGGTTTTCGCCGATTTGTATAAAAATCTTGGGATCAAAGATGGTGAAAAAAATATATACAAACTTGCTAATAAGAGATAAAAAGAGTAAAGACCTCACCCAAGTTAGATGTATCAAGGATGAAAATAAATAAGTTTTGGTAAGAAATAAAGATGTAAATGAAAGATGAATGAACTACTTTAACAAACTTTTTAATGGAAATGGCGATAAAAGTGAGGTGGACTTGGAGGTCGCTAATGATGATCTGAATAGAAGATTTATGCGCAGAATTAATGCACATGAAGTTAAGAAGGCTTTAAATAGGATGGAGAATAATAAAGTTTTGGGACCTGATGACGTTCCTATTGAAGTATGGAGAGGCTTGGGGGGTGTGACAATAAAATGACAAACTAATCTTTTCAATAAAATTCTTCAAATAAATAAGATGTCTGATACTTGGAAGAAAAATATGTTTGTGCTTATTTACAAAAACAAGGAAAATATCCAAAATTGCTTTAACTATAGAGATATTAAGCTTATGAGTCATACTATAAAATTGTGGGAGAGAGTTATTGAACATCGTTTGAGGAGAGATACCAAAGTTTCTGTAAATCAATTTGGATTTATGCCAGGAAGATGTACCATGGAAGTCATTTTCTTGATGCGACAATTAATGTAAAGGTATCAAGAAAAGAAGAAAGACTTACATATGGTGTTCATAGATCTTGAGAAATCATACGATAAGGTCCCAAGATAAGTTTTTTATGGTGGGCTCTTGAAAAGAAAAAAGTATCATTAAAATATGTAAATAAAATCAAGGATATGTATGATGGGGCTACTATGTGTGTGAAAGCTTTTAATGGAACATCAAGTTATTTTTCTATCATGGTAGGCATACACCAAGGTTCGGCTCTTAGTCCTTATCTCTCTGTTTTAGTGATGAATGAACTAACAAAAGATATTCAAGAGGAAGTGTCGTGGTGTATGCTTTTTGCATATGATATTGTGTTTACTAATGAGACCAAAGACGGTGTTAATAGCGAACTTGAATTGTGGAGAAACATTTTGGAGTCTAAAGGACTCACGTTAAGCCGGAGTAAGATTGAGTATATGAAATGTGAGTTTTCACTAGTAAGAGATGGTGATTAAGACCCAAGAAAGATGCTTTTAGATACTTGGGATCAATTTTGCAAAAAGGTGGAGAGATTGATGAGGATGTAAATCACATAATCAGAGCAGACTGGATGAAATTGTGAAGTGCATTTGGGTTGTTCTGTGACCGCAAAAATTCTCCTTAAGCTAAAGAAAATTTTATAGAACAACTGTAAGATCTGCAATGTTATATGAGGCTGAATATTGGCCAGTACATAAGCAACATGAGCATAAAATAGGGGTAGCAGAAATGAGGATGTTAAGGTGAATGTTTGGTTATATGAAGATGAATAAGATAAGAAATGAAGATATTCAACGAAAGGTAGCAGTAATACTGGTGAGTGAAAAGATAAGGGAACATAGATTGAGGTGGTTTGGGCACGTAATGAAACGACCCTTAAATGCTCCTGTAAAAACTAAAGTTTGTTACCAAGAGCTCGACAAAAAGAGAGGTAGAGGTAAACCGAAACTTACTTGGGAAAAGGTAGTTAAACAAGACTTAATGGAATGAAATATAAATTGGCGAACGGTGTATCTTAGGACGGAATGGAGAAAAGCTATAAACTTGGTAGAGGGTTAGATCCATATTTATCTCTATGTTCCAGATGGTCCCTTTTTAGTCATTTTTCTCTTCATCTCCCCCCTTCTTTGCTTTTACCTTTTTTTTTTCAACCTCCTCGTATCTATCGTCGGATTAATCTACCACCGATTCCAATTAGCTTAGGTTAAAGGTGCTGTTGATGTTGATGTATGATGATGTTTACGAAAAATGTTAATACAAAATCATTTACCTGATGACTTAAGCCTTTTTCGGATAATTGATTTATACCAATAGATATATAATGTAATACAATATTAATAATGTAACTAAGTTCCGGTCAGCCTATTTTTTTGGCACTAATGATAACTCCTACTAGTATTATGATTTAGAAACACAAAATTTGTTTTGGGGGGGGGGGGGACCATTTTATGAATGAGGAACTATTATACATATAGAAAAACTACATGTATGCATGTTAAAAAAAAAAAAAGTACCTTTAAACTCAAAATCTTCTATTTCTTCTGTATTGATTGCAAGAACCCAACGGATAGAACCTTTTGTATTGATTGAAACTTGTGTAATTCTTCCATTTCCTTTAGCATCACTAGCCACATGCATTGTAGGAATATCCATCTCAGTCCAGTCATTAGTGGTGTCATTATAGGTCCAACAACCATATTTGACCCAAAAAGTCACAAAATCAACTGTTTTGTCTCTACCACATACAAAACCTTCATCAATCTGTTTGATCTCCTTGTTCAAATTTCCAGGAGTATTAGAAAATAAAGATACATATGATATAGGATTCTGTCCTTCATCAAGTTTTCCTGTGGCATCCACAACATGTACAACCTGAAAATACAGAGAGAAATTTTTATTTATTATCCTAGTTTATTTTTTGTAATTGTCGAAAATATGGTTATGGTAGGAAGTAGGAAGACAAAGAAAAGAAATAATAGGAATAATGGGATTTTATTGGTATGGTGTGTAATAAAATGCTGCAATATACAGACTTGTACTAAAAATTAGGTCAAGTATACTAGTATAGTTTTGCTAGTACAAGCCCAATCCCTAGTACAGTAAGAAAATCGAGACTAAAAAGAAAAAAGAAAATAAATCAAGAAACATTATGAATAGGAAACACCTCATAAGATTACTTCCTCAAATAGATGAGTGGTTAATTGTAAACCCACAGTATATATTCTAAAAAGCTTTTAATACATTCTAAAATATTCTATAAGATAAAGTGGAGATGTTGGGAGAAATTTCATGGATATACTTAAAGTAAACAACTTAAGAATATCATGAATCACCATTCTCCATAGTAAGTACAAAGGCCAAACAGTTCAATGATAACTATGATTACAGATAATGATCACCAGGGCAATGCATAGGTAAAGCATATATCTTTGTTGATACTTTCAGATGAAATATCATGGCAGACTGCAACTCTTCATGGGGATAGAAGTGGCACAATGCAAGAATGCTTTGTAATTTCCCAAAGAAAGTATGTGACGGACATCAAAGGATACAGGATTGATGGGTGCTACCTGCTAAACCTGCTGATACTCCTATGGATCCTAATGCCAAACTTGTGTCAGGATAGGGGAGTCACTTTCAGACCCACCAAGGTACAGAAGAGTGGTTGGGAAATTGAACTATTTGAGTATTTACTTGTATCCGCATCTTGAAGTTTATTAAAGAAGCTCTAGGAAAAGGTCTTCTATATGAAGACAAAGGTTATATATGGATTGTTGGATATGTGGATGTATTGTGGTCATTACATCTTCATTGGTTCTAATCTGATTTCTTGGAAAAGCAAGGATTAAAGTATAGTTGCAAGATCTAGTGCAGAAGTGAGTATCAAGCCATAACTTCAACCACTTGTTGAGCTTATCTGGTTCAAATAGTTCCTCAAACTTCAAAGAGCTATGATTTGAGGAGGTTATACAAATGACACTCATTTGTGATAATCAAGCAGCCTTACATATTGCCTCAAATCCAATATTTCATGGGAGGACCAAACATAGAGATAGGTTACCATTTAAATAAAACAAAATCTAATCTGGAGACATCAGCACTAGCTTTGTCAATTCAAATGATCAACTATGGATGTTTTCCATAAGTCATTAAGAGCTCCTTGAATTAGTTATATATGATCTGACTTCTAACTAGGGAGACAGTTGGAAATATGAAATTATAGTATATTGTAAATACAGCATATTTTATTCTTATAATTATCCTTGCATTATGACACTTAATACAAATGTTAGCTCCATTGTGTAATTCATATGCAGATTTATTCACATGTCCTCTCATTTCTCTCTCTTTCAATTATAAGTTAACAACTATACTTTTAACTATTCATAAACAGATCTGGAATCACTTTGAACATCCCCAACCGTATACAGCAATGAAAACTACTAATAGTAGATAAACATCATATCATATCATAAATCATAAACAATACAACCAGGGAAGTTCTGTGTGTCTTCTTGGGTACAATAAGTACTTTCTTAAGTGACAAAAAAGACTGTAAAATATACGTACAAATGAAACTTACATTCACAGCTCTAGCAGTGTCTTCGGAAAATGGTGGAACAACACCTGTTAATACAACTGCAAGTGATAAACTAAATAGCACCAAAGTAGCTAGGATGATTGCCCTTTTTGCACCTGGACAGCAAATTACCAATTAAACAAAGAACATCATGAAATAGCATCCCAGTATGAGGTTCAAACAGCAAGTCGTGTGACGAAAAATTCTTTGAAATTTAGCATCCATTCACTAAAACCAAGCAATTAGCATCCCGGCATAAAAAATAATAAGATTTCAATGTTGCTTGCAGAAGAGCATACAGTAGACAAACCTGAAAGATGGACATATGAAAGAAGGTACACCAAGGTCAAGGATAAAAGAGAAGCAATAAAAGCAGCAATCACAAAATTTCCCAGCCATTCAGGAGAACCACCAGGATTCCTGCATAGTAAAGAAAAGTAAATTAGATGCTAACAGTAAAAGTGAAAATTGACCAGTGAAGAAAATGGATGGTGATAAAATAATCGTAGTGAGTCTAAAGGCAACGGCAACGATAGTGAAGTGATGGTGAATGCAACTGACTGAAGGTGGCAATGAAATGATAGTGGATGCAGAGTAAAGAGAGAAATTATGGCAATGGTGATAGTAGCATCATGATTATGGGGGCAGAATGCTAGAAGCCACTGTAACAGGATATTTATCAAAAACTGGATGACAGAAATTTCTCTCTCGTTAATCCTTATGCTTTGAGTATTGAGCATGAAAACAAAGGCTAGTCCCTAATCCTGGAAGCAATTGGAGAAATACAGGGGAACTAGAGGGAAACAATGGTTAAAGAACAGTACAACATACAAAAAAAAGATGTATGGATACAACGATGAATGATATCTGGAAAAATGAATATAGCTTCCATAAAGAAGAAATTAACGCAACATAAAAACAGAGAATAATGCAATAGAAAGAAGCTTCATACATGAGATGATAAGAAATTGTATAGGAAAATGTCATGATAGATTATACAGCTCTAATGCCATGTTGAGATTTAAGGGATTCAGTTCAACATAGGAAAGAGATTATTTCATTTGAGAATCTGAATAGTTGTGATATGTTATGCAACACAACATTGACCTTATATCCCTTTTTATACAAGTATAGTCGAACACCAGAACTAGTACAACCCAGCCCAATAGCACTTCTAATACAATGACTCCTAACTCAACAATTATACTAATAATCTAACAATTCTTATTGGACTTCATTTTGGCATTCGTTAAAGATTTCCAATTTCTATAGCAAAAAAAATAGATTTCCAATTTCTTTTTTTATAGTTCAATTTTCTTTATCAAGGAATTTTATTTTATAACAAAAAATGCTTTATAGTTTGCATAAGAATGGCCTCCAACAAAATTAAAAGATGATCATTAAGAAGTAAATACAGAAATTTCATTCTAAAGTTTGGCTTTAATATGTGTAGTATAGGCTATACCCATTAAAAGGTAACATTTTCAGATCCTTCATGATTGTTTTATCTTTTTCCCATAATTTGCTTTTGATGTTTCTAGTCTTATCCTGAAATGGGCTGCAATTGTAGAATACAAATATGTAAAACTAAAACAAGCAACAACACCCACACCACACCGAAAAGAAAATAAGCATCATTAGCAAAGAGCTAAGCAATAGACTTGGCTCATTTACAGGTCAGGCCATGTATACTGATTAGGGGGAAAAAGATTTACCTATCAAATCGAACCATACCCCCTATAAGTGTAGCAGCCAGCCGAATGAATATACCTGCAGAAAATAAAATCGGCGTGGCTAACCCCAGAAGTATGGTTGCCAGTTTGAGTGGCTTTGGTAGCCTGGCTGGGGTTAGTGTTGCTTCAAAAAAACCATCTGGATTTTTCAACCAAAATTTAGTAGCAGGACACAAAAGTTGTTCTAACAAAGACAAAAGTGAGGTAGTGATAGTTACATGCAAATGCCGGAGAAACTAACCAAACAAGAGCCAAGTAAGAAGAGCCAATTTTAAAATAGTTTCCCAAAATGAGAAGTATAAGCCATTGAAAGGATCCAGCTTTATAGAGCCATCTTTCAGCCTCCAGCTTGACGACAGCCGCTTTAATAATGGGGGGGAAATTGCCTTCCCTTTGATCGTGTATTCGAAAGATATTTTTGAAGTAGAAGAAAACCCAGATGTTGACCAGTCAATGCTCCGAGAAAAGCTGGTGCACCAAATAATCCAACCACCAACACTGGGCTTGAAACATATGGTACTGGTGACGAAGATATCAAAGGTAGGAGAAATGAAACAAGGAAGGAGAAACTTAAGGCAAAGACCCACATGAGGAGAACACTCAAACAGGACAAGGCCAATGAAGCTGCAGCTGGTATACCACCCATAACCAATGATGTAACCCATATTAGAAGTGACTGCATTATCACTGAATTGTAGAGCATATTAGCAAACTTTTGACGGTATACAACCATATACATTCCCTGAAAAAATACAACATTTATCATATGTCAGAGACTAATGATATGACGGTAGGCCGGTAGCCCAAGCTACAACCACCCTGTTATATGGGAAATAGTACATGATGTACAAATCATAAAATTGGAATATGGTTTGCATAACCAAGAAAACTAAAAAGTTTTTTGAGTAATAAATTACCAAAATGTCAAAATATATGGCATTGTTCTTGCTTATATCTTCCTCTGCTTCAGTTGAATTGCCTTCTGGAATGTGAGACGATGCCCCGATATGAAGCAGGAAAGCAAGCATATTTTCCCCCAGATGTTGAAGAGATCCAGTCTTCAAAAGCTCTAATTTGTCATTCTGCACAAGGGAAAACATAACTTTATTATTGTCATTGGATATAAAAATATTTGAATAAAACCTTTATTTCCCCGGATATTTTTTCACTTCCACCAGCACTTTAATATTGCAGCTCACAATCAATACAATGTAGGCTATAATAAAATCCTTATTTGTCAATCCTAATATGTCTGTGTGGCTATAAAAGCGTATTAGCTCAAACTATTTCAGTCACTATTATTTGTAATAATCAACAAGAAGACATAAAGTACCTTCACTTATCAAGGGGTTAGCTTTTCTTCTTATTTTCCTCTTTACACTAGAAATAAAAGTGAATATTTGCATGTTTATCCAACGACTTACTTCCTCACAAGCATAGTTTCCGCAAACTGACTAATTGATTGCATGGAAAGCACTAATAACACTAAAGAAATGGTTTAAAGCAAACCATGCTAGGCCAAAAGGAGCATATCAAGAGATGGAAGGCTTACCATCTGTCCACCATATTTATTTTATAGTTAAAGTTAGATGTGGAAAATTGCAGACATTTTAAGCATCCAGGACACTACTTACAAACTTCAAATATTAATTACACATTTTAAAAGAATAAGACATGATTGTAGAAGAACTAGCTGAAAAATAAGATGACAAGTTCTCCTTAAATTAATGAGATCTGTTAAAATGAAGTAAATGACATCCAACTTGAAATAACAACTTTTATTATTTAGAATAAATAATTTATATTTCAGATTTAAGGACAAAGTATATGTTAATAACAATAAAAGTGCTATACAAATCGTAAATAGATGCATCAACATCTTCACTAGATGATTCATTGACCCAGTAACTTCTTTAGGAGATTCAAATAAATAAATCAAGGAATAGTTTAAAGGATGCTCTTTGTTGCAACGTGATCCTGAAACAACATGCATCTACCATCCCCAACCTTAGACACTAGCTATGCAAAATCAAGATTTTTAACCCCCTATAGTGACCTAACACCACAAGAGCAAATTATGTGCCAATGGTTGTCATATCTTCAATATTATTAATATAACAAGTATTCAATGTGATAGGATTCAGCAAAATGTCAATCTTCACGAGGTTTTTCATGCTTCTTCATATCTCTAATCCCATTCACAAAGAGGACTTTCAATTAGGGTAACACAAGGTTGACAAAGTGCAAACATGAAAATACCCTGCCCAATAAAAGTAGAGCACCTATATATTATCTTATAAAAAGAAGCCCTTATCAATCATTCAAATCTATTCTGCCAAACTGCAGCAAAAATAGATTTCAATTCTTCCTTCACCTTCCAACGCACCAAAGCACAAACAACTTGAAAGAATAAGATGGCACTATTTTCTTAAGTATGTTCATGCTAAGCAATCCAAACTATCTGAATTCTGAAGTCCAGTAAAAAAGAAAAATCTAGGTCTAAAACTAAACTTGTCAGCAATGACAACTAGGCTCAGAATTGACAATCAAACCACAGTAACGAATCTGTTATTGTATAGAGTGCTCTCTTGAAGAGTTGCTTTGTTAAGTCTCATTCTTTCAACCAACACAATATGAATATCATGGTTAGCAATAAAATGCAGAACAAAAAGCAATCCAATTATTTCATAAAACAGTAAGGACAGAAGGAAACCTTGGTATGATATACAGCCGTGGTATCCAAATATGCAAAATCAAGCCCAGAAAGGCCTGCAACCTCTTTGTACACTTGGAAATCTGTTGCAGATTTTATGGCCCCAGAAGAAAACAGGTCCTGGAGGATAAATATTGGTTGCTTTGAGTGATTGTTAAAAAGATAATGACATAAAATCGGTAAAGGACAAAAGCACAATGAAAGAAACCGACAAACCTGTGCAATAACTTGACCAGCTGGGTATTTTGCTACTAAAGCAAAGTTCTCAATAGCCCAAGGATGAGGACCGGCCTACTAAATGCAAAGCCGTTAGTAAGAGATATGAACTTATTATCAGAATTAATAAACTCCAGTAAGAACAATATTTGGATATTAAATAACTGGGTACTATTTCGATTTTAAAAGTTTACAAACGAAGATTGAATGATAGTTTTTAAGGTGCAATACAATTGTCTCCCTCCTTTTAGAGGTGAAGGAAATCAAGATTGACTGTAATACACGAGTAACCAACAAAAAAATACATGACTTGTCAATGGAAGAATGTTTTTTTTTCTCACTTGATTGTATTAGTAAAATCAAGTGAAAATGAGCAATTGTTGACACAACTCAAGTCTATGAATGTACAGAAAAGGTAAACAATAAGACCATAAAAAGTTCTAATCAACATAAACTCATCAGAGAATGAAGAATTTAAGAAATTTCGGTAAGACAACACAGTAAACCATGCAGCTTAAGTTTTTGAAAGACAACTTTACCTCCAACAGAATTAACATTGAATGAATAATTTTGAATTCATTTTCAATATATTTGTCTCAATAGAAAAAAAAAATTCAAAACAATAAATGAAAACAAGGTGGCAATTTGGCAATTTAAAGTGAAAACAAGAAATGAAAACAAAAATATTTTGTCAAAGTACACCCTAAAATTTCATAAAAATTTAATACCGATCAATAAACACACCTGAAAAATAATAGACTTCCCTCCAATGCCCATGGCCTCCAAATCAATAGCCACACGAACAGTTTTGCTCCAAGGATGCTGCATCAAAGATAAAAATAAAATTTTTATTGATAATATTTTTATACAACATATTTTAGATTTTACATACCAATAAAATCATTCCAGCATTAGTAATTTAAAAGAAAAGACTTGATTTAAAGATATTATTGCCACAAGCACTACTTTAAATGGTGTTAAAAAAATTACTTATGTTTTAAAAATTTACAAAATTATTTTTAAATGAAAAAAATATTATAAAGTTATTGCCCTGGGTTAGAAAACAAAAGAACGGGAGGGCTCAATTGAAAATTGAGATATAGTCCACTAACTTCTTTCTAATATATATAACCCATAAATCTTTATAATTTAGATTTCTTCTAATCCAAACATCAGTCTTATAATCTGTAAACTTAAAAACCGTCTTTTCAAACCAGATGAGAAGCAAGTAAGAAAACTACTTAATATAAGGACTTTTTAACAACTAACAATAATTCCATACCTGGGTTATGAAGCTATGAGCACCATTGAGACCCTCCTCCTCACCTGTATTAAATAAGAATATAACAGCTCTCTTCAATCCATGAGCCCATTGAGAAATTCCACGAGCAAGTTCCAGCATAACACCTACACATGAACTGCAATCTCCAGCCCCTGCTCTGTTAAATCAATGCTACATTTTTAGCAGCAAATAATACAGTGCATTTAACTATTAAAAAAATTCAAATATTCAAATTGCAAATGCAAAATTTCTTAGAGCAGTCATTTGCATGCTTGCATGGAATTCCAGAATAGCACCAAATAGCACTAGGAGAGGCTGATGAATATTTTTAACAAAAAATATTTACTGGAAAAGCTTGAGATTGTAAATATTTCTCACTATGACTTAGAATTCTTATTGATGTCCCTGTTATGACTTCCAATTAGTAGTACAATGTCATTCCTCTAATGTCCTTCCAGGACCAATATGCTCCTACTTTCATAGTGTTATTATTCAATTAGTTTAATTTCTATCCACAATCAGTGGTTTATTGATATTATCCTTCTCTTACTGATCAAAGAATTGAATGTTCCTTTGTTTAAAACCACTAATGTGAGGATTTCAAACAAGCTAACATACACAGGATTATGTATGTTTTTAACCTTTCCCCATGAAAATCAGGGTTCAAACAATCCTCCCCACGATGAAATCATCCCCCCTCCCCTCTCCTGCAGCATACCAACATAGAGTTCTATATTAGAGGTCCATTATTGATCATAGATGGACAAAATTACATACAGACACAAGCCCCCATGTACAACATATTTATGTTGGCAAATTAGGTCACAATGATAAATGCATCCCAGTAATCTGTAAACATCATTTTAAAAACAAAGACAAAAGCAATGATTGATTAAAACAGAAGTATGAAAGCAAATACATGAAGAAAACATACGTTGAAAAAACAGTATCAATATGAGAAGAGACCAGAATAGATTGCTCCCTTGCTTCAGATACATATTTCGGCAAGATTCTTACTACGACATGATTTAGATCAGAATAAACAAGTGTTCTCCCTGAAAATAAGCCACTGCGCAGATGATTTGCACCAGACTTTGCATGAAAAAGATCCACTTCAACATCTACCTCCCAGAGAGCTGTTTTCTTAATATTTTCACATGCTGTCAAGACATACTGCAATTGGAAGCAAGCCAAAATAAATGTATAACTAACAGAAAATGGACTAATAAATTACCACAATCAGTTGTATAGGCTGTTGCTACTCCTGTTGTTCATTATGAACTACCATTAAGGCATTCATATTAATAAAAGAACCACACATGTAACAACCTATCATTATGAACTTAAAACTCACACAAAGGATGATTACACCCAGAACATGAGCATGCCTACAATACTTCTTGAGACAATTTAATTACAGCATAACAGACTCAGCAAGGAACAAAGGATGGCAGAAATACTCACATTCGTGGGCATCAACACAGATTACCTGTGACAGGGCAGGAGATGGATACCTGATGGGTGGGTATAGGTATTCTTACACCCGCCCCACATATAACATTTTATTTATGAAATTTATATTTTATTAAATATTATATATAGATATAATATGGTTTTTCTATCATTTTGATATGAGATGAAATTATTTATTATTATTATTTCATAATGATTTTTTTGGAGAATAAGCTCATAATGACATTATATGATGTTAATATAATATGAAATTAATTATCTTCAATGTGTGATTCTTAAATTAACTAATACTCGCAGATATCATAGATACTCACTAGTCACTACCCTAATGGATTATGGATACCTGCTAATATAAATGGGGACAGATACAGGGAAAGTACTACCTATGCCTGCCCGCCCAATTGACGTTACTAAATAATGAATTGATTGCCACATTTCTTCTTATCTATTTCCTTTTTTAGAAATCCCATTGAGTCCACAACATCTTACTCTTGATGCTTATGATCCAAAGAATCAATGAAAAGCAAGAAATAAGAACGACGGCAACAATGGGAAAAAAGATTAACAAAGTTGAAGAGCCAACCTGCAGAGCAAGATGCAGAGCTTCAGAACCAACAGGATGAGGCCCAACCTGAGTCAAGGCCTTGACATGCTTGAATGCTTCAATCTCCGAAAATCCCCTCTTGCCGGCCTCTTCTGCAGTAAGAGGCACAGGCATGCTCTGAAACTGATAGTGATAAATGGATGAACAGCAGTAAGTGATGATCAGCAACAAGGCCAGCCACACAAATGAAGACCTCCTTGGGTTTCCAACATCAGCAGTGGTGCGGATTTCAGCACCATTACTAGACTCTTCACTTGCTTCGCCACTGCTTGACCTTTTAGATGAAGCTGCAGCAGTTTCACGCCTCTGCCTCATCTTAAATAAGCTCTATGATGCAATTACCTGCTCAAGATAATGAAAAAGCAGGCACCAAATCATCAATGCCATGCAACAAAGAATATTGGGGTGGCAATACTTATTGATTGATCAATACAAAAAAAATCAGGTGGGGTTCACAAATTAAGCCAAATTGCAGAAGTAAGATTAGCTAGCAACTCAGAATGAAAATTCAGCGTGAATTGAATTATCCAATTGAACAAACCCAATACAAGTGCATACTTAATTATAAAAAAGGGAGAAAAAAGGGGGGGAAGCAAACTTGATCCCATGTGTAAGTTTATCTCTAAACCCAAATTATACCCATTATCACGCAACGTATTGGGCAGATAAAGGCACAAGAAGAAACATGATTTATATCGTAGAGTGTTGATTGAGAAAGAACCTGCGTAGGTGGATGTGAGATTAGAGTGAGAGCTGAGTGTGTTTATAGATGACGGAATTCACACTAGTTTGACCTCTCAGTGGCACTCACGATGCAACCAACCATGCTTATGTGTCGTGTTGTGTACTGTTGAGTTTTGAAGAGAAAATTGTTCTTGATCAAATGTTTATAATTTTTCAATTTTACCCCAAAGAAGTATTCATCCCGGTCTTGATCTTTTCTTTTTTAGTATCATTTTGAATGTAGTTTACAAGGTGTTATAATAACTACTATTCGAGCCTATATATTTTACAGATAAATATATATTTTTATAATTAAAACTCATAATTTATAATAAATAAATACTTTTAAATCTATAAATTATATTATAATTAAAAACTTTAAATCAATAATAAATATATATTTTTAATATATTAATTATATTTTATATTTATAATAAATAATTTATATTATAATATATTATTATTTTTAATTATTGATAATTTCTTTTAAAAAATATCTAAATTCAAGTTAGATATGAAGTTGTTGAAAATGATAAGTGGTTGATATTAAAAGTATAAAGATATATTATATGCATGTTAGGAGTGTTTAAAACTTGAAAATATAGAGAGAGAAGATGGAGGAGAGAGAGATTTTTAAATTTGTGTATGATATTTAGTTATTATTCATTGAACCCTTACGTTGTTATTAAAAACATGAAGAAAAAAAACATTTGATGCATGTTATGACATAACGACATAATCATACTTAATGGGATGTACACGCACTCTCACCTTTAAAAAGTTATATATAAAATATCTTAAATATGTATATTTTGTCCCCTAATTTTGTAATTTGAATTTCTGCCTATAATTTTTTCCTTTTTTATAATAATAACTATTAATTATTTTTAAAAAATAAATTGTCCCCCGACTAGAATGCTAGACATGCCATTGTGACGAGAGTGAAGAGAAAAGAACATTCAAACAAAAATATTGAATGTGAGGAAGAGCAAGGAAAGTGAATGACTCACAAAACATAATATAGTCTTATATATTCATATATAAATGTGAATTTGTATTTGATTGTTTATTTTTGTACAATTAAAATGTTCATTCTGATTTGGTATAGTTTACAAGGTTTTATACTAATTAGTATGTTAACTTATGCAATGTATAGAGGTTAATTATTTATTTATGTTTAATTAAAATTTATATAAAGGATAAATATTTTTATATGATTCAATTTATACTCATAAATTACATTATCATTATATTTATATTAAATAAATAATTTTCAACATATAAGTTATATTTTAGATTTAAGATAAATAAAAAAATATTGTGATACAAAGTTATTTTTATTATTCATGATTTATTTTTAAAATATGAATTTTTTTTAAAAGTGAAAAAGATAAATGAATAATATATGAGAATAAGATCACATGTGTGACTAAATGAGAGTGATAATAATTTATAAACTTAAATCTATTTTTCGTCTTTAGATTTAGATTGTCCAAAGAATTTTATTATACATTTTATTAGCCAAATTTTTTAAATTAAGCATTATCAGTCCATCATTAAATTATCATCTAACTTTTAACAAAATTTATTGACATGACATGTTACTTATAACATGATGCTAGCCTGCTAGTGTGACAAATAACACATATATGTTGATGTGATGCAAGGAAATCAAAACTGTCAAATTGTCATATTTTAGGAATTAAAGTTGTACAATCATGATCCTTGAGAGACTAAAATTGGGCACTTCACTCTGTCTTGTTTTTAACTTTAATTTATTTTTTCTTTAATTTTATTCATTTTTAAATTATCAAATTAAAAATAAAAATTTAAAATAGTGTTCATAAATAAATAATGAGAATATGCAAAAAGGGAAGAAAAACAAAACGAAACAAAAAGGAAAATGAAAAACTTATTTATTTCTTTCCGTTTAATTTTGTTTTTTCTTGAATTTCAGATTTTTTTTTCATTACTTCTTTATTTATAATCATTATTTTTAATTGTAAAACTTTACAAATGTCCTTTTCTTGTTTAGTGGTTCACAGGTAATGTATTTGTGTTTGCTGTATTTTTGTATATATTTTTACATTTTTAATGCTTTTTATATTTTCCTTTTCGTGTTTTGTTTTCTTCATTTTTTTCATTATTTGTTTAGTTATTTATTTATGACCATTATTTTAAATTAAATTTCATTTGATAATTAAAAAAGTTGAATAAACATGATAAAGAAAATAAAAAATTAAGACAAAGTCAAGTGTGTAATTTAGTCCCTAAAATATTGTAATTGAACAATTTTGATCTTTAAAGTATAACATTTATGCAATATTAATCTCTTTGTGTTACGTCAACATATATGTCATTTGGGATGCCATCTGTTATATTATTATGTTACTGTTACAATAATAATATTTATTAAAAATTGGACGATAGCTTAACGCTGTATTGACATTGCTCGATTTTTCGATAAACACAATTCATAGTTTATACTACACAGACCTATTTTTAGTTTATATAATTTTTAAATCGTTCCATAAATAGTTAGATTTTATAGGGGTAAAAGAAATTAGAGTCAAGAGAGAGAGTCACACTATTGGGCATTGGCATTGGTCTTCCACTCTTTTGCTTCTAATATATATCTTCAGTCACATAACAGAAAAGTCCAATGTGGAAATAATAGTGGCAACACAATCACACAGGATTACTGGGTTTGGTTGCTGTCTTAGAGATGATACTGGAGTTTTTATGGGGGCAAAAACTGGATAGATTGAATCAAGAATGGATGCCCAGGAGGGTGAAGCTTATGCTCTTTTACAGGCAATGTTATTGGTCATGGATCTTCCTCATTCTCAAGTCATCTTTGAAACTGATTGTAGAAATGTGTTTGACTTTGCACAACAGCATGAAGAAATTTATGCAGAATTTGGAATCTTAATCAATAGAATAAAGGAGATTCTAATTAGTCACCCAGCTTTTTCTATACAACAATATGTAAATAGGAAGGAAATGGAAATGAATTAAACTTCTGACGTAAAAAAATATTATTTTAATACATAGTAAATAGCTAAATAGATAACCATACTTTAAATACAACTCTTGTTTATTTTTTCCAACTAATTTCATTATACTATTATTTTTTATTTAATACATCTTCTGCAGTCTCTGCATCCCTCATTTCATTCGTAGTTCAAATATATTTTTAATCTCTAAAAATAAAATATTTGTTTCATTTTAATCTTTAAAAAAATATTTACTTTAACCCCTAAACATTATAAAAAAAACATATACTTTTAGTCTCTCAAGTAATTCGAGACCAAAAAATATATATTATTTTTATTAAACTTAGGAATTAAAAATAACTAAATTTTTCATAAGTCTAAAATAAAACATCATATTTTAAAAGATAAAAATATATTTAAACTTGTATTTATTTAGGCAGATCTGCTGACTTGAGAAGCTCTAACTTGTCGTTCTGACAATGGAAAACAACATATGTTATTATCAATAGATATAGGCAAATATATTTGAATAAAGACTTTCTCTCACCGAGACATTTACACCTAAGTACACCCCCATTCTCCCTTTTCATATTTTAATTGCTCATTATATCATTTTTCTACATTCTTTAAAAACTCTTTTTTATTTTCTAGAAATATATTTCAAGAATAATCTATACCTATTTCAAAAATGTATTTTCAGAATTATATATCATAATTTTGGAAATACATTTTTAGAATAAATATATGTTATTCTGAAAATAAATTAATCATATTTTCTTTCTTTCATGTGACATTGTGTTTCAAGATATATTAATCATTAATTTTATTTATTATATATCTTAATTGTAAAACAAATATTTTGATAATGACTTTTCTTCTTTAAGTATGTTCAAATAAACGTGTATTCTCTAATCTAAGTTTACAACGTTAATAATTACAAACCAGAGTGGCTCTTAAATGATTTGATTAAGGTATGTTTTATTACTACTAATAATGTCTTTCTAAAATAATATATACCTATTCTAGAAATATATTTTCGAAATTATATAATGGATAATTAAAATACAAAGGGGATGAGGGTGTACTTAAACGAAAATTTGATGTGTAAATAGCAAGTACCTTCATCACTTGTTTTTTTATTCCTTTCTTTCATCTTTAACTAGTCGACATATTTTCTAATCGACTTAAATCAGACCAGAAATTGTTTGACATTTAATAAAATACTGTTGAAAAAAAAAAAAAAAGCAATCCAAATATTAAGAAAAACAAAGAAAGAAGGAAACCTTGGTATGATATACAGCAGTTTGAAAACGCGAAATCAAGGCCAGAAGCATCAGCGACCTCTTTGATAACTTTGAAGTCTGTTGCAGATTTTATAACCACGGATGTAAAAAGATCCTGCAGCATTTAATTTCCATGAGCTCAGGAACTTCATAAAAAAAATTGTATATTGTATATAATAAAAGTAAGACAGATGGGATTTTTATTTTTTGGCCTAAGAACAGGTATACTTGCTCATGCTGTACCCTCCTGTGTGAATTTCAATAAAATTGTATTTGACACTGTTAACTTTTTTTTAAGATTTTGATTTGAAGGGAGAAAATAGTACCCAACACTATGGCATGCAATAACATGTAATACATCCTACAGTAGCAATTTAATTTGCACATACTGGAAATATATATATATATATATATATATATATATATATATATATTTCCAGTATTTGCAAATTAAATTATTGTTAACTATGATTAGTAATCAGACTTGATGATTCTCAGTATGCTTCCCTCTGGGATAATTGGAAAAGGCCGCCAGATCAAGAATAAGTTTCTGCATATACAAATGTCTTTTATTGGTGAGATAGGGATTATCCATAAATATAAGTGTGCTTAATTCAGGTACCAATAGTTTTTATATCTATCTTCACTCCAATTTTTTTACCAGGTAAGAATCAAATAAAGTTAATTAGTTTACAAATAATTCCAAACCTCGGCAGCATTTCCTTTGATTGGAGAAGAAAAAAAAAGATTGAATTAAAAATATTTTTCGGAGATATCTATTTTCTCAAAGAAATGAATAAGATCTCCCGATACAGTGTTATGTTGATACCACCAGGAACGATAAAAAAAATTCATGCCAATCTTAGATATAAATACAATGGGATTCTTTGATCCGGTACCCAATAAGAGAGATGACAAAATCGAGAGTTAGAAGCATAAATTTATTAGGGTTACAAATTAACCGCCCCATCTCACCATCAATTGTCAAAAACAAAAAAAAGTGAACAAGGGTCTTGTTTGAGAACAAGTTAGAAGAGTTAGAAGAGTTAGAAGAGTTTTTATGAGCTTTTTTACCAGAAATATACTAATAAATTTTTAATGAAAAAATTCTCCAAAACTCTTATAACTTTATGTACAAAGAGACTCTGGGTCATTTTTAGAAAATGGGTTCAAAAACTTGTTAGTTCAACTAGTTTAAAGGTAGATATTATGATACTGCACCTCATAAGTATTAGACTTTGTGAAGCTAATGCTATCCAAATCAACAGCCAAACGAACATTATCACCAACATGATGCTGCATATTAACAAAATTCCATGAGATGGGTGTCATACTACGAGATGACTCATAGTAAATTTATGCATTCAGTTAAATTTGAAATATGTGATAAATTTAGATGAAATGGGTGTAATACTATTAGATTATGTAAATCAACACATTGCTTTTGTTATGGATAGTAAAAGTAGGCTTGTTACGGATAGTAAAGGCAGACCTAATTAGAAAGAAAGTTCATTTGAGGCTAAATCAATATACTCTTTTAGCCAGAGTGTGGTCTCAACCACCCCAAGCCATTAACCGAGGGTCTCGACCAAGTTCATGGGAAAATCTCTTCCCAAATAACTTCCAGGTCAATGGTTATAAATAGAGCTACTTTCAGATAATAAGGTATGTAACATTTTACTCTCTATTTCTTTCACATTGTGCACACACCTCACACCATTGGTATTGTCTAATAATGATCCACTTCCCAGAGATATTATACCCTCATAAATATCTCCAGAGAGTACCGATCCTATATTAGACTCCCAACAAACATTGTTGGGCATTTCTGTTCATCATGAACAGAACAACTTTATTAATATAATGACTTCATTAGATTAGCAAAGAAAACGATCGAATTTTATGGGACTGAGTACCAATGGTACCAAAGTTACATTATGTTGTCATTATATATGCCAATATAGATTACTATCCAAGCAACCCCTAACAAATAGTGGCGGACACAAAAAATTTATTAAGAGAGAACGAATATAAAAAAAAACTATGTCATAAATAAAAGTATTCTGAAGACAATACAGATCTAATATATAAAAAATAAAAAAAATCTATTAGAGAAATTAAAATCATTTCACTTGACTCTTACTCTACGTAGAAATTGAAAGAGTGAGTACAAGTCTAATCACTCTATCAATAAGAGGGTAAATGATAAACTTTACAGTTTTTGCTAACCTTTAACATAATTTTGAAGCTTGCACTGAAATGGACCAAATTTAAGATAAGCACAATGAATTTCATCTTGTTGATTTATAGGATACTTCCATATTGGAGGGCGTAGTGCAGGATCTCTTTCCAATAAAGCAAGATCAACTTCTTTAACTACCTCTTTATTTTCAATTTTAGGAGACTTTGAAGGAGGAGTCTCGGTATTCAACAATTCAACATTAGGAGTAGACAATGGCAAAAACTCACTATTCTTTCTCTTAAAATAAGCTTCAATGATAGTAGCACCTTTTCCCATAATTGTTATGTGCGTCAATCACAAATAGTATCAAGCCTGTCTTTTTCCAACAAGCTTATCCTTAAACAAGCTTTTCAAGAGAAATTAAGAAGGTGTTTCCACAATCTGAATCCTAAAAAAGCAAAATGTCAAAGTGACAAAGTCAAACCTAATTTACTTGAAGAAGAAACATATAAAGTATAAAAGAATGAAGAAGCATAGAAGAGGGGGTTTGGACAAGTACTTGATGGAAAGGGAGTGAGAGCAGAGATAGAGAATGAGTTGTTGTCTACTTGCATTCTTCTTCACACTTTGTAAATGACAAAGCTGCAACCTGCAAAGCTGGCAGCATACTTTTAGTTAGGAAATTCAAAAAATAATTATGTTAGCAATAAAAAGAGCCAAAAACAGTGTCACAACGTATCTGACCACAAAGGGATGACTATAAAAGAGATAAAGAAAGGGTTTTTTATTGGAAAAAAAAGTATAATTTTTCATTGAAAAAAAAGTGCATGAGCAAAAAAGATGTAGATAGTAGTTTTTTTATTTTTAACAAAAATGGGCTAGGCCCAACATGGTAGAGGGTACGTGTATAAATAAAAGAGGTGTAAATAGTAGTTTATATTTTTTTTTCGTTCCAGAGTTAACAAAAACGGGTTCAGCCCAACATAAGAGGAGATGTATATGTAAAAATAAAGGACACAAATAACAATTTATTTTAATTAACCTTTTTTAAAATTAACCCAAAATATATTTTTTTTCATTCAAATTTTAGGGGGCGGTAGCCTCCCTAATTCCGCCTTGCTAACAAATATATTACCTGAATCACCGGCTAACAGTAATAAATACAGAAGTCAAATAAAACAATTAAGTTAAATAATAACGTTTGGTATCTTTTCTATGTTTATTTTAACTTGTATCGCCTAAAATGAAAATTAGTAGGATATGTTTTGCATGTTTATGTTGTTTATTTTGGAACTATAACTTTTCAAATAAGAATAAAAACGCAATGAGTATTAAATCCTAATATGAACATAAGTAGAACAATGTGTTTCGGTATTTGTCATTAACTTCAGGCATAGGAAAATAAAATAAAATCATATAAAAAAATTATAGTTATACATATCCCAATGATATGTGATTCATGTCACGTGGATGACTGACTAGATACCGTATCAACAATCCAAAGTTTTTTTTTTAAAGAATATATTTATTATAAGGAAGAAATCAATATATAACAAAAATCACTTGGTGGAGATATCTACTTACCGATCAATCTACGTTTGATTTCATGTTAAAGAATTATTATTAATCTTTAGAATTGATTTTTTGAATAAACTTTAACATGTGTTGAGTTTATGGTAGAAAAAAATCAGAATTAGTTATAAGTTCAAAATTATTTCTTAAATAAAGTAATTTTGACTAACTTTTATTTTAGATTCAAAATTTTATGTTAAATTTTACTTCTAACTTAATTTTATAATAAAAATATCTGAACAATTTCATTTGAAATCAATTTTATTGATTTTCATCCAAACTCGCACAATGATGGGTCAGAGGGATTTATCATTGATCCCGATCATCATCTAATATTTTAAAATAAATTATTATTTTATAAAATTATAAAGGAAGGAAAAATAAATTACATGAGCAGCGATGCTTAATATCATACAAAAAGATAAGCACGATCAATTTTAAAAAAATGAGTTTAAAACTTATATGAAGATAAATAAAGAATAACAAATGATAAAATATAGGCTAAAATATGTTAGTGGGTATTTATTAAAATTTTACATTTTATCCCTAATAAAAATTTTCTTTGTTTTATGTTTTTTGATGTTTCAAAATTTTTGATTTATATCCATTAGTTTGATAAGTTGCTTATGTGTTGTGCCAAGATGAATGACATGACTGAACATGTGTTATCAAGTAAGTGATGATGTATCTAATTATAAGATTGTCAATAATTAATAAATTAAAAATATAAAAAATAAAAAGAATTATTTCTCTCTTCCACTAGTTCATTTTTTCTCATTCTTTTCTTTGTTCTCCATAAACACTTAACCAACAAATCACCGGCACCTATCTCCATGAACACGGAAACACTTCTTCTCAAGTGCAAACCAGGACCCCTACACCCTATGCCATCAACAACTTTGTCTGCCGCATGCTTCACCTTAGCACCACCATGCGCAACCCACCTCCTACTCATCATCTTCACTCATATCTAAACCAAACATCACACCCATCATCAAATCTGAACCAAACAACACCTTGCACTACAAAAAATGCACTTTGTATCCAACAAAACAAAACATGTGGATTATTCTTGTTTAGTTATTTCTCATTCTCACGCAATGCACGAGCAAGCAAAGCAAAAGCCTAGAAAATTGGAGACAATCTCCTTCAAGCTCTGAACCATCTTTAGGGTCCATGTTAAAGTCTTTGAGTGTGACATAGATTTCGTGATCGGAGAAATTGGAGACAATCTCCTTCAAGCTCTGAACCATCTTTAGGGTCCATGTTACCGTCTTTGAGTGTGGCATAGATTTTGTGATCAGGGTAATTGAAGACAATCTCCTTCAAGCTCTGAACCATCTTTCGTGACAACGTTAGAATAATCGTTGACAACACCTTGCAGTTGCCATTGTTATGGTTCATGAAGGAAATAGGAGGGTGAGATGAGAAAGCAAGAAAGAAGGGATCAATGAGTTGGAGAGATAATTTGTTATTTATTTTTATTTTTATATCTTTTAATTTATTAATTATTGATAACTATGTCATTGAATACATTATTGTTTACGTGTCACATCTAATCCGACACGACACACAACATGTAAGTATTTGGTATGTCAAACTAACATACATGTCAACAATTAATGAACATGGTTACTAACAAGGACATAAACCAAATTTTTGGAAATATAAAAAAAACATAAATAAAGAATTTTTTGATCAAGAATCAAAAACAAGATTTGAATATATATTAAAGATTAACATATTTTAGCCTAAACATATATCATTTGATTTTGATGCATGAAAGTGAACTAAAATCTTTTCTAATCCACTCATCATTTTCTTGTACTAGCTCCGTAATTAATTAAAATTGCCTCCAAATGATGTGTGAATCAAAATAAAATTAGTTAATTAACAAATAATTTAAGACCTGATAGTAAATTTTGGCATAACACCTAGATTTGAATTCTGATGTCTTTATTTAAGTATTCCAGAACCGCTAACTAGGTGTTTATGTATGATTTTGATTAATCTCTACTTAATATTTATTTAAAAATTATAATTTATGAAAAAGATTAATAACACTCAATTATGTCTCTCCAATAAAAGGGAAAATGGTTGAATTTGCATTGTAAAAGACTAACGAAGCCGGGATGAATCAGCAGCACTGCTCCCCATTGTTGTTACGTTTGAAGATTTAATTTTCAAACTCGAACTGTGGAAACACCATATTCTCAACAAGTTTGGTTAGGATGATGGCACTATAGGAGGTGTAGGCCAATTAAGGCTAGAGAAACAAACAATGTATAGTGGAAGAGTAACTGGCGGGGTGGCCCCTTCTATCAGTATACTTCTTGACTATATACTACATTAAATTAACGTTACAACAGTTCTGCAGCCTAATGTAATGTTAAACATTCATGATTCAACTGCTCCAAAAACCACACATCTGACATGCTTCGCTGCCCAATTGTATTGTCCTCACGTGTTACTTCATTAGTTGACCATGCATTGCTAGGCTAGGGAAGTGGCAGTACAGGCTACAGCTGGTGCAGAGTACTATTGGTGTGTACTCAATTGCAAGTGTATCTCATCTGGGTGGGCCTTGGGGCCATGTCCAAGTCCAACATTTTCCATCAATCATGTTGCTTGTCCAAGTGTTCGTACACACACGCTTGTGATGATGAATATTATTTCTGTAACTTCCAACATATTACTGAAATATTATTTCATCAATCATAATTCAAATTGATTGAAATTTGCACAAACAAACCCGAAACACCAAGTAGACAACAACGAGGGAAACAACCAAAGTAGTAATAAAACAGTAGTTTCTCTTCTTCCAGTCAAATATACTGATCCATGACAATGATGCATGAAGGCTGCAGCTATATATTCCGTGTTGCACTTTGTCTTCTATTCAATCTCCGAAGATTTTTGTGTTTCGGAAAATAGAATCTCAGAAGATAAAGCATATGAAACTCGTGCCAATGGAAAATGATATAATCAAGGTTTCTAGACAGTACGTATCTCCTGCCGTATCAAACTGTAAATAAATTGTCACTCATATTTATTTCCCGATCAAATGAATATAGTTAAATAATTATATTAAACAAACATAAAGACTAAATAAATAGCATATTCCATTATATTGAAAAATATAATTGGTTCTGGATTTTTTATTTATCTAAATGGAATTTTATGTTGACAAATATAATCGATTATGCGTATGTTTGAGTATCCATCTAGATAGCTCGAGACGGTGTTTCCTAAAAGATATTGAAAATATATTTTGCTTTGATATGTTGGATCAATCTAGGAACGTAGCGACAATTCAAACATGTCCTGTATAGTCATGCATTTCTTTTTATTAATAATCTAATTTACTTTTTCATTTTTATTTCAAACCAAATAACCTTATAATTTTATTTTTCTTAAACCAAAAACAATTCACATTTTCACTATTTTTTTTATCTATTTCTCTCTTCGATATTTTTTCTCTACCTATTTTTTCTCATTCTATTTCCTTTCATTTACCAAACATTAATGAATAATTTGCAAGTAATTATTATTATATACAATACATTTACTTTCTCTTTATCTCATTTTTATTTTACTTTTTTTAATTTTTTTTATATCTTGTCATATCATTTATCTCATTCATCATTTCCCCTTTATTTTTCAATTTATTTCACCCATGCACTTCAAAAATTGGGGTATACGTTGATAAATTTTCATAATGTACTTTTATTTACAGCTTTAAAATACTTAATTAATATTTTTGTTTTAAAAATATTTTGTATCTTTAATTATTTGTTATAAAATAAATCATTTATGAATAAGTATATCAATGTTTGCAACAAACATATTAAATACTGTGTGAACCATAAATAATTATTGCATATTAAAACTATAAAAATCAACTAATATTTACAACAAAAAAGATTATGAATATGATAAAAATAATGCAAAAGATGAAGATGAGTCTCATACATGATTAAAAAAATATGATGTTAGATTTTAAAAAATAAAATTAAGTTGAAATTCATTTTTCATGTAATAATTTTCACTTTGTTCATATTCATGTTTTTGAAGATAGTTTGTTCTCATAATTTTTGTGCAAATAAATCTGATGAAATAATTTTTTTGAAAGAATAAACATGTCATTAATTAAATAAATAAGAATAACATGTTAAAACTTTTAAAAATCAAGAGACTATTGATATTTAGAATTAAAAGTGCAAGCCAAAAATATAGTAAAATGAAAATGCAATTAAGCGAAATGAAAATCATGAAAAACATGAGCAGGCCCTAGGATTCGTTCGCTAAAGAGAAAAGAAATAAAAGGAAAATAAGTTCAGATAAAAAATTAAAATTAAAATAAATATAAAAATATAAATCAAACGAACACAGTTGTAGGCGTGAATGAAATTGAAAGTTGAAAGCAAACCCAATAAATTATAAGTACTTCAATAAAGGGCAGCGACCGACTTTGAAACTAGGAAGGAGACAGTGAATATCAATATCAAACAGTCAAAATTGACAGTGATTTTGATGGGATGTGATTTACACGTGACGATTCATTTTCAAGTCTCAAGTGATGCATTGATTGATCAATTAATATGAAGTTCTAATTTAACTAATCATTTTGATTTTGAGTTTTACATATACAATTAAAATTCATAAAAGTAAATATTTTAAATTTATAAACGGCAGTATAAATGAAATTCATAATAAATAAATTTCAATTATAAATTTTATTTTAGATTTACGATAAATAATTTATATTATGATACATGGTTACTGCTAGCTATTGATAAATTTTTTTTAAATATTGAAATTTATTTTTCTTATAAAGATGAAAATGATAGATTAAAGATATAAACGTTTTTTAAAATTAAATATGCGGATAATGGTACGTAGAATGAGAATGGTTTAAGATGCTCAAGAAATATTTTTTTTACTACTTGTTAAATGAAATTAAAATAAGAAGTATATTTGAAAGAAATAAAAAATATATTTTTAATAATAATGTAACTTATATTTTCAAAATTTTCTTAATTTATATGCTTAGTTTCAAATTGTCTCAATCGATCCGCTAAAATATCAATAAATCATATGAATATCGAATCATATGTTTTTTTCTAGGGGAAAATACTCTTATTTAACAATCTGTTATATATCTGTACACGGTACAAACACATTCATTCACGTTGGCAGCACTAACATATGTCTAAAACTTTTTTTAGCAAACTGGTCCACAATTCCGGGAGGAGACATGTACTTATACAAAAATTTGAGATAATAGTTATCTTAAATTATATAGGGTTCATATAAATAGTTTACATTCCACGTCGCACGTAAAATATTTTTAATATTTAACGTACAAATAATCTCGACAAGCATATTTCACATCACACCACTGCACATTAGACAAATATAAAATAAATCTATAAAAAAATATTAAATTTAGGTCTTTCATAAGACTCTTTTCGCGAACTTAAAGATGTGTAGCTAGGTACAACATTGTTGAGCCACGCACCTAGGCTCAAATTAATTTTTATATGCCAAGGATATTGATAAATATTATCATAATTAAATAAATATGTTTGAAGATAAACTCTGGCATAGAGGTCAAAGAAAGTGGTTTTCTGTGTGGCAATGTTTATGGTGAAGGTTCAAAGTGCTTTGCTGGCTCGTTCAGCTCCTGGTGCCCAATCAACATGAGTTGTCTCTGATTTGTTTAAACATGAAATAATAAAATAACGGATATATAAATATTAAAATGATAACATATCCTTTGTGTAATGCTAAGGGCCTAGTGAAATGTGTTCTAAGACAGCTTAGTTATCCATTTTTCTTTTGACATGTGATTAGGTTTAATGGCCGAAATTGTCACCTAAATTTCACTTTCTATAACAATGCAATGTAAGGCCCGCAGAAGTGTCTGATTAAAATATATATTTAAAGTAAGTAAAGCATGCAACAAGAGCTACAGAAACATAAATAAATAAACAAATACCTGGAGTGATGTTGATGTGTAGAAGATGAAAAAGGCGCACATCACAAAGAGTTTGGAATCAAGTGAATTTTGAGTCTACTGTAGATTGGTTTGTTAATTCATTTTCCTCAGCAATGGTTGTCATCTTAAACAGAGATTCCACGCAAGCCATCTTTTATTCATAATTAATTTTTATTAAAAAATCTAATTAGTCACTTCTAATAAAATATTTTATTTTTTATTGATAAGATTTAAACTTAAAATTTTTTTAATAAAAATTTAATCTAATTTCTACTTGAACCCATAACATGTTGGTGAAATAAATATGTTTTGATATATATATATATATATATATATATATATATAAAATAGAAAATTAATTATCATTTTGGTTTTTAAAAGTGTAACATATTGGATCTATTTGAGTAAATTTCTCTAAAAATATTTTTAGAAGAAATAAATAAGAAAAAAATAAAATAAACTTCTTTATAAGTTAAAATTAATTTTTTATTAGCTTATTTATATGTGTCCTCTCATATTTTTGAAAATTTATATGAACGAATTTCTATAAATAAGTTAATGAAAAATTAATTTTATTTTATGGAGAAGTTCATTTCATTTTTTTTATAGAAGTGCTTTTAGAAAAGTTTACACTCAAAAATATTCATTATCATATTAATTAGTTTTTGAAATTAAGAAAATATCAAATATACCCTTAAAACTTTTAGTTGTTTCATTAAAGTGTTTAAACTTAATTAATTTTGGTTTTATATTAATATTATCAAGTTGTGCATTTTTTTAATTATTTTAGAATAGTGTGGTTGACGGATTGTGTTTTCATGTATTTATTTGGAATTTTTTAAATTTCAAAGATTTATGTCACAACACTATAACACTTTTAGATACTAAAATTGCAGTTTCTTCTATATATGACGTTTTAAATTATTTTGTTACTTATTTAGTTTATGGTGTTTTATGCTAACCAAAAGTGGAACTCTATAAATCAGTAAGATTGTACTCCATCATGGCAACTTTTCACCCCCTTTTTATTTAATTTTCTTGCTATTATGTAGCTACATGCTATCCAGAGATTCCAGCTAAAAAAAGAGTCAGCTATAGCTAGCTAGCTATATAAAGGTCTTCCTGAGGGAATATTCCATAGGCTTTCTCATTTACATATAAACTTTCTTCGTTTTCTAATGACATACTCCATTTGGCAAATTAATTTTGAGCTAATATATTCTTAATTACCAGAGTTTTCCTGTAATTGAATCCGATATATACCAAGCAGTATCTACAAGTCTATGGTTTGGCAAAATATGTGGTGGAGTTATATTCACAAATCACTACAGTCGAGTCTCCCTCAAATCTCAATGCAGTTAGGCAAATTCTTTTTGTGTTTTAAGCTGAATGGAGAATCTTTGCACGTTATGGTTCTTGTGGCTATATAACATCAATCACTGTCACAGAAAAACGACTGGGAAAAAAGATGAACATAAATGCAACTGTGTTAACGTCAAAGTTTGAGCGTTTCGTTGTAATCTGATTGGTTTGAGTTGAAGGAATGGTATGCGTATCAAATTAAATAGATTTTCTGGCTTTATATTTTTCTCATTATTGGCCATTATGCCACATGGTGATCCAATATCACATACTCTTTCGGAATGCTACAAAATCGTAGTATATATATAGGAAACGATTTGAAGCATTATGCACATGTACATGCAATTCGAAGCAAAGTAACTTGAGAGTTTATGCTGGCTAAATTTATTTCCAGTTATTGTAACTATTATTCTTCCACTGACAATCAAATATTCTCGTTCTTTGCCATACTAAGAGTTAACTGATGATACGATAGAAAAAAATCACACTATTTATTTTAGACCCGCTAAAAATTGTTCACCAAAAAATTAAAATATGAAAAGATATGCAAACGAAGAATCTCAGCCACATACATATATAGATTGTGGACACATGCTTTTTGAAATAATCAGATTATTTTTAATTTGTTCGTCTTTCGGCTGAAGGAAGCCCAATTCCCTCTCAACAAATCCATTTTCTGTGTGTGGTCAACAAGAAATCTGCAGCTTACCCATGGGCAATGGCTACCTTTTTATTTTATTTTAATTACCAATAACTTCGTGCATATTCTGAATATACTGTTGGGTGTTAAACGTATTTTTTTGAAAATAATATTTTTTTTATGTCTTTTACCCTAAAAACTCTTTTGAAAGGATATAACGGTTACCCAAACCTACTACTTATTATTCATTGATATCAAGTTGCTGATTTTCATGGTCAAATAGCGTAGGTGCATTGATGGAGTAACCAATACAAGAAATTTTATAAAAATAAATTTGACAGAAAATCATAATTTTATTGATAATTTTAATTAGCTTGTTAGCTATAATTCTAAACATGTTTTGGCCTTTGGGAATATGATAAATGCTATTATTAATTGATGGATCCCTTTCCCTAATAATACATTTCGCGTGCCACATGCATAAAATATATAACCAGCTTATCAAATCGTGAGCTTTATCTATGCGATCAAAGGAAGAAGCCGTTTCATTATTAATTAGCAAAGCTTTGAAACGAATCAATATCATTTTTTTCACGTGATTGCGCCAATATTCTTGCTGTGGCAAGCGATCGCAAACCCAGCCATACGTGTAGACACATTTCTTAAATAACATGTGAGACAAAAACTGTATTATTTATCATTCATATGATAGTAACTTAATTTAATTATTAGTCAGTATACAGCCCACAAAAATTTGAATAATGGACTTTATAATTCATGCAAGTAAATAATATAAACAGAGGCTGGGGATAAACCATTAAATTATTCACGGTACAGCTTGAATGATGCAATATAAAGTTATGATTGGTGGACATAGCATTTAATATTAACTTTGTTTTGATTTTAGTAATCATATGTCGTGCTAGGTGCTCTGTTAAAACGGGACAATGTATCTTATCTCATAAACCCAGTTAATTATTTGCGGAACATAATATTCTCATTACTTTTATTTTCTTAATTTTAATGATGAGAATATTGCTGGCATGGCAATCATTTCGCTCCAAATCCAATGATTAAACAGTTTTCATCAAACTCCTTGTCCCAAACCCAGCTTTTTCTTCTTCCACATAATGGGTTGTCATTTCTCAACCCCTAATCAACTTTTTTTTTCTTTTTTTCTTTTTGCAAAAATAGAATCTATTTGAAAAGGAAAAAAAAAAGACACTCCGTTAGTAACAGAACCAAAAACAGTTGGCTTACAATATAAGAATTAATTAATTGTGTTTATGCTGCCTTAATAGATTATTCTTTTATTTTGTTGGTGAAACAGCATGATCCTTGCAACAAATGTGCTTAAGAATCAATGCAAAGCTCTCAATCACATTAATCATATAATGATATAAGCTAATGTTTTTGTATAAGTTTTGTTTAACTAATTTATCAGTATTAAGAAAATAGTTAGTTTAGTTAGTGATATTAAATTTGTTATAATTTGTTATTATTTTTATAACTTTTTATCTTTATAATTATTAGGATTAGGATTATCATCTGACTGTGTCACCTAATTAATTAATATGAGAAGAAAGCATAGCAATTATGCAATGTGTTTTATTAATTTGTAGATAGTCATATTAAAAACTACAAAAAAGAGACTCATTAAATAAAAAGTAAAATTTATAAAAATTATGATTTCTAATAAATTTTTAATAATAAAAAATAATGTGTTAGAAAATATACTCATGTTTATCTTAACTAAAAAAATTGTCAAATAATTAAAAGTATTTTAATAAAAAAAAAATAGTTACTATAAGACACTGTTTAAAAGAAATATTGTCTCCGTTAAAGAAAATAAATATTGTAAAAAAAATAAACAAATTTTTCCCCATAATAAGGTATTTTTATTGATCGTTTTATTGAACTATAGTTATATAGTAGTATTATACAGTATTAATTATTTATATCAAAATTTGTTGTTAGACTATATAAAGTCGAGCAGTTGAACCTATTCCATACCAACAAAAAAAAAATGTTGAGCCTATTCTTAGGGCTATATCTATATCCAACGTTGGGGCCGAAATTTTTTGTTCCATAATAACATTTACTAATTTTGTTTATAACTAATTAATGAATAATTAACTAACCTAGCTGTCCGTATTGAATAATTTGACCGTTTTGCATTACCAAAACATAGCTTACCAACTAGAAGAATGTATCATTATCATGAAAAAGAAGAAAAAAAAAATGAGCATTCTAGAAATTTCGAGGATGATGGTGATGACATGGATATGAGATGACCCCCCAACAATCGTCTAGTATCCGTTACGACAACCGTAAAGAGGGAAAAACGGGTCCCGCGTGCATGAGTGGGGCCCACACCCAACGTTCAGGGCGGAACCGCCAAGTCGTTTCGGACCATAACTTTTTGTTTCTGCTATGTGATGCGTGTGTTTGGTTCCTTTTTATTCTCGCAAAAGAATATATAAATAAATAAAAACGTGTTGTGGCTGTGGGTCCACCACGTGTCAACATGCTGTACGAAATGGGAGTATGGACACAAACACTTAACACACTCCCTTGGGCATTGGGGTTCGCGTTTTGAAAAGGATTAAATCTATCTGTATTAGCCAATGATAAAGTGACACGTGTGTACAGAGTCATTAAGTGTCAGCTGAGACTGAATGATGAAGAGTCCTCGAGAGGGAAGACCAAGTTGCCATACTCTCCACAGTGATCATTTCACCTTACTACTACTTCCTTCTACTTTTTTCTTTTTCAGACTTTCGATACCCAAAAATTCATAATTATCGACTTTTCTTTTATTGGACAGACCATTAGGGTGTCTAATTATTATCGGAAGGAATTGTGTGCATGGCACTTCGAATTAAACCCCTGTCCCACTCATGCCAATTGCAAACTTACCTACTTACTCTTTCCGTTTCAAAATATACCAAGTTTAAGATTTTAGCATCAATTAATTTTAAATAAAATATTAAATAAGTTTTTTCAATATTTTTTTTTATTTCTCTAATTAATGTCTTATTTATTCTTTATATTTACTATTTCTGTTAAGCATTAATTAAGGATAATCTTTAAAAAATATTTAATATAATATTAGTTTTGTAAAACAACATATATTTTGGAGCAATTTTTTCTCTCTAGAACATCATATAATCTAAAGTGGAGGAAGTACTAATTAAAAATGACTGTATTGGTGGCTTGATAAATCTAGTTCAATATCTTGTTTTAGGAGGTTCAAAATTAATTTCAAATTTTTGATTCATAGGAAGACAAAGGATCTTAATTAATGGTTTGCTCATGCTCCAAATTAGAATTGGGAAAATAAGTTAAATGACATTGGGGAGAAAGACATCATTGTGTTGATTCTCTAAAGAGTTGATAAAGGGGAAGATATTTTCGTGTATCAATATTTCTTGATCTAAAATTTTCCCTATTATGAAGATCAAAACAAAGATAACCTTTGGTGCCGTAAAAATAACTATGATAGGCGCATTTTCTGGCTGGAGAATCAAATTTGATTTTGTGAGCAGTAATTGTAGAAACATAGTAAAGGGAATAAAAAAACTCTAAATGAAGAAAATATAGCTGTTTGTTGTAACGAAGAAGATACGGGGATTTAGATTCAATCGATTGAAAGAAGGAAAGATGTTAATGATATGAATGCATACGATATAACAAAAGGCCAAATCTGTGTTGGAACTTTAGAAGGGATTGCATGAATCATTAAAGGTTTAACAACATTAAAAATATATTGGTGTTTGCATTTCACTATCTCATTTTGTTAGGGCGTTTCAATGTAAAAAAGTTTGGTTAATGAATAATGATCCCTTCAGACAAATAAAAAGCAGACATAGCAAACACTAAGTATATGTTGTCTGATTTAATGATCTTAATTGTCTTATTAAATCGTGTTTGAATTATAGCAATAAAATAATGGTGATGTGTTGTTGTCTTGTTTCACTTTTAAGTTTCATTAATTAAAATCCAAGTTAATTTAGATTTGTCATCCATAATAGTTAAAAAAAATCTATAGCGTTGAAGTGAAGAGGAGGTAAGATTCTCAAATGATTTTTTTTTAATCAGCAAAAGAAAGAAACTCTCAAATGTCAACATATATATTGTCAAAAACGACATCCGCATTAGTAGCACTAGAAGGAAAAGGTATCTTTCCTTGTTTTAAAAAATCACACACACACACATGTATATATATATATATATATATATATATATATATATATATATATATATATATGATTTATTTACAATGCAAGAAATACTGCAATGTAATTTTTGGACAGTATTTTTTTATATAATTAGAATGCATCATGTCAATTTATTTTAAAGTAAAGTGGTATCTCCAATCACAATTTTTTTATACTGAAGCTTAAGATTAAATTTCAAAGTTTTGATTAAGAGATTCAAGTCCTAATTGAATAGTTGAATAACATCATAAAAAAAGAAAAAGAAAAAATGGTCCAGCCTATAGTGCTAGATATTAACAGAAGAATCCCTTCGTAACACTAATACCATGTTAGAAAAGGGAAAATGAAAAATATAATAGGTTGAACAAGATGGAATTGAATTCATTTATAGGGTTGGAAGCCTATATATACAAATTGCAAAGCTGTAAGATGAAAATAGAGCCATTGAAACTTGAAAGTAACTACTACAATCACAACAAAAGAGAAAAATAAACATATCAATTAACAACATAAACAACTAATTATGACACTAATAACGAAAAATTAACAGATTAAAAACTAATCATTTAACAGTGGTCAGAACTCCCTTAAGAAGTCTTCCTCGATTATTTAAGTCGATAGACTTGTTCATTTTCAAATATCTGAAAAATAGCACCAACTAGTACATAACTACTTTAAATAGTTTGGTCAGACTTCCGTAGTTTATTATTCCACGAGAAGTTATTTTATGTTACAAGAGGAATTTCCCTCCCTCAATATGTCAACCAATAATTAAATTCATAGGTTTGGTATTTGCTACGAGGGGTAGATATATCCAAGCATTTAGATTCCAAGTGGTATATTTGTGGAAGAAAAACTATTTTTCTATAAACATATAAGAAAAATCCATCACAATTTGTAGCAATGTTTTTTTCAACTCTTTTTATTAAATTATTTTCTGTTGAGTCGATTTATGTGTGCCTTATTAAATAAAATAATTGATCTAGATTTTTTAACTGATAATGCTCGCATAAATTAAGTGATAATGCTCGCATAAAATTCACCTCATAATTAAAAGTAATATATTAAAAAGAGTGTGTAAAGTGTGAATTACGGACATTTTTCTTTGAACTTATGCTTCTTAACAATTAATTATAAATAAATGCAATTAAAGAGGATAAAAGCTCTTGATAAGGCATTGGATCAGAATTTGAGGAACACCGTAGACTTTCCAACATAAAAATGAATTAGTTTTTGGTTTTACGTATATATCAAAAAACTTTCTTCAAATCATTCAAATTTTAGACACTTAAGTTAGCTATGGTTAATGCAAATGAGAATTAATGCATGTCTTCAAAGAATTGTTTTCAATTAATCGGATGCCTTGGCGTAAAAAAGAAGAAGAAAACAATGCTACTAATGTTATTGTTAAAGAAGGTATATCAATCCAGTCATTTTATCTTTGGAGGGGAAAATAAGTTTCTTAATTCACAACCTCTTTTGTTTTATACTCTAAACCTTTCCGTAACATCCTTAGAAGAAGAATACTACGAAGGAATACGAATGATTGGAAAACAATAAACGGGGAAAGCAACTTAGTTTAACGTCCAGGACATTAATAAAAAATTAATGAAAAACGTCCATGATCATTCTGTAATTTCTCATAATTAATACCATATGTAAACTCAGGGAATAAAAAAAAAAATATGAGATTTTTTTTTCAAGCATGCCAACATTTTATAAACATCGGATGATGCTGAGAGATAACGTTTAAGATGGGTTAAAATTATGAAATAATTTTTAAAAAATACTACATTACTTTTAAATATAGTAGAACTAATAAAGCAATATATTTTTTCACAATTATTTTCACCATCATTTTTTTAATTTCTATATCAAAATTTATTTATTTTCCAATGAATTTTAAATGCTTATTAGACTTTTACTTGGACAAAAAGCGACTCAATAGAAGTCATAACACAAAATATAGCATCCCCGTATTTGGATAATTAGTGTAGAATTAAGATGCGTGAAGTTAAGGTGGGGGACCTAAGTTCAATGTCTTTTACTACACTTAAAACATAATTTGTAGGTGGGGGATCTAAATTCAAACTCTTTTACCAAATTCAAAACATGTTTTGCATATAATTTTATACTCCATTATTAAAATATTTAATTAAGAAAACCACTCTTTTGCAAAGTAATTTATATTTATTCACCCATGATAGATAAAATCCTAAGATTAGCTTGAAATGCTACTTAAAAAAATTGAAGATTAATTTTATAATAATTGGATGGTGTTGATAGATACTCCTTTAAAACACCTACTACGTCACTTTTAAATATAAGAAAACTCATAAATATTAGAACAGTTTTACTACATCATACTACTTCCTTCTCATATATTTTTTTATGTTTAAGGTTATTATACATAAATTAAAATATTTAATATAACTAAAAATTATTATATTTGGATTAAAATGATCTTTATATATATATATATATATATATATTTGCATATTTGATGCTTATACCATTAGTAATTAGTAATTGATATTAAATAAGGTTATATTTGAAAAAATGAATTAATTGGACTTTGGAATTTCAAAACATTAAATGTTTTAGAAAAAAAATAGAAAGTTTAACCGATAGGAGTCAAATATCTAATTGTCAAACAATCAAATATCCAATGCCCCTAGAAGGCTACTACTAAAACCTAACTAAAAGACTATTATCGTAAATTTAAATCCTATAAATAGAAAAAATAACGTGGAAAGATTTTTTATTTATTTTTGCTTAAGGAAAGAATTTTAAATATTAAGAATCTTGGACGGTAAAATAATTATAAGGACAACAACTTAATTAGCACTCCAAATTTGAATTAAAACCCAAAATTCACATTCTCCATCTGAAATTCCTTTTCTAATGTTATTTAAAGATTCCAAACAACTAAAAGAATCATATAATTTTCTGCTCAAAATCTTGATTTCCTTCTGCATAACCTCTACACATGTGTAACAAACAAATCAAGACAACATAAAACACAAAAATCGCTTGCAATAAAAAGGATTCAACGGTAGAATAATCTTACAACTTGTAGAAGTTTGAAGAAAGTCTGAAAACCCGTGATTGGAAAGGCAGCAACAGCCAACCACTCAATTCAGTCAGTCATGCGTAGATTCTGAAGACACGAAAAATGACAAAAACAAGAGAAATAAAAAATGCAAATGAAAAAGAAGGGAGTGGGGGGCTGGTGTGGTGTGGCAAAGTGTGGTGGAGGGTCGGTGAAAGCTAAGACTAAAATCAAACCAAACTCATTTGTTTTTTAAATTAGTATTACATGCCTGCCAAATTAGATATATCCAATTTTTTCTATCCAAAACACTGGAATCAGATACTTTAAATAAGATAAATAAATTTAATATCACTCAAATAAAAAACTTATTAATACTAAAAGAGATCACGTTAACACCAAAATAGAGTTTTTAGACAAAAAAATTTAAAAGAAAAAAGAAAAAATGGTCCTGGTCTAATCCTGAATGTGCACCAGGCACCCACCAGCATATATACCCCTTCTCTTCTCACTCTCTTCCACACTTGCCCATCATCAAAGTTTCTTCCTTTCTCTGCTCGTTGCCTTCTCTGATACATTTGGTGCCTTGTTGAGCGTGTTTTGGCAAGAGGGTATGGCGAAGGACGTTGAGGTTGCTGAGCGTGGCTCCTTCTCTGGGAAGGACTACCAGGACCCTCCACCAGCACCACTCATTGATGCTGAGGAGCTCACAAAGTGGTCCTTTTACAGGGCTCTTATTGCTGAGTTCATTGCCACTTTGCTCTTCCTCTACATTACTGTGCTCACAGTTATAGGGTACAACCACCAGACTGACCTCAAGGATCATGGTGATGCGTGTGGTGGGGTTGGTATTCTTGGCATTGCATGGGCCTTTGGTGGCATGATCTTCATCCTTGTCTACTGCACTGCTGGGATTTCAGGTTCCCTTTCTTTCAGATCCCTCCCTTTGCTTCTAAAAAGTATCTTGTCATTTGTCATGTTTGCTGCATGTTTTGCAAGTTCTCATCTTTTTCCCTTTTCACACTTTCCTGTATTGGATGTCTTAAAAAAAATGCTTACTTGTAGAGGGTTTCTTGGATGAATTTTAAGTTCCTCAGCATTCAAACAGAGAAACCTTCACTGTTTGAACTTTGAACCCCATTTGCCAGTGGATGTTTCTGACATAATTTTCAGCAGTATTTCTCATATTAAAGAAAAGGACTTATTGCTTGGTTTCCCATGTTTGTTAGCCTCCAGATAGAAGGAGCTGTTGTTGTTGGACTTTGTTTTTACGGTGGAAAGCAAACTCATATGACTTGATAGCAATAGTTTGGTCAGGGTTACCATGAAAGTTTTTAGCTTTCGTTCATTTGACTAAGAACTTTTTTGTTGTGGTTTGCAGGAGGTCACATCAACCCAGCAGTGACATTTGGGCTGTTTTTGGCTCGCAAGGTGTCTTTGATCCGGGCCATCATGTACATGGTGGCTCAGTGCTTGGGTGCTATCTGTGGAGTTGGTTTGGTTAAGGCTTTCCAAAAGTCTTACTACAACAAGTATGGTGGTGGGGCTAATTCCCTCTCTGTTGGGTACAGCACAGGTACTGGATTGGGTGCTGAGATCATTGGTACCTTTGTTTTGGTCTACACTGTCTTCTCTGCCACTGACCCTAAGAGGAATGCTAGAGATTCCCATGTGCCGGTAAGTTCTCAATCATTTTTCTGATTCTGTTGCCTTGCTTTAGTTGGTTGTATGAATAATAAGAATGTAATGAACTGTATGAAGTTGCTGCATGAGTCCTTGGTAAAGGAAAAGAAAATGTTGACCTTCATTAATAGACCTATATATTAGGCAGTGTTTCAACTTTCAATATTCAAGACTTTTTTCTCTCTTCAGTTTTCTTGTTTTGCTTGTTGTAGTTAACATCTTTGATTGTTAGTTTTCAAAACTTGAAAGTGGCATAATTAATTTCGCAGTGGATGCATATTTGATTTGTCTAGGCATCCTAGGGTAGTGAAACTATCTCTTTCCTTCACCAGAATTTCAAAATGAAATGGTGTTAAGTGTAACAGTAGCCTGCGTTTGTGGAACCTGGGTCCCCTTTTGCCTTGTGCATGAGGTTGTGGTGGTGGTTGAATTTCATGCCCTGCACATGATTATATGGTTATATAATTTCTTCCCAGTTTTAAGAAAAGTGGATTCTACTTTGTTCCTTGAAAAGCAAACCGTATCCATGTTATCTAATAGTAAAGGACTTTTGGAGTGTTTCGAGTTTAAGAATAAAGTGTTCATAATTGTGTCTCTGATGCTTGTGTCATTTTCCCAAGGCTGGCAATTCTAGTGGGAATTTCCAGTTTCACCCCAATTTTATCAATTATCAATTTACCGTTAACAGATAATTCTAATTAATAAGATGAAATATGGGCTTCACACGTAAGCATATGCCCCATCTGTCACAACTAAATTGCCTATTAGTTTGTCACTACCAATTTCTTTTTCTAATCATTTGGATTCATGTGTTTGGAATAACTTTCCACCAACAGTATCTACTTTAAATCAATCAAAATCTGCATCTTATTTTATGCTTTATTTCTGTATTAGGTTTTGGCTCCACTTCCCATTGGATTTGCTGTGTTCATGGTTCACTTGGCCACCATCCCAGTCACTGGCACTGGTATCAACCCTGCCAGGAGTCTTGGAGCTGCTGTTATCTACAACCAAGATAAGCCATGGGATGACCATGTAAGTATTGCTATATTGTTAATATTTCTATATCTAAATTTATAACCAAGATAAGTCAAGTTTTCAATTAAAAAAAGGGGCGCTTTATCTGATATATTGTTCTCTTTGTGTGTGGTCAGTGGATCTTTTGGGTAGGACCATTTATTGGGGCAGCCATTGCAGCCTTCTACCACCAGTTCATCTTGAGAGCAGGTGCAGCTAAGGCCCTTGGATCATTCAGGAGTAACCCCCATAATTGAGTTGTCTTTCTCTTCATGATGACGACTCTAGTGGAAAGAAGATAATTGGAGAGATGGAGGTTGATATGGCAAGTTTAATAATGGGAAACTGCTTTTGGCTTTGTATTTGCAACGTTTCTTTGACCCTCTCGATTATGTCTTCAAGATTGTGGATAAGTGTAGATTAAAGTCTCTTTCATGACAGGGGGGAGCCTTTTGCACTTTCGTCTGTGTTCTTACCTTTAGTGTGTCATTTTTCTTTAAGTTATTCTCTTCTGTCATCTCTGTGCTCAAATATATTTTATGGGAAATATTTTATATTTTAATTTTACATTCCTTCTTTTTGCTACATTATCAGCATTCAGCCATGATACACTAACAAAGAGATTAACGTTGTAAGTAAGCCAAGAAACATGCTTTAGAAAAATTACAACAGAAAGGAGAGATTAATGCAATCATAAATCATTGCAGTGAGTGTTATTGCTAAATATCCACATTTTAATTAGTGGAGTACTAGTTTTAAGCGAAGTTAAACATTGTTTAGATCCAAAGACGTGCACGCTAATTAACATTGTTTAAGCAAAAATGAGTATTGACAAATATCAAGTAGTCCAAGTAAAACTGTTTATTTTACTGATGGCACTTGGCACCTCGCTAATGTGCTCACCAACTACTAATTTAACTAACTATAATTTCGAAAATTGCTCTTAAGTGGCTAACATGTGGCTTCCCCAAAAGTAAAAAAGTTAAAACACTACGTGCGTAGTCTAGTCATGATATATAAGAATATAAGGCTCATGAAGTTACAGTGATTCCTTGGAAAAGTTTTGCCTATGAATGGTTTAAAAATATTATTTTGGTTCTCAACCATAAGGATTTTTTTTTTCATATCTTTAAACTGAACAACTTTTATGTATGTTTTTTTTATAATAAGAAAACCTAGTTCAAGTAGTACCGTAAAAAGACGGAAAAACTCTAGAGTTCTGTTGTTCAGCCACATCATACATATCACACCATAAGATCCTCTCCAATGGTGTTGAGAGAAACAATCTAATTTTTGTAATCTCAATTTTAAATAATTTAATTAATTTTTTTAATGAGTATTTTTATTAATAATTTATTTAACTAAAAAATATTATATTTTTCTCTTATATTTAATGAAAAGTTAAACAACTCATGATTTATAGTTACTTATATATAAATAATTTTTTCCAATTTTAAGCAACTAAAAATAACATGTGACACGAATAATATTTTTTTGTTAAACAATCCATTAAGAAACTTTAATTGTAAATGCTCTAATGATACATAAATTTTTGTCATTTTTTTTCTCTTTGGACATAGCATTTTTATATTGACCCAATTTTAATATTTGTGTATCAATGCTAAATCAAGCGAGTACATAATGGCATAAAGCCTCTAGTATAGATGTCAACTCAAGTTTCCTTCACGAACCGCGAGTGGTTGATATATTAGCTTTCGACGCATGCCCTTGATAAGTCAATTTATATTGATTACCACTTGGAAGGCATGCCATAAGTAGATTTCATGCCATATCTGAAAGGTATCTAACTTCTATTTTCACGTTACTAATCCTTGGTAAGTGGTAACCAGACCATCTAAGGTTACTTTCTTCAGCTGCATTTTAAAGGAAGATAAAAATTGGATACAGTTTTCTGGAAATTGACATTATTTTGTCTTTGGTATTGGTGACTAATGATAATGACTATCCAACCTCTATATGTTGGTTATCTATGGTTCTTTTGTTTAATGAAAAATAAAGTTAGAATCAAATCAGATTTGTTACGGGTCCGGTACCTTCTTGAAGTTCTAAAGCACTATGCAATTTTTACTTTCACTCTCCCTTTTTATTAATATACTCCTCTTTCAAATTTAATTATCCAAAATATCGTAAGTAGATTCTAGACATTATTTACACTTTCCTCTTTCTTGGAATCTAATCTAACTTGATTACAATTCAATGTCTTCAAGCTCCTCCAACCACTAAAGCACAATTGTGGGGGAGCCATGGCCAAACCAACAATGGTTATGTTTTTTTTTTAATAACTATATATAGTTATATAATTAATTAGAATTAAAAATAAAATTTGGTATTACCTAAAAATAAAATTTGACTTGTCACTGCTACTGACTTTGAATTTTTCATCCTGAATTATATTGATTTCCACACCAGCAGGCTTACCATACTTTGCACACTTATCATTCGTTAAAATGCCGATAACGGGTACCAAATCCAAAAGATTTTAACTTCCCAAATTCTCGTGTTATTTATTTACACTTCCAAATACAACACTTGCAATTAACCATTATCAGACTTTGCTCCCCACTATCCATACCAACATTTGTTATTTCATCATCCCTAACCATGTGGTCAAAAGGCCGAATTGCTAATATCTGCAAGGTACACACCACCATATCATGATTCCTCTACACAGAAACACCCGACCATATTTCCTTGTATCCGAAACTACCAAATGTAACCTTTATCCAGCAGCTTAATATTATTCTAGGCACTGATTTGTGGAGCATAAACCCAACATGACAAAGGATATGATAATTTTTTAGTACTATGTAACCACTGCTAAGAGAGAATACACATGTATATTTACAACAATAAGTGTAATGATGTCGCAAAGAAATGCTAATCCTAATCAAAACACAAGTTGGGGAGTGTAAATAGTTTCAAGAATATGTTTCTGGTAAGAAGTTATTTTGGATAAACAAATTTGAAAGGGGAGTGAATTAGCAAAAAAAGAAAGTGAAACTAGCACTTGCCGAGCACTATAGTCAATTACAGTTTGGATAGATTATCTTCTTTTTTTTTTCACTCACAAAAAAGTGTTAAGCGTAATTATATGAATATTTGAAACTAAGAAAAGTTTAAATAAATTTCTGAAACTCAATCGTTTTATCAAAGTTACTAAATTTAATCATTTATTATTATTTTGGTTACTAAACATATGCTTAATATTATTACTTAAATTACATTTTATATATAACGCTTCAACTAGTGTGGTTGACAGATTATAGTTTTAGAAACTGTTTTTCCATTTTTTTCTTTTACTTTCCTAAATTTCAAGAACCCAAATAAAAAAAATATTTTTTACATTATCAATACATAAATTATTTTACTCACAAGAATACGTTCCCTTAACAAGATTGCCAAAGTGGTTACAACAATTTTCATATAAATGATAATCTTTTCACTGCACAATTATCTAGTATACTCTATTAAAATTCAATTTGACCCAACTTTATCAAGTATATATTTAACTTTAGGCTAGAAAAAAACTTTAGTCCCTCGTTTTAATTTTTTTTCTTTTAGTTTAGTCTCTTAAAAAAATTTCACTATGATCCTTTTAAAGTATATCTTTTAGAAGTTAGTTCTTCCATTAGTTTACCCTAATGACTTTGTTAATTGGCGACATATGGAATATGTGAGAAATCTCATATCTGATAAGCATTTGTTAAGGTTAGTAAAAATTATATAATTGCTATATAAGTTTGTTGAAAAACCAATTTAGTTTAACATAGACACTTTATAAGACGGAAATGATGTTATTTTTTAAACTTAAATAATCACAGTGAGACTAAAAAATAAAATGAGACCAAAAATATATTTTAACGTCTTAAACTTTACATTGTTTGAAAAAAAGAAAGGAAGGATAACAATTCAATGCATGTTTAAGTTAATGTTTTATATAGAGCTTTTTAGTAACCTTTAAAAATAATGAACTTTTTAGCAAATTCAAGTACCTCAATTTTCCAAAAATAGGATCCTTAGAGGAAGAGCTCAAAGCTCTTTGCCCGAAGAGGTGGAAAGTGCTAGGATTGAAATTGAGATTGGAAATCATGCTATTTCTTATCATATTGAGGAATGTAGGTCTTACCCACTGTATAAGTTTGTGAGAAAAGATTTGGATACGACTTTGTTAACAGATGAGGAAGTTAGATTTCCTGGTGAGAAATGTGATAAGGTATTTATTACATTATGTGAAGGGAAGTTTATTCACCCTATGTTGGAAATGGAGTGGCGCTCCTATACCAATATGCTAAGATGGAATTACTGTATCCAAGACTTTTTTAAAAAGAAAATTTACTTTTCATTTTCCTATCATGCATGCATATAAGGCTATTAGATATGTATTTGAAAGTGTGATAGGAAACCATGTCTCAATTTAATATATGTTCTCTGTTTGCAAACAACTGTGGCATTTATCAATGTTGGTTAATAAGAGATCATGTACATGAAATTAATAGAAATATACAAATTGGTTTAAAATCATAGTAAAAATATAATAGAACAAAGATTACTTCCTTTGTTGTGAATTATTAAATCGGTCCTGACTCGCGACCATAAAAATGTACTAAAATGAAGAGAAAAAAAACAGAGAGAGAAAAGACTGATTGATCAAATCTTCAGCTCTGCTCACTCCTTGTATGTTGTCTACCACCTCTTTAAGTCCATTCAACTCTCTGTTGGACCATGCTTCTGCCGCATTTCTTCCCCAAAATGCAAACTTGAACGCTGCCACTGCAGAAGCGGCGTTAAGGAATTTTATTTCAAAGTTCATGTTGTTGTAATTCTTTTCTATTTTATTTTGGATAATAATTTTTTTCTAATTAAGTTCTAACATTTGCCAAGGATAAGTGAAATGCGAGAGGGGACAATTTATTTGAGTTGACAGTACGATTAAAACCTGCTAGGTAGCTTTGTTAAATAGGCATGTTCAAAACAGTATTTTCATTTTTGACGCCGTGAATCCTTGCGAGAGGGAACAATCTATGAGTTCTGACTGTGTTTTCATTTTGACGCTGTGAATCCTTGCTAAATTAACGGAATAGTGCCCAGATTCAATACATGAGTTGGCACCTTTTCATTGGAGGAAGAAGAAGCAAAAAAAAATTAATACTGACACGGATTCGGGATTGATTAGCTGAGTTCTCAAGTTTTGATTGGAGGAAGAAGCAAAAGCAATATATACTGACATGGATTAAAATTGATTAATTGAGGTGTTCCATTGGAGGAGCGGGTTGTGTTTTCGTTATGCAACTTTAGTTAGTTCAACACAAGAGGTCTTCAAATCATTAAGCAACACATTTCGTATGTTGCCGTAATCAGTTGAGCGATGAAATGAGTATTCACCGAACACAAACGTATGTTGCCGTAATCTCTCTTTCAACTGCTCCCAATCCTAAGTTTCTATTTTATCAGGTTTTGAGTCGCACAAGGTCTTTAGAGGTCTTATTGTGTCAACATATTCTTAACTTATCTTTGTCACAAAAATTCTCATTCTATTGAACTTTCTTATTTTGAATTTGACCTCAAAGTTAAGCTATATTAGTTGTTAGCAATAACAACCAGAATTCTAAAGGATATAAGAGAAATCACACCCATCCACAACATATTTAAAGAGTTTCGAGACAAGTGTTTCTACGACTAAGGGAGCAAACAACTACTGGCACAAGGCCAATGAGCATATGCTTCAGTTCCTTTGTGCTTCACTCCACTCTGCTCCAACATCTATCCACTTATAAAATATGAGTCATGCATCACATTCTAGGGCAACTAGACACTGTGTCCACGCCAAGAGCATGCGTCAATGGAACCTTCCACGTCTCCAATTGCACTACGTCGATATTTGTTCACCAAAATCGGGTTTTGCATGACTCGTTTAACTTTCATAAACAGCGATTGTTAGTTATCGATGCTGTTATTGGAGTTTTGCACCCGGAATGGGTCGTGTGTGGATGGTTTACAAATGAGTGCAGCGGCTGAGCATGGCGTTCTTGCACTCGGAGTGGGTCATTTAAAAAATATCACCACTTTACTTGAGGGATTTCGAGCGGCACATGCTCCGATTGGTGTCGACCAAGAAATGGGTAGTTCACATGGTTTTCAGATGAGTGCAGTTGCGCCCGGAGTGGGTTTTTCGTGTGGTTTTCAAATCAGTGCAGTTTCTTAGTGTTCAGAATATTGCCACTTTACATCAACCAGTTTCTGATTGGTGCCGGCTAGGGAGTGGATCTGGCTCCGACGATTCCTCCTCAGGCTATTGTCGGCGCAGATGCTCGAGTTGGTGGTGGTTTTTCCAACAACCACAATATGTCGTCTCCGCCATGGAATTTGGGGAGAGTGTTGGACACTATTTTGAAAACCTTGAAGAGGACGATCACCCTTCGGCTGTTTGATGGGGCGGCCAGGTCACTATAGATGTTAATAAGTGTGTTCGGTGGTCTTATGCCTAATTTTTGTGTTACATATTTTACATGATGTTATGTGTCAAATAATTGTGTTCGGTAGTCTTACGACCAACTTTTGTGTTACATATGTTACAAGATGTTAAGTGTCTATAATTGTGTGTTCGATGGTCTTGCGGCTAGCTTTTGTGCTAAATATGTTGTTACAGGTCGATTTCTAGTACTTCTGTTTACTGTTCATATGATTTTAATAATACTAAACGAGTTCTGGAATTGTTCCTCTGAAATTTGTGATTTTTTGTGTATGGATCGTGAAGCAAGGTTACTTTATATAGGTGGGGAAGTAAAAAGGTGATTCATGATGTTGATGGTGTTGCATATTACTGTATTATTTAACGTTGAATTACCATCCAACAACATATGCTTAATGTGCTTTTGGATGGAGTTTTTGATACTGTTTTAGAAAGCATTTGGGACAGCGTTATTGTGGGTTCATCATTGTTTTATGCAGATTGCCAATATATGTGTTTCAAATGGTCGTCTATAACTTTTTAACCAGAAGTAATCAGTACACAAACCAAATTCAATTATGAATGTTTGTCATAAAATGTACGCTTATTTCATTTTAAATATTAGAAAAAATTTAAAGACTTTGATACAAAACAATTTTCATACTTTATTATTAATGTGCATCATATCACGAATCACGATTCATGTCACCGTATTTAATCATTATCTCCCATTTTAGTATTAATTATTTTTCATCCAAACAACCGATGTATTCATCGTGAATGGTACTGAGTTAAAATTTTCATCTAGTTTTATTAATGTTATGCGAAATTAATCATAACAATTGTGCGAAAGCCATTATAACAATTCAGTTTTTGAAACTCAATTGCACCTTACTAGTCATTACAATAGTTTGTTTTATAAAATTGAACTTAAAACGCAGTTTAGTTCATATTTCACAAAAAACAGTTAAGTTTTTTTTTTTTGCTAGTCTAGATCAATTTAGTTTTTCAGTAGTTTAATCAAATCAGTTTTTTTGAACTCCCGCGTGTAGTAGGCCTAGTTCTCTGCTTGCCAGTCCTGAAGAGGCAGGGTGTATCTACAGGCGCAGGACCATGCAAGTCTACTGCAGACACAGCGAGCTTCTCTTCCAAATAGCAGCGGTTGGGTTGGACTTATCTCAATCAAATTAGTTTCTTATTATGTTTTATTTATGTATTAGGTTTTGGCTCCACTTCCCATTGGATTTGTTGTGTTCATGGTTCACTTGGCCACTATCCCAGTCACTGGCACTGGCATCAACCCTGCTAGGAGTCTTGGAGCTGTTGTTATCTACAATCTAGACAAGCCATATGATGACCATGTGAGTATTGCTATATTGTTAATATTTCTATATCTAAATTTACAACTAAAATAAGTTGTAGATTTATCTGATATATTGTTCTCTTTGTGTGTGGTCAGTGGATCTTTTGGGTAGGACCATTTATTGGGGCAGTCATGGCAGCCTATGCAGCACCGATATCAACACGACGTTTTCGATATGTTCTCGATACAGAACTTCGATACATTCTTAAAAAATTCTAATATTTCGATACGTTTCCGATGCATCTTAGTATTAAATAATATTTTTTTATATAGATATAAACGTAAAACCTACACTAATGATGAGAACATTTTACGTCATGAGAGCCTACTCGTTATTATACAACATCAATTGTGATTGGCCATATCAACTGTTTGTTCTAGTTATTTATTTACAAAAAGCCAAGTAGAGCAATTAAAGAAATAATAGGAAGTGCAAGAAGCAATTACCAATCTAGTAGGCTAAGGCCCAACTGAGCCCAATTAGCAATTACCAAGTGATCAGCATATCGATACGTTCACGAAGTCTCTTCTTCTTCTTTCCCTCCGTAAATCCCTCGTCGAGAAGCACGTCGTGGTGGAAGCCTAAGGCAATGCCGTCCGCACCCTCAAGGTCGCCAATTCCGAGATCGAAGCCTTAATCGAAGCCCTAAACGCCCTGAAGCTCGAAAAAATCTCCATCGAGCGCTCCCTCACGACGGTGACCTGGTGCTGCTGTGCTGGGACGGTGAGCTAGGGCCTGGCTGTCGAGCTCGAGCAGGGGGACGCGCAGGAGGGCAGGCGAGCTGCGACTAGGAAGCGACGGCGCACGAGCGGCGACGAGAAATGAGAAATGCTTTGAAATTGGATACGCGAATTCACGTTTCGACAACGAATCCGTATTGGACGCGTGTCCGATACGGTGAAATTTTTTTTTGTTTGTTTGCACATATCCGTGCTACATAGATTGTAGCCTTCTACCACCAGTTCATCTTAAGAGCAAGTACAACTAAGGCTCTTGGATAATTCAGGAGTGACCCCCATAATTGAGTTGTCTTTCTCTTCTTGATGGTTCTAGTGGAAAGAAGATAATTGGAGAGATGAAGGTTGATATTGCAAGTTTAATAATGGGTAAATGACCAATTTCATTCATCCCTAAACTTTACTGACAATTTAGTTCCTGCACTATGAAAATGATCAATTTAATTTATGGTTGTGTAAATATAGTGATTTCTATTTTTGTTAACATTAAGTTCCTACATGGCATGTGAAAGAGGATATGGCAAATCTGCACGATGAAAGTGACATCCACGGGTTGATCCAAGTATGTGAGGACCAAATTGTCAGTTAATGTATGTTTTACCTTTTAAATCATACCAAAAATTAACCATTAATTTTATCCTCTTTCTTTTTATCTTTTGTGAGAGAGAAAGGTTGAAGTGTGATTCCTAAGTATACTTTGCTTTTCCTGTCTTTGTATTGTTATATATATATGGAAAAAAATTATAAATTTAATGAAGAGTTAAATTCGTTGATATCTTTACATTCTAGATTATGATCTCAAGTAGATTGAATTAAATTTATGTTGATGTTAAGATTGATAAAGAATATGTTATAAGATATATTTCAATAAAATGATGAAGAGTCTAATTCTTTCATCTTAGTTCGGGTGTGGAAATTAAAATTTTAAAAGCTAAATTTCTTTCAAATTAATGTATTAATGATTTTTTAAAATCAAAATACTGTAAATTATTTTACAATTTATTTACTCAAAAAAATATTTTCTTTATTGAATTGTTTGAGAAAGGTGGCTAGGCCCAAATTAATAAGATAAAATCTTAATCACTATTTTTTGCTTCATACGTTAATTAAGTAAAAAAAAAGTGATAAAACGAGATAATGAGTCTGCGTAATCTTAAAGATAATTTTAGAAAAATAATACAAATAATTAATAAATTTAATAATAACTACAAACTTTTTTATGTAAGTGCTACCTACTAACATAATTAATTATCTTTCTTAATTTTTAATTAGTTAAAAAATCTCATATACAGTATTTTATTTTTTACACAATTGAACAATATTAAGTGAAAATATACAATATTTCACATACCAAATGCATTTTTTATTTACAAAAATAAGTTCCTTTTTTCAAATAAAACATCACTATTATTATTATTATTTAAGTTTTGCATGAAGATGGAAGTTGAAAGATTAAAGACTTTTCTACCTTTTCATGACCTAATGTAACTACTGTAAATCTCAGCATCAAAGAGAGAATGACTCCAACGCAAGGTTTTAACTTTTCTGCGGGTTTTATGAATGGCAATGGCTCCATGATTCAGTCTTTGAGGGCCACTGCGCCCCATGGCAAGATGCCCTCGTGATAAAGCTGTTGGGAAAGAGAGATTGACCTGACTAAACCGGTAGTATTATACTTTTTTTAAAAAAAAATTCTATATGCATTTACGTATTGACTTAATCATTACATGCTATTCGAAAATGGCAATAGGTCCAGAACATCATCTTTCCGTTGATTACATTATAGAAGACAGTTTAGGTAGTTTTGTTTAACTAAGTTTTGAACATCCATGATATGAATGAGTTTGACTTGCATCTTATTTAGATGTAGCACTTTAAAGGATTGAAATGAGTTTTAGAGGGCACTGCGTGAGGCTGTTTTCACTTTCACAGAGCAGCGATCACCTCGGTCTCCCAACAGTGGAGGGATGACACCCCGCTTATAGCCTAGATTAGATGCTTGGACCATCATTTTTTTAAACATATTTTTTTGCATTTATTCTACTGGGTGGGTTTTACTTGGGCTTGTTTATGAGCCCAAGCACCGAGTGGTTCTACGACACGACCAGATCAATTCACGGATAACGTAGAACAAATTAATTCCACTACGAGGAAACATGATATTTACAAAAATGGATAGCTTTTTTACCTGTTCCAACTACTTTCTTCATCTCATTAATTGCCATCTTCCGCCTCTCCCATCACTTTAATGTACCACTGTAGGTTCTAGTTGTAGGTGGTGCTCTTGTTCATTCAACGTGACCACTAGTTATAATAAATATAGGCATATATTAAAACGTATAAAATATGAATAGTATATGCATGATTAATTTAGTGAATCATAAAAAGAAAACCCTGCATAATTCATTCAGTACAAGTTGGAAAATGAGAATTACTTCATGAGATAGTAAACTAAAATATTATCAAGATAGTACACTCAAATCCGATTCCTGGGTTGTATCTGTTAGACATATTAGAAAGAGAAGAATGAAAACTTACAAATTTTATTTTATGATTGGTTTTTAATATAAAATTGAATATGTGATTAAAAATCACAACTTTTTATTTCCTTGGAAAGTGGTTCAATCAAGGTGAACAAAATAAATAAATATTTCATTCTATTTTGATTAGGAACCAAACGTTGTTCATAGAATAAATTTAAGTTCTCGGTTAAAAGTGATGTAATATCTTTACCTACTTTTTCATTTATTACTGTTATTGGTGATAAAGGAAAAATAAAGAAATCACGGGTATCGGCGATATCTTCTGCGCTGGGGCTATTAGATAATTAACATCAAGCTACAATATTAATTTAGTTCATAAATAGTATAGTTATACATGTACATAAGAGTAATTAATGGACTTGAAATTTTGCTTCCAAACGCTCAAAACCCTGTGCTTCACACTATAAACGAAAATGGAGCGCTCAAGTAAAACTTTAAAAAAATCACAAAAAAAGAGAGTAAAACTTCCATACAATATATTTCTGTAATTAAAATGATTTTCATTTTCATAAATATGAAAATGTTTGAAATTTATTATTATAAAATAATTAATATATTTTTTGTCCTCATAAAATTAAAATATGTCTTTTTTTTGTTTAACTTAGATTCAAATAAATTCAAATATATGATAATAATCTTTTATATTGATTATACATATAACTAACTAATGCAACAAAAAAACAATACACATAAAATTGGATATTTGAACCTTGTTGGACTTAAAAATAACACATTTTAATTTTATGAAAACAAAAAATATACTAAAAATTTTATATAAATAAATTTTGAACATTTATATATTTATGAAAAAAATATTTTTTAATTTGTTTTTGTTCCGGCTATCCAAACCGAATGTCTTACCCTATTTACAAATTGTGACAGCTCTCATATTTTTTAGTTTTGGAAAATTCGCAAGTTTGACAATTTTGCTTGAGATTGACAATTTTGCATGAGAACATCTAAAACTTTTATAAAGCAAAGTTTATATTATTAGCTAATAATTTGTCTAAAAGCATAAAAAAATGTTCATCTAAAACTCTAATCACTTTGACTGATAATTCAATTTAGGTGAACTTATTTGATGAAGTAAAAACAGTTTTTTCCACTAAAACAGGCAAACGTTGAGATTTTTTTTAATCAGACAACTATTTTTTTATCAGTACCATGAACACTTAAAAAAGAAAAACCATTTAACACACGGGAATGTGAGATAACTCATTTATATTTTGATTAGACATGAGAGGTAACAGGAAAAAGAAAAAAAAGACATTTATTTCTATCACTAGTCATTTAAGTAACCAAAAGAAGACATCAAGTAGTTGCAATCCCCCGTTACTCCAAGAGGGGAGGGAGAGGCTATTAAATTAAAGGATGAATATAGGAATTTAAACAAAATATATAGTTTATTAGTAAAAAGAAAACGAGACTGATACTACTACATTCATGTCTCCACTCTTAAATATGAAAACATATTTTATTATTTGTATTGTTTCGATACATATTTTACTGCGTATTTTTCGTATTATAAAGAACTTTCAAACTAACATTAAAAAAAAAATATTGTTTATCGTTTTAGATGTTGCTTCTTTTATTCTGTTTTTTTTAAAAAAAATCTTTTATTTTAAAATAATTATATCAGTATAATGTAAGCAGTAAATAGTAGTAAATAAGAGGGAGGATAAATAGTGAAGGAAAGCATGAGGAAGATAAGAAAGCAGCAGAAGTAGTTGCTATTGTGGTATCGGCTAGAGTGTAACAATCCAAATATCTGTATCTATATTTTAGCCAGAATGGTGCACCCAATAGCAGAGGCGAACGAGGAAAGCCCGTTCGGGAAACTAACGCCGGACGAGTTCCACGCGCATCACTCAGTGAGTCACGGTTCCGAGTTCGTGACGAACCCTAGGGGTCTCAAGCTCTTCACACAGTGGTGGACCCCACTCCCTCCCACCACTATTATCGGAACCCTCGCCGTCGTGCACGGCTTCACCGGCGAGTCCAGCTGGCTCCTCCAGCTCACCGCCGTCCACTTCGCCAAGGCCGGCTTCGCCACCTGCGCCATCGACCACCAGGGGCACGGCTTCTCGGACGGCCTCGTCGCTCACATCCCCGACATCAACCCCGTCGTCGATGACTGCATTACTTTCTTCGAGAATTTCCGTTCTCGCTTCGAATCCTCGCTTCCTTCGTTTCTCTACGCCGAATCCCTCGGCGGCGCAATCGCGCTATTAATCACTCTCCGCCGCCGCGAAATGCTGTGGAGCGGGGTTATTCTCAACGGCGCCATGTGCGGGATCAGCGCCAAGTTCAAGCCGCCGTGGCCACTCGAGCACTTCCTCTCCGTCGTGGCGGCTGTCGTCCCGACGTGGCGCGTGGTTCCCACGCGCGGCTCCATCCCCGAGGTGTCCTTTAAGGTGGAGTGGAAGCGGAGGCTGGCGCTGGCGAGCCCTCGGAGGACGGTGGCGCGTCCGCGCGCCGCCACGGCGCAGGAGCTGCTGCGGATCTGCCAGGAGCTGCAGGGGAGGTACGAGGAGGTGGATGTGCCGCTGCTGGTGGCGCACGGCGGAGACGACGTGGTGTGCGACCCCGCGTGCGTGGAGGAGTTGCACGCACGCGCCGCGAGTAAGGATAAGACGCTGAAGATATATCCCGGGATGTGGCACCAGATAGTTGGGGAATCCGAAGAGAACGTGGAGTTGGTGTTTGGGGACATGTTGGAGTGGCTTCGTACACGCGCTCAACGCGCCCCCGTGCACGCTGGTGCTTAGCTCAACTGTTGTTGTACTTTATATTATAAATAATATTATTATTATAATAATAATAGTATCATAATAGTGTTGGTTGGACCAGGTTGCCTTGTGCTCTCATAAGATATTTATTGCTTCTTCCTAAAAATTGTCATGGGTTCCATTCCATTCTACGGTTCATCAAAAATAGAGTAGTAATAGTTTCATTGTTAATTAATTTGAAACTATTTATGAATTTTAAAGGTTTTTTAAAATAATTGTATAATAATGCAGTGTATAGATTTTTTTTAATTATTTGGACAGTATATAGATATATAGTAGTAATACTTATTCAATATCCTATGTTTTATAAATCGTTATAAATTATTTTGATTTAGAAGTATAAATTTTGTAAACTATAAATGTGTAGAAGTAGTTACCCAAGTCCCAACGTCCAACCTCCAATTTTATGCGATATCCGTCCACCAAAAGCATGACCCACCAAATTTTGTCGCACCAACAAAGTACGATTGTTTCAAAATAAAATCAAAATATACTTATTTTTCAATTGAATAATTGCTTGTGATATTTTTTTTAAGCTTGTAGAACTTTATTGTTCTATTAAGTTTTTAATTATATTTATTAACTTTACTCTAAGCATTAAGTTATAATTGTTATTCTAGATTGATTGATACAGACAAAAAAAAGAATAAATGTTATAAAATTAATGTTGTTATCATTAATTTATTTTAATTTTTAACTCATATTATTAATATTATAAGAAATAAAAGTGAAAAAATAATTAATATTATATTAAAACTAAAGTGAAAATTATTTCGAGACAAAAATTTTCTTCCCACACTATAATTATTATGAAACGGAGGGAGTGATAAAGTTTTTAAACGGTCAAAGCTTTGTACTTAAACTCTAAAAATTACTATCTCGGTCAAAAAGAAAAAAAAAACTCTTAAAAACTAATTGTTATTTATCCTGTATCTGCCTTCTCTCTTTTCTTTTTTCATTTTATTGTCTAAGGTAAATAATGGTCCAAATTTCCTCATCACCGAAAGCACAATTCCATCATTGCAAAACCGTCAATTCACCAATTAGATGTAAGCTTTGGTGTTTCATTTGAGGACCTCTAAACTTAGTTTCGAGGAAAAATCCATTTTAATGATATTTTTGGTTACCTCTAAAAGTATGTGTTATGAAATTGAGGAAGTAAATATCAAAATGATTTATATTTTTTGCCTTATTTTCGATATTCAACATTTTCATTTTTATTTAAAGGAGGATTCCGTCTTATATTTGTACTTTAGCAATCTCTTTCACAAATGTAAGTTTCTTCTACATGATAGTTTCTTCCTTCAATATAACCACAACACCTGTATGACCTCCATTATATTTGTCTGAGTTTGTTACTAAGTCGAACAATCAGTTCTAATACTAATTGTTGTATAATTAAAAGGGGTAAACACCGAGGAGTTCTAATACTAATTGTTGTATAACTAAATGGGGTAAACGTCGAGGAGATTTTTACCAATGGATTATGAGTAACCACATAAGTGAACTTGACATCACACTTTAGCCCAAAAAATTAAGACTTATGTTTATGAGTATTATCCTCACTTATATGGTGTTCAACCTTCTTATTTCAACCCAATGTGGTACTAAAGAAAGATAGATTCTTTGTTGGGATCCTTCCTTTCTTCAAATAGAATGAACAGAGATAGAATCAGAGTGATTTTCCATGTCCATGGATCTATCGCCGCCATTATACTCTCTTAAGTCAGTCACAAAGTCAAACCATTGGCTCTAATACCAAATATTGGGCAATCAAAGGGGTAAACACCAAAGAAATTTTCACCAATGGGTTATGAGCAACTATATAAGTGAACTTGATACTGCACTTTTAACCAAAAACCTTAAGGCTCGGGTTTATAGGTTTTATCCTCACTTATATGGTGTTCAACCTTCTCATTTCTACTTGATGTGAGACTTCATTTCACACTTGTATTTCACCAATACATTTGCATTTAGAAAAATTGCTTTTAAAACTAGTTTTATAGAAATAAGACTTGAGGTATTTTTTTTAATTTTAATACAAACATGTGCTTAAGTGTTAATCTTATAGAAGTATGAAAATGGTTAAAAAAAAGAGAGAGAAGTCTAGGTGTGGAATGTTAACAAAACAAATTTACGAGATATAAAATTAGTTTAGTGATGAAGGGAGGAGAGATCATGAATTCAAATTCTCCCGCTAACAAAAACTAATAATACTAACAACTCATTTACCAATAAAAAAACATAAACTTATTCCTTGGACCACTATAATCAATCATATCACCATCAATAAGCAATAAACATATACAATTTTGGAATAAACCAACCAAATTTCACACTTATCTGATAACATACCGTACTCCATGATATCCACCTTGGCCAATTGGCCCAAGCCCAACATCACTTGTGATGAAAACTGCATCATCACAAAAAAAAAAAATTCTCAGTGTAAACTACTAAAACATCCCTTTCAGCTATATAAGAATAAATGTAATGTTTTGATGCTTAAGATTGTAACAATAGAAGCAATGAATGTGATATCATAATATACTTTTTGTGATATCATTGGGTCGATAAAGATTAAAGAGATTATTGAAAATCTCTAGGGTTTTTTTTGGTTCGTTAGTCAATACTATCTATTCCATCGTGATGATTATTTTTTGGTCTGCATTATGAATGAATATCAAGAGGGTGGATAGGGCTTACATGGCCGCCATTTCCAAATGGCATCCAATCGGGTTGTTGCCTTGTTGGGCCTTCTTATAATCTTATTTAAAGCCTAGTTGGAACTGATTTTCGGTGACTTTTTTTTTACTTTTTAAAATTGTAAAAAAATCACTTGATTTAAATGAAAATAGTCACTACAATGTAGTTGTTTTTTTTTAATATGAAAATCATCACTACAGTGTGGATTCACCGGTGTTTTTTTTTTACTTTTGGTTAATGAAAACTTTACAAATATGGAACTTGGTAGTTGTTTTCAAATTAGATGCAAGGCCATACATAGTAGGCCCAATCTGTGGGTTTTGCATTTTTGTATAATCCATGAAAGGTGATGACAAACTCAACATGACAAAATAGAAAAGAACCCATGAGACAGTTAGATATGAGGTCTGTTTCTTTAAAGGAAATAACTTTTAAGAAAATTGTGTACCTGGGAATTGCTTGAAATGCATTTCTCCCGTACAAAATATATAACAAAAATGTATTTCTGTTTTGCTTTTCACACCCTTTTACTACAATGAAAATACATTTCTACAGAATATTTTGTACCCAAAAATATATTTCCGTTATATATTTTGTACATAGAAATGTATATCCATTTTTGTTTGCCACCCTTATACTATAATGGAAATGCGATTTCATTTTTTACTATGTCAAATACAAAATAAAATTGTGATTTTGTGTTTCCAACATAATAAAATCATGATTATGTTGCAATGGAAAGCCAAATGTGATGGAGGAGAAAGGGAAGGAGTGTAGGGAAAGTATGAAGGATAATTTTGTCTCTTTACATTATCTGGGCAGAAAATAGAAATTTAGGAGATGGGAATAACAATTCCCTCAATACCTTTGTAATTTGGGCCATTTAGATCTGGCCTAAACCCACTTTGAAATCCTAAAAACTAGCTATCAGTAACTACTAGTTTAAATGATGGAAATAATGGACAAAAAAAAATATTAGAGGAAAAGAAAGAAAAGCTGGTTGAAGAAAAGATTAGCTTGGTTTCATTGTTGAGTTGTTAACACTATGATTTGCTTTACAGGTTGGACAGTTGAAGATTATAAAGTAAAAAACCCAAGTAAAATAGTTGAAGAAGTGCAATGAATTTCGCCTAAAGATCTAGGAAAAAATTGAGCAAACCATGCTTTTATTTAATTTTATGCATCACGCTAATCTAGTGTAAAGAACAAAGCAGCTAGTAAGAATTTAGCTAGAATTAAAATAAATAATGCTAATTTGATCACATCTATGTTTGCTTTTTTTATTTTTATTTATTTCACAAAAATAAATGAGATTAGCTCTTAAATTAAACAGCAGTTAAGTCCTTACAAAATAACAAACTAGGAGATTCAAATCTCCAGCATCACGAATAAAATTTATTGAAATTACGCCAAAAATCTATTGTACAACTAAATATTATTGTCTATCTTTTTTTAGATTTATAAATACAAATGTACTCATACAATTAAAAGGAATAATTTAAAGGAATTAGGACCTGGTTGATTATTGTTTAAAAAAAACTTATTTGTTAACAATATCTTATTTTTAGTTTTTAAAGACAAAAACAAGAAATGTCAATGTTTTTTTTTAAAAATTTTTAAAATCATTTCATAACTTTGAACTGTTCACAATGACTTGATCTGCTCGTATTACAATTTTTCAAAAATCCTCAGTGACGTTTCTTAAAAAATGTTTTGTGATTTTACGTCATGGAATTGTATGTCATTGGCATTTTTGTCTTTCATTAACAGTTCATTACGTTCACAATCACTTGACCGATTCATCTTATAATGTTTCAAAAAACTTCAATGACAACTCTTGAGAAAACTTCGGTGATTTTTCGCCATGAACATGTAAAGACATTTTTGCTATCTATTTCCCTATAAAAATATCCATGATCGGATTTGATCTGAGGAGCTATGTGTAAAAAGTATATTGTTTCATCGGACTTAACTTATATTTTATTGATCTGTAGAAGAAGTTAATATTTTATTGATTTAATCAGTAAACTATTAACCCAACGTTGTAATCGAATCAATAATTGGTCTAAGTCTTTAAGTTAAATGTTCCTCCCACGCTCCGTCTGCTTTGTTGACTTTTATTCTTACAGTGCAACACATTTATTACTTGTTTTATCTTCTTTTTTTAGGGAGTAAAATTGCTTGTTTGATTTTATATTTCTTTTTTTACCACTCTTTAACTGCATATATTTAATGTGTTTGAGAACATGGTACAGGTACGATAAACCACATTAAATTTTGCTTAAAGATGTAGAAGTCATACCTACTAACTTTACAAAAAATAGTAGAAACCTCGTCAATGACGTGCGATCAAACATATGTGTCGGTACATCTTTATTACATTTTTTAGGCAAAATTTCACAAATATGATTTGTGAAAAGTACAAATTTTGGAGTATGATTGACATAAATAATAATGATTATATTTCTTAATGAAATAGTTAAGGGTTCAAATTCTGATTAATTCTTAATATGAAATATATTGTATTGAAAAATTATTTATCTTATATGTATTCCAATAAAGATTAATTATTAATTCTAATAGAGACTACTGCATACAATTTTATGATAAAAAAATTACAAATTTTGTTTGTTCCAAGCAAAATAGAGATTGTTTTTTAGTGACATCATTTTTCATGGATCAATAAGCTAACATCATGCATCAAATAATGTTTCATAAGAGTAATTTACACGAATCAATAGTTCTTAAGAATATTTTTATTAGTAGATTTAAAATTAGGATCTTAAATTATTTTTTGACGAATCTCACATATTAACATAAAATTGAAGATTTTTTAAATTTTTTTTCATTTTTTTCTTTAATAATAAATAATTTTTAATGGATCCTACATAAATATCATTTTTAAATATTTATTAAATTAAATACAACTAATTAAATAATTAAATTTAATTATTTTTTTCTTCCTCCCCCGCCGCGGCCAACCCTTCCCCTTTCCCTATGTGCGCACAACCCACCACCTCCCTTTTCCTCCACATGCGCATCCTCTTCCCCCTAGTATGCTTTTTTCACAATTTTTTTTAATTGAATTGTTTGTTTTTCTTCTTTTTCATTTCTCTTTGTTGTGTTTTTACTTCATTCATATGGATCCGTTGTCTCCCGCGTTTTATTGTTACTTCCATTGATGAATAATTTTTTATTTTTTTGAAAATCTATACATATCTACACAGTTCTTGTGGAATAACTGGACCTCCATGTTGGATATATTGATATCTACTTTATTATTGGATATGAAAAATGTTTGATCTTCATCTCAAAATTTATCCTCAACATCTAGCATGTACTTTAAAAAGTCTATTTTTAGTTTTGAGCCCAAGAAATCCCTTTCTAACGGGGGTGGCAAGACAACATTTCTCATGGTTGTAGTGCACCACGCAAGCACCTACATTATTTTTATGATTCCAAGCACCTACATATATGGGTCAAATGTAGTGTTGTAAACCAACAATTTATAACCAAATGTGTTTGATTGCGGTCAAGTAAAAAGCTAGGTACTAATGAAATGAAATGATTCCAAGTTGTGGACATTAGAATATCGCCTCGTGCCTCGTTTAATAAGCTTTTGTTGCTGCAAGATCCTTGTCTTCTTATTGGGTCCATTTAGCGAAGTTTGAATAGATAATTGGGCTTTTAAATCTCTATCCGTTTGTTTACTTGAATTTGATTATTTCAACAAGTATTTTATTATTGGAAATAACAAAAGTAATGGACAGGGGGATAGAAATTGCATAAGCAGAAACATTGCTTTAAGCATGTATAATTTATTATTTATCTTGTGTATTTATTTATTTGATTAGTTTTATTAAAGGCTAGCATGATTGAGCTAAAAAAATTATTGAAACGTTAATAAAATCTTTAAATAAGTTAATTAATAATTATGCATCAACCTAAACTTTAAAATTAAGTAATGGACTTGAACTTTTAAGACTTTAAATAAGTTAGCAAATATATATAAAGTTATTACAAAAAATTACTATGATAATATAAATCTAACAAGAATAATTATCCAACAACGGACACTTTCAACAAAACAAAACAATACCATTCAGTTGACCTCCTGAGTCATGCAAGGGATACGTGCAGCTTACACGTCATTATTATAATAAATTAAAATAACTATATGTATGTGAGTTTAAAAATAATATATTTTGCATCTTATTCGATGTATCTTTACTTAAATGCATTTGTCTATTATTATAGGCTTGAAATTTTTTTGTTTGCACTTGAAGCTTAATTTCATTTAACTAAATAAAGTTTTAAGAAATTTTTTACTTGTTTAGAAAAACAACATATATTTTCATTATCTGATTCTTATGCTTATATAGAAAAAAATAGCCACGTTTTTATAAACTTCAGAATTTGACCAAACACTATAAAACTCAGAGAAAGATAAGGGAATGTATACACAAAAATAGTATATTAAGATGAATAATCAAATCATATAAAAATTAGAGTAACGTTGCCATGCAGGAATCACTAGTACGTAGAAACAGTAAGAGGAGGCCTTCAAGCTTTAATATTGGTGTTTATTTTCTATAGTATTTTTAATTTGCAATAGAAATTACGTAAAGGAATAAAAAAGGAGAGTGGGTGCCTAAAGGGTTCAGAAATACTAGCATTGGATGTATATGTATAGCATTAAATTACCAACGAAAGAAAGTAAAATAAGTCACTGTCTGGGTGTGGGTGTCCTTTAGGTCATTTATAGAGACAAACTAATAGACTCGTAACAAATGGACATGGCTGGGATATTAAATAGGACTAGGATAATAGGTAAGAGTTTAGGAAATTAATGTGAAAGGGACCGGCAAGTTATGGAGATAACAAGAAATGTACTTTCTAATTACTCAAGTTTAGTTTTTTATTTATTATTTGTTGTTAACTTTTAGGTTTAATTATTTTGTGGGTCTTTGTTCTTTTACTAAATTTTTAATTAGATTTCTGAATTTCAGTTTTTAATTGGGTTCTCTTATCCACATTAATTAGATCTACTATATAGAGTATCATTTATTATTCTTAATACAAAAATTGACATTAATATTATTAGTTTTGATAAAAATACACATATTGTCTTATTTATGATATGTCATTCATAATATAAAAAATTCATTTTTAAACTTTTTTTTCTTATTTAAATTATAATTTTTATTTGATCTTTAATTTTGCATACATTTGTTTTTTATTATATTTTAATTAATTAAAATATTTTTTATGGTATCTTAAGTGAATACAATATATTTAGAGTTCAATTGAGCAAAAATAAAAGAGAAAAACATATGCAAAATTGAAGATAGAATGAAAACAGTAAATTTTTTAAAATAAAAAACAAAATTAAGGATTAAAAATTATAAAAAAAATCAAAAATATAATTTAGTCTATTTTTTATATTCAAATAAATTCACATGACTAGGAAAGAATATTATATTTGGTTTATTATGAAAACAAACTATCAGTAGAAATAAATTATGAATTGATAGTATAAAATAATTTTATTTTTCATCAATTTTATGCATTCTATATCTATTAAACTCTAATACTAATATGGTTAATGGTGAGCACGATAAAAAAAATGAAAGTAAAAACTACAAACTAAAAATTAAACTTTTTAGAATGCATCCAAACCTCCACATGCTTCTGCCCACAGCAAAGTTTGGGCCAATTCAGATTTTAATTGATTATATTGTGAAAACAAGTGGTTCCTTGAAATAGAAAATAAATCACGATCTTTAACATGGAGAGAAAATAAAGTCAGTCATTGATTGTTCAAGAGATGCGCTGCCATGGCAGACACGCATGCAAAGAGTTGCTAGATGACAAGAACAAATACAAATAAAGAAGGACTCTACTCTATCTCTATTATGATTTATGAGAATATCTATATCGATAGGAATGTCCAAATGACATTGTAAAAGTAAAAGGAGTGATTTATTACTTTATAGTGTGAGTATGAACTACCTAGGAGAAGAAAGAGCAAAGTTGAGAGTATGAGTGGTCATTCAAATGTCTTTCAATCTATTCAGCCTCAACTTGCTCGTCCGTTTCCTAATCAAATTGATTTATAATTCCACTAATTCCATCAAGCAGTGTTGTGGTGCCCTCTTTAAGCGGGTAGCTTAGATTTATCAAAGTCTTTGTTTAGCAATTTCTTCTTTGTGATTAATGACCAAACTTGGATTAGTGGACCGTGTTCGCCACTGTTGACTTTGGGATAGTAAAGGACTTTGCAGTCACAATTGGGCAACTATATTATTCATATTTAAGTAATGACACATCGAGCCCATGGAGACACAACGGCAAAAAATAAGAAATATGACTTGTTTAGGTAAATTTATCCAGAATTACGTTTAAACGAAGAAAAAATGAAATAAGATTTTCTACTTGTAAATGTTATTTCATATAATTTTTACAAATTAAGTTATGCATAAACTAATTTAAGTTTATTTATTTATTTTTTTAAAAAAACTTCTCCATTAATTATTTTATTTTATTTCATATAATTTTTTTCCTTTACCAAAGATCACAATATTTTCTAACTTATTGAATCAGATATTAATCCCACAAATAATGTGTATCGTTGACCTAAAAGAAATTTGTAAACGAAGAAAATCTAACATAATTTTTTTAGTAAATAGATTATATATAAACATATAAACACAACATAATTCTATACCACTACATCAATCCCATAAGTTTTATAAATACTTTTAAATAAGGTCATATTAATTTTGCAATCGAACAGAAGTGTTGCAAAAATAAAATCACCCAATAGTTAAAACAAATGATCATTTAACATCTATTCGGGTGTACGAATTTCAAGTGAAAATAAAAAGAAAAAAGAAAGAAAATACTAATAATAGAAAAGGTATTTTATAAACAAAATAAACATAGAAATGCAATCTAAAAATTATAAATGTATGATTAAAACGAAAACTATGAACTACGGAGTTAATCAATAAACACAAAGTTGTTTCAACTTAATTAGTAATTTGAATTTACAATATTAAATATTTAAAAGAAAAAATTTGTCATAGATAATTGTTTTAATCGATTAAAACATAATTGTCTTTGATTAATAATACTTGTAATCTATATAATTTTTTTAAGGCCTTGAAAAACAAAAACTAATGGATACACTAAGTAAACTACTAATTGTATGGAATTATGGATGATAAGATGTCATTATTGAAACTGTGAAAAAAAAACACTTGTACTTTTGAAAGTTATTTAATTGGGTGTAATTTAATTTAAAAGATATAATTATTATTAGAAGTTAAAATAAAAAATGATAATGATTTATAACAGTTGATGATAAAAATATCTAAAAAAATATGACATCAAATAAAATAATTATCATTGTTAATAATTAAATATTTACATGATCATTTGAAAGTGAAAAAGGAAAAGAGAAAACATATTTTCATTAGTGTATAAAAGTTTTAACAATCACAAGAGAAGTGAGGGAAGAGAGATAAAATATAAAATTAAAACAGTAATTTATACTAGAAAAACAACAACAAAAAAAGTATTGTAAAAACATATTATATGAATAGTATAATTAAAACAAAAGAAAGAGAGAACGAATGCGAGTTAACTGCCACACTGCCACGATTTCATTATCTTTTTCCCTAAATGCCACAGCAACTCCACAAATTGCTAAAGTGCCACGAGGAAGAAAACGCCAGGCATCCCAGCGAGAAAGCACAGCTGACGTGGCAACACATGACTGGCCACGTAACTCGCTGGGTACTGTAGCGAGTTACGTGTGTCAGAGGGCCATTATAATTCGCCTGGAGAGGAAGCGGGTTATTTGGATGATGCCACGTGTCACTTGCATATTAAAACGCTTTGGGCCAGAGCGAATTAGGAGGATTAATTTGCTGGTTGGGCCAGCGAACTTTGGCCTATAAATACCTCCACCGTTTTCACATAAACACATGTGAACGAATTCGTAAAAACTCTCCAATTTTTTAGTTTATCTTTCACTCTTCCAAAGACATTTTCGTATAAGTTCTATTTTTTTTTAGTTGAATTTTCAATTTTCAATTGCAAATGTATTATCGTAAAATTTTTGTCTATTATTTTTTAGTTAAAATTTCGATTCGAAACACATTATCATAAAAGCTGTATTTATTTTTTAGTTAAGTTGTCAATTCCGAAGACATTATCGTAAAAGGTGTTTTATTTTTTTAGTTGAAATTTCAATTCGAAACACATTATCGCAAAAGTTCTGTAATTTTTTTAGTTGAATTTTCAATTCGAAACACATTTTCGTGAAAGGTATATATTTTTTTAGTTGAATTTGAAAATCGAAACACATTATTGTGAAAGCTCTGTTATTTTTTAGTTGAAATTTCAATTCGGAACACCCAGGGTCTTAAAAGTTCTATTATTTTTTAGTTGAATTTTGAATTTCGAACACATTATCGTAAAAGCTGTGTTATTTTTTAGTTTATTTTTTTTCAAAATGAGTGGTAATAGAAATGGAATAATCACCATTGTATATTATAATGGGAGTAGATATGTTGGACCTAATGGTCAAGTTTTTGAGGGAGAAAGTAAAATGTTTCGTATGCCTCCAGGATGTAGCCACCGCGATCTGATGAAAATGATTTACAAGAAGTTGAGATTACAACGCGGACAATCTGTCTCTCGATTGTCTGCTAGATGTGCATCGGGCAACCCGGTGCAGTGGGTTGCTGTGGATATTATAGATGACGACGATGTTGCGTTAGTTACAGACGCATGTATATCGGATGGAGAAAACCCCAGATTTGTTGAATTGTATGCGGAATTAAATTGCGGTGGACAATCAAGCAGTCAACATTGTGTCGAACCCATTGGGTCCATTGACATGAACAGAGAGCCGCTGGATTTGAACGAAGACATATATGTTTTCCCATCAGCACCACTAGCAAGCCAAACAACCCAACAAA
>CM023960.1:29746098-29779187 GCA_013407115.1 Glycine latifolia | reverse complement strand
ATTTAGGGAATAAGCCACTTAAATTGTGGCATTTTGGCAGTTGTTCCGAACGAATGCTACATATAAAATTAGCGGCTTGCAAAATTTTTCCCTTATTTTTCTTTACAGCATGACTTGAATGGATAAGAATTGGATCATACTGTGTGGATCACAGTGAAATTCACATACTTCCAATGATTGGTATCATGAAAGAATATGTCTTCTAAACAAGTGTCATCTGAATAAAAGAAAAGAAGCATATCATGAGTCATGTCGCATTTAAGATCATCTCAGTTATCAGGGACGGGGCTAACAAATTCTGGGAGGCAAAACTGACAGTAAAATAATTTATTCTTTGCTTATATCGTTTCATAAAATAAATTGAATTATTTTCTTATCATACTCCATCCAATTAATTAAAGTTTTAATTAAATAAATAAAAACTCTATAAATCTACATATATTAGTATAAATTTATCATATACAAAGACACATTAAAGATAACTATCTTAAAAAGTTTTGTTTATTTCATACATATACAAAAAGTTGGCTTAATTTCATTAATAAACAATTTGTATTAATTCATTGATTTTAATATAAATCAACTTAATTTATTCTCAAATCATCATAGATGAGCTTAGTGGTTGAGAGTTAAAAAAATAAGATCATAAGTTCAAATTTCAGTGTAATATTTATAAAAAAAAGCTGAATTTAATTCTCTCTAATCTCTACAGGACAATTATAAATATCTTTGATCTCCCTCCTCGCAACTCACCCCACTCACAAAAAAAGTTATAATCTTAAATATCTTACAGATACATTCGTATTTTTTAAATTTCAGTGAAACATTTATACACAAAAAATTGAATTTATATTCTCTACAAGGCAATCATAAATATCTTTGATCTCCCGGCTCCAACTCACCCCACTCGTAAATTTTTTTTTAATCCTAAATATATCCTATGGATACATCCATATTTAAAAAATATATTTTCTTTTTTCATTTTTCGTTTTCTATGATATTATTGTTTCTCTCGTCATTTCCTTTTTTTTAGATGATTCTCGTCATTTCTTATGATCTCTCTCTTAATAGGTTGTATATATACACATAAGTAGATATCCACAAATATTTTATCATATCCAAGGTGAGAAACATCACAGTTACATAGGACAGATTGCTCAAGTACCAAGATTATATTGCATTTGACGACAGCTTAATTGATAATGAGTCATGACTTGAATTACTCATAACCATTCGAGGTCGTACACCCAAATTTATAATGAATGATGCTTTTGTTTGTGACCATGCAGTATGTCATGCATTATGTGTCAATATATCTTCCGTATTTCTTATAAATTACTCGTAGTGATCCACACGTAAGTCACCTTTAGGCCAAAAAATAAATAACTGATATGATAGGTGATGATAAGGCGTTAATTAAAAAGCTTTAATTTATTAAGAAATAATTACTTAAAAGTTATAGAAACAAGTTATATCAATTAAAATAAAACCAAGTAAAATCAAAGGCTATAGGCAAAATAAGAAACGTGTTAGAAGGTATATTCACAGCATTTATCCTCTTAATATGAACTTAAACCAAATAATTTAGAAGGAGGTTTTGAGACGGTCAAACACACTCTTTTATTATAAGCTAAAATTTATTAAAAATAAAAAAAAAACTTTAATGATTATTGAATATCAAATGAAATGAATAATCTTACCTAAATTGTAAAATGGACCTAAATCAATGAACTGGTAGAAAACATTGATGGTGTAAGATAAAAAAAAATGCTGATTAAACTGTAAAATTAAATTGAAAAAATATATTTTGCATAGAAAACGCACAAAAGACTAAGAAAAGCAATAATGTAAATGCAGAAAATTTAAAGAATGGAAGTATGTTAATTTTTTGTTTGTTTGTTTTGAAATTAAGAAAAGAAAAAAGGAAATTAGAAACAAATAGTATTGATTTAATTTATGGTGTTGCAATTTTTGCACCTGATGGGCAGAAATTGTCCCCCTGTCCCGGGTGTCTTTTGTCGATCGTGTTTCTTCCTCTCAAAGGGTGGTCCCCATAGCCTTATCTGTTTTCCATGCCCAAATTAGTCAATTCCTTCCCCCCAAACACTGCAAGAATTAGAAAAACAACCATTTGGTAACAGCAGCAATACTGATACAGTAGTACAGTGCTGCACCAGCAGCAGTAGTTGTAGACTTGTAGTAGTGCTTTCCCTCTTCTCCTCTCTTCTCGCCGACTCAACCTAAATAAATAAAACCCTGCTCCCACACGTAATCACCACCACAATTATTATTTTATTTTTACTTCAAATTCTACCCCTATGCTCCTCTTAATCAGACTTTCCGATCATCCACTTTGTCTTAATCTTTTTGGCCTTCTGCACTTGAAAGTGAGAAATTATATATCATTTGGTTCTTATTGAACCAATTTATTCAAGGTTTATTGATTTGGATGTTTAACAAATCCATCCAAATAAATTATTATTATATAATTCATATTAAACCTAAAGATAAAAAATTATATTTTCATATTTAAATGTTTTTGGATTATAATTTTTTTTATGAGGCGAAGGCAACAAAAACAAAAATACCAATATGTTATTTAATTGTCCCGTTTAATGTAAAAAATATACTACTATACTAGCAAATTTTGTATCAGAATCAAAAGTAACCGTAAAGTGCCATAGTGTATGTTTGGATTGGTAATAAATTGAACTCTAATTATTTGATAATTTTTTTTATCTGTTTATTATATGCAAATCATGGTGAATTTAATTCATAAAAATTCAAAATACACATTAAGTGGTTTAACATTGATTAATTTGGAATTTAATTAGAAAATAAGTAAAATTTAATCAATAATTATTTTTATTAAGGATCGAATTAGAATATTATTTGAATAATTTAACTTTAACCTCAATACATTAATTATTAGTGTTCTATCACTTAATCAATATAATTGTTATTTTAACTTTTTAATATAATATTAATTATTTTTTCATTTGTATTTCTTATATATTAATAATAACTTACAAAATCTAGACGTAAATTAACAATGATATAAAGTTAATTTTATAAAATAATCATTTTCTATTTATTTATTACTTTTTTTGTTTTTGTGTAAAATAATCAAAAATAATTATTATTTTGGGGTAAAAAAATATTTACGTTGAAAATGAAGTAATAATTATACATATCATTTTATGTTAAATCCTCTTAATTAAAATAACTTTTTTTTATCAATAATAAATAGTTAGTTTGAATAATTTTTGGATAATTGTGAATTTGGTTCCTCAAGTAAAAGCTCATGTTTATGGGAATTAGAAAAACGTTCCACATCACACCAAATGTCATGAGTAAAAAAAATTAGTAATTTTTGTTGTTGTCTACTTCCTTTCGCTTCAAAATATCGCTCCATAATATATGACATTTTAGAATTTTTTTTTAAAAATATATATAATTTTAAGATATCCTTAATAAGTACTTAGTGAGAATAATGAATAAAAAAATTAAAAAGTTGTCTAATATTTTCTAAAATTTAATAAATGAATTGTATTTTTTAATACTTAAATATCATATATTCCGGAAGAGAGGAAGTATAATTTTAGTATTAAATAAAATGTCTAGATGATGTAAAATTCACTTTTGATTTGATTAATAAGATAGACGTTAGATGGTTGCATTGGAATGAATATGATGTGTACACGTTAGAAATTGGGAAATTGAAACGTTGATCACGGAGGAATAGTGGTGGTGCAATCTGAGCCATGGATGGCAAGCACCAAGATTGACGGTGTACAAGTGCCGGTAGCTCATTGGTGAAAACACAATTCCTGCTGTGGGACCCACGACGTGTCCGACCTTTTTCTAATTCTCGGTAGTTGAGTTGAGGAGCTCACAAACACAAACAACGCCTATTTCATCACGACCTCTTTCCCACTCTCACTTTCTTGTTTGTTATTATTTTACATTTGTTTTTTCCATGATGGGCATTGAACAGAACAGAAAGGCTAAACTAGAGAAGCCTGCCGAACAGTGAATTATTATAGTAGCGGTTAAAAAAATGAATATATGAGTGGGAGTATACAGATATATAGATATGGTGGTGCAGCTGTGCTGATTTGGCATTTTCTGGTTTTTGTTCGGTTCTTGTTGGTTGGTTGGTTTCATTTGATAATTACATAGAGGAGCAAGCTTAGCTACTTTCGGTAAAAGAACTCAGAGACCCAAGTCCACACACACAAAGAAAGAACGGCTTTACTGTTTAGAGCACTGAATCATTAATCTCAGACTTGGACTTTCAGTTTGAGACTCTAACTCTGAAAGCGAGTGTTGTATGTTTTTCTTTTTTTTCTTTTTTCTTTTAGAGCTGAGACAAATAGTATATATTTGCGTTTGGGTGATTGGAAGAAGAGAGATTGCGAAATGAGAGTGTGTTGTTTTGGAATTGTCATCTTGGTTGGTTGAGCATTCTTGTCAAATGAGGTATGTGTTTTCGAATGTTCTAATTCCTTTGAATCTTCTTCTAAACCAAAACCCCCTCTCCTCAAATTAAATTCATTTTCCTCTCACTTTTTTATTTTATTATAGGTTTCCCTTTCCGAGGTGATTTATTTGGACACGCAGATTAAAACTGCATGCAATAGACGCGCAAGATGTTTTAAAGACCACGCCAGAAAGATTACAAAAGAAAAAGCGTCGTTTAAAAAATTTTCCCAATTTTGACGGAAAAGAAAAAGAGAAAAAAAATGGATTGTAGTAACGAGTTGGAAATGCAAGAACCGAGCATTGAGACGGATAAGCTTAGTTACGAAATCTTCTCCATTCTCGAAAGCAAGTTCCTCTTCGGCTACGACGATCCAAAGCTCTGGTTCCCCAAACAAATACCCACGAAGCCGGAATCTCAGACTCCGGCGGATACCGCCGCCGTGGACGGCGTCTCCGCCGTCAAGAACCAGCGCGGCAAGATATGCATTCTTGCCATCGACGGCGGCGGCATGCGCGGGATTCTCGCCGGAAAAGCCCTCGCCTACCTGGAAGCCGCGCTGAAGAAGAAATCCGGAGACCAGAACGCCACCATCGCCGACTACTTCGACGTGGCCGCCGGCGCCGGAGTCGGCGGCATCTTCACCGCGATGCTCTTCGCGACCAAGGACCACCGCCGCCCGATTTTCTCCGCCGACGATACGTGGCGGTTTCTCGCAGAGAAAGGAAACAAATTCTACCGCGGTGGCGGCGGCGCCAGCAACCGCGGGTTCCTGAAGAGAATGTTGTCCGGCGGCGACTCCGGCTCTGTGTCGTCGGCGACGGCAGGTTTGGAGAAAGCAGTGAAGGAAGCGTTCACGGCGGAGAAAGGTGGGAGTTTGACTCTAAAGGACACTATAAAACCGGTTTTGATTCCGTGCTACGACTTATCGAGTACGGCGCCGTTTCTGTTCTCACGTGCGGACGCTTTGGAAACGGATAGCTTCGACTTCCGGTTGTGGGAGGTGTGTCGTGCGACCTCGGCCGAACCGGGTTTGTTCGAACCGGTCCAGATGCAGTCCATGGACGGTCAGACAAAGTGCGTGGCCGTGGACGGAGGGTTAGCGATGAGTAACCCAACGGGCGCGGCAATCACGCACGTGCTGCATAACAAGCAAGAATTTCCGTTCGTGCGAGGCGTGGAGGACCTTCTTGTTCTGTCCCTCGGAACGGGTCAACTATTGGAGGTGAGTTACGACTATGACCGAGTCAAACGCTGGAAGGCCAAGGATTGGGCCCGGCCCATGGCCCGCATTTCCGGCGACGGCTCCTCCGACCTCGTTGACCAGGCCGTCGCCATGGCCTTTGGTCAGTGCCGCAGCACCAATTATGTCCGCATTCAGGTATTTTTTTATTTTTTTTATTATTATTATGGGTCTTGTTGTCATTGATTATGAAATTAAAAGAAAATATTTATTGTGAACAGAAGAGTGGAAAAAAAGTCATGCTTAACGTAATTATACACATTTCAGTAAAAAAAAATTTCTTTTTCTTTTTTCTCATTTGTGGTAACTGGTTGAGTTTGTGAAATTCATAAACGTTAAGGGGGGTATTAAATGGAGTCAATTTCACACCAGCCGGAGGGTAGGGGGTGTGGGGTTTCTGTTGTGTGTTGTCTGGATGTAGCTAGCAAGTTGGATGAGTATGTATGGGGGTAGCAATAGCATAGTTGGATTTGGACTTGTTAGGGGGATATCCATTGATGGATGGGTGTTAATTAATGAAATGTTTTCTTGTCCATTTTGGTTTGTGTATCATTGTTAAGGAAACCTTGCCATTCTTGAGCAACTTGGTTTTCGTTATAGTTATACCATGGAGAATGGATACAAATGCAATTTGGCATTCTCAATTGGATTGAATGAATGCCCATTTGTGACTCTTTCTTAATTAGAGCCGAGTCGTGTGTAGTATAGAAATACACCTCTTTTAATTTTAGGTATAACTAATAATAAAAGCCCATTTCATATCGGTTGGGACTTTGATAGCCAAAAGGGTTGGATTTTAATTGCGATTAATGCGTGTATGAGTGTATCTCGTCTTTTAATTTCTTTCATGCTCATTCATTTTGTCCTTTTCATTTGAGTTTATATGATGCTGGCAGCTGGCTGGCATTGAAATCTTACTGACACCATTATAGAGCTGAGTGTAAGTAATATTTACTAGGGTCTATTTTAGTTTTTACATTATTGTGACAGGCAAATGGGTCAAGTATGGGGCGATGTGGACCCAATGTGGATACAGATTCAAGTCCCGGCAATGTGAAGATGCTGATAGGAATAGCAGAGGAGATGTTGAAGCAGGAGAATGTAGAGTCAGTGCTGTTTGGAGGAAAGAGAATTGGGGAGCAGAGTAACTTCGAGAAACTTGACTGGTTTGCTGGAGAGCTTGTTCAGGAGCATCAGAGGAGGAGCTGCAGAATAGCTCCCACTGTTGCTTTCAAGCAAGCTAACCCAAAAACGACTTAGGCCATCCATGGCCAACAACAGTTCAAAGAATCAACCTAAAGAAAAAGGTAATCACTCTTTGCTGTTTGTTTTCTGTTTTACCTCTCTACTTTATGCACATCCTTCAAAGAAAGCGTTTTAGGGGACCCCGCTGAATAAATTACCAAAGGGAAGGCATCTTAATTAAAATAATGATGGCAATAAAGTACTACTATTCAGGTGTTTTTGTTTTTACTTTTTAATTAATCAAGCATGCCCTACGTTACATTGCTCACAACTAATCCCATTTTCTAATAGCTTCATTTAATCAAATCACAAGCATTTATGTCGTCGATGTAATGACAGTATAACATTGTTAAATTCTTTTTCCTGGTCAGATATTTCTTTAGTTACTTGAAAGTATGTTTACCTACTGAACCCCTTCCTTTTTTTTGGGGGGGGTTTATAGTTTTCTTTTTCTGTTCTCTGGGGAAACTTTGGTGATGGGGTGAAATGTTGAACGTAGTATTGGTAAATTTAATTGGTGGGGGATGATCACTACTTGTAGATGTCTTGTAGTGAAATTTCATACAGGTTCATCCTAACTACCCCAATTGAATTTCATTGACTTGAAAGAATTGTTATCAAGAACAGGTGCTGAATTTGTCAGCTTCTGTGTATAGATTATCAAATCTTTTTGACAAGCAATTGTTGTTATATGTCGTATTGAAGGAAGATGAAAGAACATAGATGATGTCGGGCCACCGACACTTATGTTAGTATTGGGAAAAGGGCATTGTGGTCAATTTATTTCAAAAGGGAAAAAGCAGGGTGGGAACTTGGAGATGTTAAGAGAGGGTATTATTTAGATCATAAAGAATGAGATCATAGCGGGACACCCTTAAAAGTATTTCCGTAGTCCTGAAAAGGTGCTTCTCATGTCATGATGCCAAGGGTGGTTGGTTGGTTTCATTTATAAAAAATTGGGGTAGTTGACTATTAGAGTAAATCAAATTATGTATTGAGATTCTTAACTACTGCTAGTTAACTTGTAACTGCATGTGCAGAGGGCATTGAGGTAATTTGCTTGAAATTCTAGTATTCACTAGTTGTAGGTCATACCCCTAATTAAGTAGGATCCTTTTTCTGCGGTTTGTCGTATCTTGTTTGCGCATTCGATCCGTATATTTTGTTGCCCATCTCTCTTATCTTTTTCCGACCTAAGATGGTAGTTTTCTAGGCCCTTGAATAAATTACTAGGCCCAATCAACTTTTGTGAATTTGTAGATTATTATTCGAACCACTTAATTTCTGAGATTTAACAGAAACCAAATTTTCATACTTTAATTGAGTAGAATGCGGCTCTTCTTATAAGTATGTTTCTGGGGTATCCTATGGGAAATTAACTTTATTACTTAATATTGACTAAATAAAGAACATTTGGGCAGTCAGAGAGAAAGAAATTGGTTTGCTAGATTCGGGGAACTCTGACTATGAAGGGAACAAGAAATGGAGATATTACAAGCCATGAGTACTTGAGCAGGATTTTTTTTTAAAAAAAGAAGAAAATAACTGAACTAAAGGTATTCACTATTAGGTCACTGCTTACATGTCCCCTATAAGAGAGAATGTTCAACACAGGCTCAAAAATCCAAACATATTCCTTTTTTTCTTTCAAACTCTCAAATGATTATGTTTGCCATCCCCAACAGCCAATGGGGGTTCTACGAAATTAAAATCTAAGGCATCTAATTATTTTCATTTTGACTAATTCTTGAAGTTTAAAGAATTTCATCTTGTTAATGGCAAAATTCTTGTTGTATCTCATGGGAATTGTATGTGAAAGATTTTGACGTCAAGTTTTGTTTCTTGCAGTGAAAAACCGATATAGGAGGAAGCAGGAGCAATGGAGAAAAAACAAGAAAAGAAAAAGGCAGACAGTAGTAATATAGCAGCTTTTCTTTTCAGGATAGACAAAGAAGGTTAGGGAGTCGAGTGAAAAGGACAAGTGGTGTGAAAAGGGTGGAAAATCTTTGTGGGATGCTTTGCTCTCTAGTGGACAGGCATTGTGGTGTCCACTCTACCTTTCTATTAGGGTAAGAAACCAAGAAAGAAAAAGCCAGTGTCTGAGTTGAAGCTTTTTAGGGTCAAACATGAATCAAGTGTGAATTTTTTATTTTTAAAATGAGAATTCAGGGTGGTAAATTGGATCACATTCTTCCATTCCATTCTAATTTCTTCTTCTTCTTCTTCTTAAGGATATTTTGTAAATCTCTTTTTCATATTAAAAAAGTTTCATCGATGCCTCAAAAAAACTGTGGAGGTGGTGGGCTACGTTGTTATTATAAATTTTAAATATGTTGCCACACTTGTCTCTGACCAAAGATTGTTTTTTTTTATTTTTCTTATTGTTTTTGGATTTCTTAGCATGGTTATGTTGAGTGTGTATCTTTTTTTAATGATCATCACTGTCGTCTGTGACGATGGATGGCCAGTCATGTTCATAGCTTTGAACTATCGAATAAGAAATTAAAAGTAACAAAAATTTTATTAACGTGACTAACATATTAAATGTTGTATTACTGACCCACTAGGGTCGATCTGGTGAAAGATTGAGATAAATACATGAGGTTATATGCTTAAATTCCAATAATCATTGTATACTACAAAAATTATATCACAAAACGGGTGGATTGATTAGCACATTATTCTAACTTAATCAATAATCTTAAATTTATCTCAAATTTAAATTTTGAGTAATTGCATTAAATAGTTAAAGATTTTTTTATCATTCATAATAATGTTATTCAACCTAACAACTATTTCTCATACCGTAGTCTATTAAAAACATATGAAATGTTGTGACCAAAATCATACTAAATGTTGGGATATTTTATAGAAGCTTTTATTTATTTTATCTTTTAAGATCTGGTTACAGAGTCTAAATATATTGATTAAAAGATTAATAGATAAAAATTAGCAAAATTATAATGTGGTGTATTAACAACATTATTTCATAAAATTTATTTATTTTATTTTTTTATCTATATTTTATCTTGTAAGAATATAAATTCCAAGGTCAATATGATTTTCTATTTCTTTTTTTATTTTTTTTCCTTCGTGTAAGGTTTTAGTAAATGTATTTAGAAATGTAATTTATATATTGAATTTTAAAGAAATCTTTAAATAATTTTCTAATATAGTACTTAATGCAATATTGATTTTATAAAAAGATATATATTTTGAAACAATTATTTTGTAATGAGTTCTGATTTCAACTTTGAAAAAGTGAAGTGCCTATGTTGTTTTGTTTATATTGTTGTCTGTATGAAGTCAAGTAGCCGTTGTTCTCGGGGGTCTTCTCTATGCATTGTGTGGGTTGTGGAAGAGTGTTATTTTTATCTCCTTTCCTTTGTGGCACCTAACCGAGCGATTTGACCATACGCAAGTAAGTGTTGTGCACTAAAAAAATAATGAATGAAATGAAGTTTGAGCATGGTCCATGCGCATGAGATCTTCGTCTTCATGCGGTACGGTTGGTTCTATTTGCTTCTAAACAAAGCAACAAAACCCATCTGACATATTTAACATTTACAGAACAGATGGAAAATAAGAATAATTGTTATAATGAGCTCTAATCGACATTATAGCTTAAAGCACTAAGGTTTTGTTTGAACATTTTTTATATATAAAAAAGTACTTACTGGTGGAGAAGAAAATCAGATATTCAACTTTTTTTATAAACTAATATCAACTCATGTAATATATGTATCTTAATTATTGTGGAGAAGTTAAATGAAAAGAGTTTTTGAAAATTTAATATTATAAAATAATTGAAACTAAATATCTAAAATTATAAAATTATAAAATAGTTATATTTTTTATATTAAAAATAACCTTAATTTAAACTCACAATAAAATCAAATAAATTCCTACTAAGTGCCTGATTGAGTAGTGAATGAAACAATTTGATTTGTATTAAAACGAGTTTTATAAAGCTAAGGCTATGTTTCGTTTATTATTTCATGACTTTTAGTGTGTTTGTCTAAGCTGTGTCAATCCCCTCAAACGGACGTTCAGAGATAAAAGCAAAAAATTGTTATTTTTCGGAAAATGGTTTTTATATATGCAACAATAGTCATCTCAAAATTTATATTTACAATGATTTCTGAAAAGGACTTAAATATTTTTTTGTGCGGCAATAGGATTCAAAGCTGACAGATAAAAAAAACAGGAAGTGAAGCATAATAAGAAGATGATCTGGTGGCCATTACTTTTCTTTTGAATCCCCGTAATTGAGGGTAACGTACGGTTTAACTTTTAGGACTTGTTGTTTGGCCCTTTGATTTGTTGACATTTCGGCTTTTGGATAGAAATTTTACTTAATAGTGGACACATTCTGGGGGGTACAAATTTAGCAACGAGAGAAGTTCATTTTGAGAAGATTTATAGATGTTGGATGATCCTATTTATTTAGTTAAATGATCAATCCTATATCCTTATTAAGTAAGCGCAATTCAAAAGTCTAACAAAGAAAATGACAACAACGAGCACATCTATTTACTACTTAACCCATGCATGTCATGAATCACCCTTAGTCCTCTTCTCCAAGAGAATTTTAGAAAAAAATGAATATTCCAAAGACGAAACTATGAGTGAGTTAAATTAATAATATACTACAAGTATCCCTTTTCTTATGTGATCATGTATTTATTATTTTATTTTGTGACGATTCAAATTAATTATCTTTTTAATTAGTTATACAATAACATAAATTTTATTTTCTTAATTACTTGATTAATATTTTATTTTTTCAATCAATATTAAACATAATGAGATTTTTGCAAATAAATAATAAAATAATCTTTTATATATCAACCTAAACTAATTTATAAAAAAACTTAATAATTTTAAGATTCTTCAAAATTTTAAATGCATGTATTTTATATTTTATATATATATATATTTAAAAAAGCCACATTGCAAACGCATGACTTAATCTTATGTTTATTCAAAAGTATTGTATTTAATGAAACGTCTCAATTAGTACAGATGTTATTTTTCAGGATAATAAATTAAACCTCTAAGATTTAATTTGGACGAATATATCAATCTGCCTAAGCTGCCGTAAAAGACTAAACCATGACCCTACCATTGTTTCACATGCATGGAGCAGACAAAAAATATGTTCAACTATTCCAGTGAAAAAAGTTACGTTAATATATATAGTGTTTATACCAACTATTCAATTAATTTTTTTTGCAATTTCTGAGTAATCTTGTATCAAAAATCCTACACCATTGTTTGATCCTTTCCGTCCTATCTTACAGAAAGATACTTTTCCCACCTATAATTAAATATAATCAAACAAACATAAAGATAAATTGATTGATTCTTGTCAATTGTTGCTTTTTTGACATTTTTGTCTTGCTTTGATCACATTTAGCATCTCATAATAGGATGATGCTCTGTCCATCTTTCCCACTATTCAATATGTGAAAGATACCATATAATATATTCAGATAAAGCAGCTTATATAGTCTTTACTAATTTCAGATTAAGCCTACTAGGCTTAACGAAAAAGAGCCTCAAGAATATTGTTCATACATGATTAAAAAAATGGTACCATCTAATTAACCAATCGGTGGAACACTGTGAGTCACGAGGTTAGAAAAGAAAGTAGCTATATTGGAGGAAGTCCTAACTTAATTTCCTGTTTGGAAAGTGGAAAATTTATTTTCTTTTGGGGAGAAAGTGAGGGAAGGATATCCTATAAATTAAAGAGATAATGAAGTTAATATGGACCTAGAATTATAGGTGATAGCTATTAGCTAGTGGGAGTGCAATCTGTTCACGAATAAGTCATTTTTAAAGTCATTGTAGCTGGTGCTAAGTCGTTGTTTTAAGAAAAATAATAGTGGATATGTTCCCTTTTTGTCATGTTCTTTAGGGCTATTCATCTTTTCCGTGTATATGCCTATTGTCTAGATAACCTACTTATATCTTCATATATATTAATTTTGATGCTCTTTTGTTTGGTACTGCCTACAACCACCACAGGGCTAATTATCTTTAATTTGCCATTTGGTGTCACCCTTTCCCCTTGCTTTACATATATAAATTAAAGGAACTTACTGACTAGTAATATAAGGATATTGATTAAAGAATTAAAAAATATACTTGTAAAAATTAATTACAAAAAAGAACAAAAATAATAATATTAACAATACAATTTTAAACATTCTAATAAAATTCCTAAAGGTACTAATTAACATATATCTAAATTAAATATCATTATGGTCTTTATGGATGACAACTTCATAATGGAATCTTTCTTTTGCTATTCAAAATTATTGGCTTATCCTTCTTCCATTTGGGCATTTTGGCTTTCTTCTATCCCAATGAGCCTCCATTCTTGCCACCCGTTATCATTATTAATGGGATTAGCACGCTCATAGGGCCCCCAAACACGACCTCCTACTAAACTCAATTAAATTAGATTATAATAACAGTGAAAATGATCATGATGATAATGACAAAAGGTGGCTCATTAGAGCTCTATCCTCTCCACAAAATAATTCCATTTAGTGTTCAAATAATAAACAATTTACATTAATAATTGCTCGGTCTCGCTTTTTTCTCTCCAGTCATCATATGTGAGCTGAAATATAATTAATGAAAAGGTAATCAATCATATATATGGCTGGCTCTAGCTTGTTGTTATTGGATTTGAAGGGTTGCTAACTGAAAGTGATGACACAAACAATAATTAAGAATAATGTGGGAGATTAAGTCCCTATTTACGTGCCGTGCTTGTAAAAACCTTCTTATTGGGTTGATTAGAGAGTTCAACTTCAACATGAATTGAAGTTCTGCACGCTGAATCTTTTAAGAATATATGATATAGTGATGTTTCGCTTTCACAACACAAGCCACTATAAAAGCATGAATTGGAATGATACGTGGACTTGGTACGGTGGTTTACCAGTATTAAAAGTCACTGAAATTTGCAACAGACAAGGACCGAATTAACTAGGTATAAATATTGAAGGATTTGCACGATTCAATTGTGCATTTATTTGTTGGAAGGAAAAAATTAATTTATATCACGATTAATTATGCATTCAAACATTTGTTAAGAATTTCTCACTTGTCTTGCATACTTATCTGCTAATTAATTAAGATATGCATTTAATTTGAGTTTAAATCTTGACATCTGGTTGTCGTCTTAATATGGTTGGTAATTTGATAAGGAAAATTCCGATTCATGTGTGATAGCACTCCACGTTGTTGTTATTAAACAAACAATAAACTTAACACAAATACAGGTTTGTTTAATACTACGATAATATTAATATTTTTATCCGTAGTACTATAATATTAATATATACTAGTTATTTAACAAAATATAAAATCCAGAAGTCTAAGATTTATAAGCAGAATTACAGATGTTAAATTCAAGTCGAGATCTAGATAACAACCCTTTATTTTGATTAATTACTCTTCTCGTGTATATTTTATGTTTACTATGTATCGCTCACACCCTTCATAAAACAACTAAATCTGAATTACGAAAGTACCACAATATATATAAAAAAAAAAAGAGACTCATTAGTCATTAGATATTTAGATTTCTGAACTGTAAAGCAAGAGTCAATATATTGGTCAAATAGAATATCCCTCCCTCCCTCTTTCTTTAGCCTTATACAATTTGTTGGTAAAAATATAATGTTGTACTACATTTTATGACAGAAAAAAATGCAGTGCAATATTATATTACACTGCATAAAACATGCTATATAATTATTATTTTTCTTAAACCCGTACGTAACCATATTCGATTATGATTAAATATGAATATCTCTTTTAGCAAACAGTTAAATTGTTATTCATCACATTATAATCTCATTTGTTAAACTAAAAATCTTGTTGATGATGAATAGACCCATCTAATACCACTGATTTGCCATAAAAATTATCTGTCAATGTAACTGTAACTAATTGTGTTTTTATCATAAATTTCATATAAAGATATATTGAAAAATATGAATGACCTAAAAATTCACTCCTTTCCTCACATGATAATATTCTAAGGTGATTTATTAACATATACTTTTTATTGAATAATTTATTTTGATCTTATATAATGGAAGAAACTAGAAAGGTTCCGTTAACCAAAATATTAAGAAAGGAATAGTTTAGTTGTATATATATAATTTCAATAAATAAATAAAAGCTGTCATTAGGCATATCTTATCATATATTCCGATGCAGATCCTTCAGTTGTAACGACCAGATTAGTTAAAAAATAAACATTAATTGTAATGTGACATTTGATTAATTGTAATGAGAAATTTGATAAACTTCTAATATAAAACACACCATATGGTGAATATAATTAACTATCTAAAACCGACCAAACATGGTTCTAACAAAAGTCAGTAACAATTAATATTATTAAAGATAAAACAATATTATCATAAAGAAAATATTATTAAAGGTGGTTTCCTATGTACTAGTACTAGATGTTATAAAGTCAATTCGTGCAAATACGACATTTCATAAAAATATAAGCTGTCGTCTCAACGAGTCATCATTGTGGATAGTAACAAAAACTACAGTTTGAGAGCCATTATCTGTGTGAAAGCAATTCGATGACATTTAATTTCTTCATGGTGTATATTTCTTCTACTAAACATTATTGGTCGTTATCTTGAAAGTTGAATGTGATAGAAAGATAGTGACTGAAGTGTGTTGGATAGATTTTGAAAATATTTTTTTTAGGATTGATTATGTTTTTAGTATTTATAATATATCCATTTTATATGGTTTTAGTTCTTATAAAAAAAATATCGACTTTTATTTCTATAAAATTTTGTTTTACAGTTAGTTTTCATTGCTACAATTTACTGATAACAATCATATTGGATTGCAGACATGATGCTTATTAAATATTAATATAGATTAAAATGAGTATCTTTCGATATAAGAAAGATTTATATAAAAAAATTATAATTTTATAAAGACTAAAAAATAATTCTATGAATTAAAATCGTAAAAGAAAATTTAAGCATCAAAATATAAAGACTAAAAATAAAATAAAAAAGTATATTATAGATCTAACAGACATATTTAAATTTTTTATAGGGTTTTTAGAAGTTATTCTTTCTAGTTTCTGATAAAAACATTAAAAAACTATTTTATGTTTTTACAAATTATTTAATTATCAAATATAGAAATATTTTAAAAGTTAAAATTACCGTTTTATTGGGGGGAAAGAAAGCACAAACAAACAAATTAAACTTGGTGATGAATTTCCTATATATATATATATATATATATATATATATATATATATATATATATCACTTAGCGAGAAAAGGATTCAATTATCATCTAATCTAATTCAAGGCAAACTAAGATACTTTAACAACCTGAACTATATTAGGTTGACTGACTTTTTAGGATTGACAAAGTTTTAATAGTTAGTTATAGTCTTAATCAAGTTTTAACCCAAATGATTATATTAATTATTCAATATTTGACTAAGACACTTGTATTAGATCAGAGATTCACACATAACACATGGAGAGCAAGGGTCGGGACTAGGGAGTATATCTCCTTTCCCCATTGCTGCAATTCGGATATTCTCCCATTTTTGTCTCCATTTCTAGCCTATTTGTTTTTCCTATTCCTATTCCTATTCTTTAATTCCCACAATCTTTGTAGCTAGGATCACAATATTGAAATAAGGATAGATTGATAGTGCAATTTTTTTCACTATTAATTAATAAAAAATGTTATATAATAGTTGATCTTTAACTTTTTGTAGTTATTATTTTTAGAGTCCTACTAAGAATACAATTATTTAATAATATAAAAGTTTTATTATGACAATGTATATGTCTGTTAAACTCTTAAAATAAAAATAAAAAATAATAACATTATCAATGATAAAAAAATAACTGTATATATATTTAATAAATTGGAGTCTCTTTTAATAAATTTAAATTTATATAAAGAATAATAATGAAAAAAATAAAACATTAAAAATACATTTATATGTGTAACAATATTGTTCTAATAGTGGTTCTTCATTTCTCATCTATTATTATTTAATTTATACACTCCACAAAAGAAATGTTTATTTATATATAATTAAAAATTAGAATAAATAAACATTTTCAATGTACAAATTATATCATAATTAAAATTCATAATGAATAAATATCTTTGAATATAAAAAATATTTTTTAAATTTACAATGAATAACTCAAGTTGTGATCTTTTAAAAAATACCATTGAAATTTAATTTAGAAATAAAGGTAAAAAAGAGTAGATTGAAAACAATAGACAACTAAACAGATCAAATACAAAGATAATGATAAAAGAAAAGTAGTTCACGATGATTGAGATAATTTTTTTTTATTAGTTACAGTATCAGTGTCAGAAGTGCACACCCAAATAAAAGAGAGAAAATATTAAGAATGTTTAATAGAGAAAGTGATGAGAATAAGAGACTAAGAGTCTTATTCTTTAAGTTGTATATCCCAATTTACAATATAATAGATACTAGATTAGAAATTACCTATAGTGAAAAAAAGAAGACAATGTACTACAAAATGAGGCTAGGAACTCTTGTCCCAAAGGGCTAAAAGGTGAACAGATGACATGCTAAATCACATACTACTCCTGCAACAAACCAAAAAAATTCTCACAATCTTTTCAAATGACTCCTTTTATCTTTATCTTTATATTTGATTAAAGAAATCATTTCTTAATCGTCCATCTCTTTCAATCTACTTTATCTCCAAATTGAATTCTAATAATTTTTTTTAAATGTCAATAATTAAAAATAATTTTCTCTCATTTTATTTTTTAATATAAATTCAAAATCTAACTTATACATTCAAATTCAAAGACATTTATTTATTATAAATTTAATTATATAAAATTAAAAAGTATCGCAATACATATGCTGATATACTAATTTAAAAATAAATGTAAAAAATGTGTACAACAATTTATTTTTTTAATTGATAAATTACAAAATGTTAAATAGAATCATGAATAAACTTTCACATATAACATAAATTAACAAAACTGTCAGGATTTTGTTAAGATTTAAAGGTAATTATAATTAACAAGGTCAAATTGATAGATAATTGAATTTCTTAACATGTTAACAGAAATTTGATTCCTTAGTCGTGTGTATATGAAAAAAAAATTATTGAAAGAGATAAAATTCATTTTAGTGATTTCTACCTGTCAAACAATATCAGCGGTTCAATTCCATTTATTTGCCTTAGTCAATACAAAACTGTATATTTTAAAACCCACTTCCGTTACCAGTTAGTTACCAGTTACCACTATTCATGTCCACATTTCAGACAACGTGAAAGAGTACGTTTTTGTAAAATATTGTGTTGTGTGGTGCGCAGTTACAGTGGATTTCTTTTTGTTACATGCTAAATAAGTCTAAAATTTGTGTCCAAAGTGTATTTAACAATTTGAAGAATCTGTCACCGCTACTATAAAACTTCGCTAGAAATTTATGTTGATTTATGCAAATACAAACAAGAAAGAGATAATGCATAATATGAACAGCCAGTTAAACTTGCCAAAGCTTTCATTTATTGAAAAGCAGAACAACACTTATTAAGACCAAAAACTGATACATTTCTTACAATTTTTAACATCAGTACACTTTAAGAATTCATCTATCTGCTTTTGCAACAAGGTTTACTAGAAACAATGTTCACCCTCAGAATGAAAATAGGAGAAGAGAGGGAATAAAAACTTAGTTTAACTTGCATTAATACAAAACGATAGATTGCACCCGCAAAAATATCTGCCACAGTGCGACCAGGAGCCGGATCCTCGCAACGGGGGAACTTGAACTTGTCATCAAAGTGAATTAACCGTCAATTAAACACTAGCCATAAGGAAGATTTTTTCAAAGGCCAATTACTGATTTATGGACCCCCTTCATCTTCAGAGAAGCGCTTCTTCTGGCCGTAATAAGGGCACCAAGGGTTCTTGCAAATCTGAGTTTACGGGAAACAGACTACACTGCGCATATTGTGCCATCAATTGGTCCACAAGAACCAAAGCTACCATTGCCTCTACCATAGGTACAGCTGCAAGCCCAATCCAAACAAAAATTTCAGAATGCAAGTCAAATAGAGTTGCAAAATCAAATTTTGTCATGATAGAAAATCTTGCATAGACACATAATACACAAATTCTCTTGTTTCTGACATTAGTTTTAGATGTCCTCAAGAAAAAGTTGTGTTACTCATGAAATAAATTATCTTGCCATTCAAGTCATTGTTAACACTTAACAGTTCTAAAGGCTTGTCTTCTGAGAAACTTAGATGAATTATTAGATCAAACAATTTTGGGAAAAAAAAAGGACCTGAGGGATAATACAAACAGCACTCTAAAAAAAGGCAGGGTTATTAACCTCTTGGGACAACACAAGGATCATGGCGACCACGGGCTATAAACTCTGTTTCTTTTTTATCTCGAGTCACAGTCTTTTGCTTCTTCTGCACAAGAGTAATACCATCTTCATATCAAATACATATGGTAGTGCAAAGTAATCGTAATGTGTAATTAAATATGCCATAAACCACCTGATCAGCTAAAAATGGGTGAACATATACCTGACTAGGAATGGGTGGAGGACAAACACCCAAGGCTCCCTCAATTGCCACCCAAAACCAAAAATCCTTTGTTTTTCGAAAAATAATGAATAATCATATATCCTCATATATACCTCTCAAATAGGGAAAAAGGAAATCAAAGAAGCAGCTTCAGCATTGTAGCAGTAATACGATTTCCTAAAGAGTCATACTAAGGTTTGATAAATGCATAGGACATTTCTTTACCGTATTCTATGTATAATAGAGTTAAAGATTAAAGCATAAGTATAGGTCTAACCATTATCTGCTTCAAAAATATGGTGAGCAACAGCTATCTTTTTGTGGATAGGGGTGAATTAGGAAGAAAGATCAATAAAATGAACCAAATAATGCATTATCAGCATTTCCTACTGAAAACAGGCATATTCTGTTCTCAAGGTCTCCCACTTATGAGGTTTGCAAAGTTTTATACTCAGGGCCTGTTTGGATACAAGTCACAAGTACTTTTGAAAACTTTTCTACTGGAAATATCAAGTTTTTTCTAGTAGAGAAACTCTCAAAATCACTTCTAGCCTTATATCCAAATAGGCTCTCAGTCTACCAAATGACAAATTACACAGGGAAATAAGGAGATATATCATTCCATATGGGTCAATTTACATACATGGAAATATGTAATCATTGTTACACTGGTTGCTTCATTCTTTCATTTTTCATAACCTTAAAATTGAGGAAGTTATGGTTTATTTTTTTATTATTTTTTTTGGGAGATTTTTTATGTTTAACTCCTTAGGTATAAATATTTGTCATAGCATAAATAATGTTTCTCCCATATAGGGAAAAATGTTAATACACTAATACAAAGTTCAAACACATACACCTAAAGGAGAAAAGATGTGTGTGTGTGTGTAAGAAGATATTCATTAAGATAGATAGAAGATGATTACAAATAGTTAGGAGGGATCCTTTTTAACATATAAAGAAAACAAACAGCAAAGAATGAAGAAAAACACTGAATGAATGTATATGCATGAGTATATCAACATATATTGACAACATTTTCGGTTCTGGCATGAACATAAAATGTCATATCATAAATAAGTAGATAAAGAATCAAGATCACATTTGATGTTGCAATTCCCCAATGCTAGTCAAATTACACGGTGTTATCATTGAGTAATAAAATTGTTGAAATTAAGGGAGTAGGGTTGAGGTAGAAAAGTAGGAAAAGAAAGATAAAACGTGCAGCTCAGTAGATGAACATTCGGCATGTGGCAATGTGGCAGCTCCAGTGGTGGGAAACATCAGGGGAAAGGGTCCAAGGCAGATCCATTGGCCCAAAAACTAGCCAAGGCACCCATTTGGAAGGTGTACACTAGGCAGCATGGGAAACAATTGGAATAACTGCTTGGTTTAGATAGAGGAGGAAAAGAGGGATAGAAGAGACCAGATAACACTCATAGGTATATAGATGCGATGCAATATGTTATTATTCACAATCTTTTCCCATTCATCTACCTAAATCCCTAAATTTTCAATAGAAGTAATGATGAAATACAAAAACCCCTCTTGAGATATTACTAAGATACTCAAGACATCTTTAAGATACTAAATACAATAAAATATTTTCTAGATATTCTAACAAGAATAAGCAGTGTGAAAGATATCAGTGAACATATCTGAGTGGCTAGTATCTGTGTGTGATGAGTGAATGAGATAGTGATGAAGACAGAAAGAGAAGAGATAAGACTTACTCCAATTGTAGATGTTGGCTTGAAAGCTATTCTCATATTAATGATTTCCCCATTGGAAATTCCACCCTGATCGTCAATACAGATAATATAAGTAAAACAAATATAGACATGTGACTGTCATAGTGCATATCTAGAAAAAACTAATTAGTAATTATAGAACAGCACAAATACCTGTATCCCACCAGAGCGATTTGTTCTTGTTCTTGTGTTTCCATGTTCATCTATATAGAACTCATCATTGTGTTCACTCCCAGTCAAAAAGGTGCCTATAATGATTTCACTAAGCCATCAGAACACACCTCAGACACAAGTGATCAAGAAAATAACATTGTTCAATTGATCCCTGGTTAGTCAGTCAAAAGCATAAGACAAAGGCACTCGGACGTATACATAAGCAAGTTTTAGTACCTGCAAACCCACTACCAAACTGAAAGCCCTTGGTTGCAGGCAATGACATAGCAGCTTTAGCCAGCTCAGCTTCAAGTTTGTCAAATACTGGTGAACCAAGACCCTGAGAAATAACAATGTCAACTTTTCTATGTGGCAAAGTACATGAAAAATCTGAATAATACAAATAAAAATTATATGGTGTTAGAATGAGAACTAAGAGGTGCCTTACAAGATATCAGAAATGCAAGTAGATATATTAATGGAGATTCAAAATTGCAGAACAACAAGCATGGTTTCAAAGCAGAGTGTTCTTTTCTTCCCTTTTTCTTTCTCATGTTAATTTTATTTAAATATCAAATAACATGGTTAAAAGACCTCAAAGAGCAATCTAATATTGGGCCCGCTGGTTGAAGTTAAAAAAAAAAAAACGCTTTTTTTTAAAATAAAATAAACAGTTTTTTGCTTTTTTGATGTATTTGTCTCAATTGTTTTTCTAAGAAAAAACAGTTTTCTGCTTTTTTTCTTTAAGAAGCACAATTTATTTGCTTTTTAAAAAAATTAGTTACAAGTTTAAACCATCTGGCCCATTAATTGGCAGAGCCATAACTTAATTGTTCTAAAAGTAAATATATGCTATACATGGAAGGGGAAAACTATAAAACTCAGATGACTAAAGAGTACAGCTTGTCAGAGTCTAGTTATGGCCAAATTTTCACAGCTTTCTAGAGTTTCAACAAAATTTAATGTCATGTGTATTTATTAGATTAATTTGGGGATCATTACGCGCTATTACAGGTACAGGCATAGCTAAAAGTTATTGTTAGAAGAGAAAAAAAATGAAGCTCAAATAAGTTTTTCTTGCCTGAAAAATAACTAATTTTGTTTTTGGCCCCAAAATTATATTTTTTTCCATTTGATCCCAGATTTGTTTAAATATGTGGTTTTAATCTCTTATGATTAGATTTACCCCATCATCACTTAACAAAGCAAATCTAATGACATGGACTAAAATTAAAAACATGTATTTTAATAAAATCAGGTATCAAACGGGGAAAAAAGGAACAAAATCCAAATTGACCAATTTTTTTAGGGACAAAAAACATATTAAGCCAAAAAAAAATAAACAATAATGTTTAGGGGGACCCAACCAATATATTAAAATGCATGTAAAAAGTATATTTTTCAGAAATTGGAGGGGGGATACACTTACCTCGCCCCTGATTACAGGAGATTTAATTTATTGTTTAAAATTTTGGTTGTTGAACTGTTTCCACTATAGTTGTATTTCTATTTAAAGCCAACTAACCATGTGATAGTTGAGTTTCCTAATAAAAGCCCTTGCAGTTGTTATCACTTTTATAATTTAATTTGCAACCTAAACTCTACTTGCTATCTTGCCCAATTATTTGTGCTTAATAGAGACATATGAAAAGACTTACTCGTGGACAGTTCCTCACAATGCATGTCACAACACCACCAACAGAATCACCTCTCACTCGCACAGCATCAATTGCAGATATCATCTTCTCTGCATATTCCGGGTCCGGACATCGAACAATGTTACTCTCAATCTGGACAAATTCCAAAAAAAAATGGTAAAAACATCAATAGAAAGTATTCTCAATATAAGTTATAACAATAATTAGTCAGTTTGCAATATTGCATTGTAAATGTCTGAACAGAACAGCATGATGACACCGGTTCAAAAAAAGAAATAATAGGGTATTCACACATTATTAATAATTTAAATCAACATTAAATTACTTAGTTTCCGTTCAAGCATGTAACAAATTGGATATGGCACTGTATGAATTCTAGGCAAAGTTAGCAGCAAATAGACAATTATTTGGTAGATATACAAAAGTCTAGCGCGAATTAAATTCATAAAATATTCTAGTTAAATCCATTAGCCATGTTTCATGATAATAACAAAAAATTGACCATTTTATATGAATGTTGCCCCCCTTTACTATCAATAACTCATCATCAGTTAAAAATAAATAGATTTTGGCATGTTTATTCATGCACTCATGTATTCTGTAATCTGTACAAATTGTAGATCAAATTTAAGAGAACAATAAAGATGCATATGCACATTGGCCTGAAATTCAGCTTTGTGCCTTAATGCCCAGGGGAGAACGTTGGGCATGGGATGGTAAAAGTATTCATCACTCATTTCCTTAGTAATGGTAAAAGTCATTTCCTTAGTAATATTCATTGGTAATGTTGAAAATGTTGAAGTTTCAGCTATGGATTGCTATGAGATTTCTTTGGCAAAACTCACAAGTGTGAGAGTAGCATTTAGACAAATGTATTTGGAGAAATCAGTTTTAGTTTTAGAAATGAGGGTTAAAGGTATGTGAACTAAAACTTTTTTTTTCTCAATTCAGTAAAACTTACTGGGGGAAGGGGTAGAGAAATTATGTGTCTGGTTTAAATCAAACAAGAAGTCAAGAACAAATGTAATTTAGTCATTATTATTTAGGAATGACAATTTCTTTTTCTAACAAGAAGAGGGTTGCAAGCGTAATTTGCAAAATGCATTCCATTGCCAATAAGTGGGCTAGATAAATAAATAAAAATTGTTAGTTAGTGATATCCAAAATCCATTAAAGGAAATATTAAAAAAATAAAACAGATAGTCATCTCCATCCATGTTTAGAATACATGAAATTCACTTCAAACAGCTTTACAAAGGAACCACAGTGCTGCTTGTGCATACATAAATATGAATATTAACTTTAATACCTGATCAAGAGTCAGAGTGTCATGATCAATAAGGTCCTCTGGAAGAACAATCTTATGAACTTGAGAGACATAGGCAAGAATCTGAAAAATAAGAGACCTTTAGCTAAGATCTTTCTTAAACAATTGGCAAATAGAAACATGTTACATGTACATATATTAGTAATATTATATCTATATCAACCATGAATTGGTGAATGAAGATTTGCATTTTGTTAAAAAAGGAAAGAGAAAAAAAAATCAAATCAGATAGAGAGAGACCTGGTAAAATTAGCCTCTGACAAGTGTATAAGCTGACCTTATATATGATCAATAGGGATAGGATGTCAACCCAGTGATCAGTGCAATTCATGCTTGTCTTTAGAAGTTTATTTCTTAGGGTAATGTTTCTTTTAAATCATCATACTCTACAAGTACATTCACACTCAGTGCACATTACTTAAGATCAGTATGCATAGGATGCCAACCAAGTGACAACTGCAACTCACACTAATCATTGGAAGTTCATTTCATAAGGTAATGTTTCTTAATCATTGTTTCATTGAGGAGAAAATAGTCATATTGTGTTTTAGAAGGAATTTTGGGTGAGGAATGTTTCTTTCTTAGAGGCTTTGGACGCCTTTATCATCTGTATTCCATACATAAATCAACCATTAAGAACTTTTATTTTATTCAGGGTCCAAATTTACTTGGAACTTTCATTTTAGCAGAAACTTCAGTTATAATTAAACTTGTGAAATCAAACCCCTTAAACTTTTACTTGAATCTACTCATCTCTCTACTAATCCAGATGGAAGGGATAGGGCTTTGGGTTCTTCTAGTGTTACTTTAAATCTTTTTAGTTTCTAGCTCAAAATCATGAAAGTTTCCTTCTTGACAAATTCATTTGCATGACAAGATGTGCCTTTAAAGTCAAGTCTTTCACTTCAACAGCAGTATTAAATAGGATTAGCACACATGGCATATGCAGCTAATAGGCCTCACAAAGACATGTTATGTGCAGATCTAATTTATAAATAGAATGCTGCTTATTTTTGAATTGGACGGGGAAATTCATATGAAAGGTTCTTGGTGATCATTGGGTGCATCCTCTAACTTTGGAGCAATTATATCATGATAGATATTAAAGGCTAAAACTTGTAGGAATCTGTGGTTTATACTTTATGCAGGTTTCCAATATTACAATGTATTTAGTTAGGGAAGAAAGGTCACATCTTTAAGGATGATTATTCAACCCATAACTTGCCATTGCATATCATTGTGTTTATCACATCTCTTTGGTGCTCTGCTTTAGGTTATTTCAAGGAGCCCGCCAATTTGGGTATGCAGAGAGAGTGGATAGGTTTGATCATGTTTTCCTTTTTAAAGGTCCTTGCTGCTTGTCTATTCTGTTTAGGAGGATGCCTTATCCTCACTCTGGTCATACTTTTCCTCTTTTCTCTTTCATAAAATTTCTCTTTATATCAAGAACAAGAAAATATGCACCCTTTACATATATTTTCAAAAGGTGAGGACTAATAAAAGAATAATAGAAAGCATTAAAGAAAAAGAAAAAGGAGGGAAGAATGGGACTTTAGGAATTTTTTGTCTTTTTGTAACATTAGTTTAATACATTTTTTAAAAGCAAACAAATGAACCAAAAACCAAGAAGCAAAAATATGAATATGTAAACAATTACAATATATATGTGGATTTAGAAAAGCTAACACATTACCAAAATAATACATCATTCTTGGCCAGTTATAACAACAACAAAAAACACAAAGAAAATACTACAAAAAAGAATAATAACCTAAACTCATGAGACAAGTAACCCACCTCAGTTCCAGAAAAGTCTTTAAGGATTTTCTTAGCAACAGCACCAGAAGCAACCCTTCCAATTGTTTCTCTTGCAGAAGATCTACCACCGCCCTTAAACATAAGAAAATTCAGATGTATGAACATAATACATATACATATCACATTGAATAAAAATGTTAGACTCATTACACTAAAAAAGTCAGTACCTGAACTGATCTGACACCATACTTCATGTCATAGGTAGCATCTGCATGGGAAGGCCTATAAGCTACTGCCATCTCACTATAGTCCTGAAAAAGTTTCCAGAGTACAATATTTTATCAGCATCCCTAAATTAAGATAATGGTTGCTTGTCATAAACAAGCTCTAGCATCAGATACTCACATGTCCTCTTTGATCAGTATTGGGTACAAATACATGAATTGGAGTTCCAGTAGTAAGTCCTGCAATTAACAGATTATATTTCAAACCTTTTCTCAAGAAAGGTATAATTTAACAACTAATAATAGTCGGAAGAAATATTAACCTTCAGAAACTCCTGAAAATATTTTACATGTATCAGTCTCCTTTCTAGGAGTTGTAATTCGGCTCTGACCCGGCCTCCTATACATAAGAACTTATGCAGTTATTCTTTGAAGACAAGTTGCATCAGAAGCAAACATTACAGATCATTCATATATCTCATAATCCCTTAATGGCAGTTTAGCACACATTTCAATAATTCAATCAAAACTATCCTATAAAGTATTTCTCCTCAACCTCCAAAGTGTTTTTCTCCCACAATACAAGTAGTTCAATGAAGATAAAGAGATGATTTCAGAGGCAAACACCTTCTGTCAAGATCCACTTGCATATCAGCTTCAGAGAGAGGAAGGCGAGGAGGACATCCATCAATAACACAACCAACACCTCCTCCATGTGATTCCCCATATGTTGTAACACGAAAGTGATTTCCATAGGTACTCCCAGCCGCCTGTATCTCTGTAACATGTCAACAATCTCAGAAAGTTAAAAACCGAGCTATCTCATAATTTAGAATTCTTGACATGTAATGTAACTGGCACCAGAACCAAGTATTTCCTTTAATTCACCGACATTGGGTTCATCATAGACTCCAATCCTACTTATTGAATTTGAAGTTATATAGAAAATCGGAAAAAAAAGCTATTAACCTGGTTTCTGAAAATTTTCAATTCCTACCAGCTAAAAGAAAATGCGGCAAACATGTTTTTCAGATTAAGCCTACATCAACCAGCGAGGTGGTTTCAGGAATATGAGCAATAGCAGCCGTGAGTCCGTGCCTAAAGGAATGCAATGCAAACGACGGTGATTTAGGGAACGTGAAATCCAATTTCCACTTAATATGATATACGAAGTTGTTTTCAGAAATTCTTACCCGAATTACATAATAACAATACAATGCATTCATTTACAACAAGTTACAACCGATAGCAAAAACCGAAATATACCAGAACTAAGAAGAACAGCAATTCAGCGAACGATTTGAGATATTTAGGGGACAAATTAGATTCAGCGAAGCAAAGAAATAAATATATGAGATAAGCATGGAAAGACAAGAAGGAGCAGATTCTAGTAGCTGATATATCTCAAATTAAATCCAAGTAATCGCATAAAAACAAACAATAATTCAGACATATGCGATGAAGAAGAAACAGATAAAAATAAGGATTAATTGAAAAAGAAAGAATTAACAGAGAGAGGGAGAGGACTTACGAAGTCGCTTGGGAAGACGAGGACGGAGTGAGAGTCGGAGGTAGCAGGGGGAGAGGGATCGGAGATCGGAATTGAGAGAAGCGAAGGCGGAGAGAGCGTCGGTTGATAATGGTTTGGTGGAAAGAGAAGACGCCATTGGAAGAGAAATGGGAGAATTAGATTGATTGAGGAACAAAAACACTAACAGTAACTATCAAGTTCAAGTTCAAGGGAAAAAGGAAAAAAGGAAAAAGGTTGGTGTTTGGGTTGGTTGGTGGCAATGAGTGTAAATTATGAATGAGGGGAAACACAAGTGGCTACCACTTACCACCTACCACCATTCTCTAGTCTTCCATATCATGTTTGGTGTGCGCCACGGTCCACGGACCAGCCTTCGTCCATATGTTATATTTCTATTTACTTCACCATTCCTAATTATTAATTTATTGCTTATTCTGGTTACTATAATGTCAAAAATTAGTTCATGTTTGATAAAGAATTTTATCAATAAAACAACAAATAATTTAAACATTAAGAAACAGAATATAAATGAATAGTTTTTAAAATAAAAAACGTGTTTATATTCTCGGGTTGATGTTTTTAATAATATTAAGATTGTGGTTAGAAATGTTTTTTTAATACATTTAAGAGATATGTTTGATTATTGCTTAATATTTTTTTAAATAGTTTGGTTTAAAAAATTCAAAATAAATAAACATGATAAAAAAAAGTGGATGTGAAATTAATATTCTGGGAGTTTCAAAATAACTTCTATATTATAAAAAAGGATATATAAACATAAAAAAATGTATGTTTTGTTTAAACGTATTATATTTACTGTAGTTATTTTATTACTAAAATGCAATTATGATATGATGTCGGTAAATTCATTGTATCTATCTCTTCTATTTTCTTTTCTTTCAATTGTCATGGAAATTTGTCATTTCTCTTCATTTTTTCAAGTAATTGATATTTCTCTTTTTAGTTCTAATGCTTTTCATTTCACTTGAAGATGGAAATTTATTGAAGTCAAATCTTTTTAACAATGTAAAGACTTCTCTCTAATGGATAAAAATAGTTTTGAAATCTGATATGGATCCAATATATGAACCTAATAAAGTGTCATATTACAATAAGGTCCATTAAGGGTCTATTAGCTCAGAATCTTAACAAAGGGAGATCTCAACAACATGCATAACAGTCCTGAGGTATTTCTTTCATAAATAATTAACCTAGAGGTAACATATTTATAAATAAAAAGGTATGCTAACAAGTATAGACATTCTCTCTGGACTCTATTGTATGTTGTCACTGTGCACACATATCACCATCATTGGCTAAGCGCCGTATCAATATCAAAGTGTACAGTGATCTACTTAGTCCTGAGGTATTTCTTTCATAGATACTTTGGAGAGAATTGTTGATCCAATATTAACCTACTAGCGATCCAGCTAGACATTCTTGTCTTCAAGGACAGAAAAAACCCATATCAACTTGACCAATCTGATCTTGAATTTGATGTTTGTTTGATTGGATCAAGTTACTTATTAGATTAGTTATGTAATTGATTTAGTTTGATCTAGTATATTTTATAATTGAACTAGTGGCCCGATCTAATTGAACCAATGATCAATTTGGTTTATAATTATAAAAAATGATATGGTAATTCCAGTCGGACTAGTTTGATCAGCACTCATTGTCTTGAACGGTCCGGTTAAGGTGAAAGATTGAAAATGCATTTGATCCCGTTTTACCCGGATTGACTCGAGCGGGTTTGGTCAAACCCATTGACCGAGTCAAGTTTTTTCTTTCTTTTTTTTTCCCGTTTTTATACCATGTTAAATTGTTAATAGTTAATTATTGAATAACATATAATATGCTCATATAATATTATTTTTTATTTTGATAACAATATATAATAACTAATTATTTCATATTGATCACGATATGATTCAATATTTATGTGTTTTATATATCTTCAACATACTAGCTTATAGTCATTTGACAATTTTTGTATTTAGGCTTCAAAAATAAGATTTTTCTTAATAATTTAATAATAATACTCAACAACATAGTACTAATTTATAGTAATAAGGGACTATATAATATTTTATAGTTTGATCATGATAAAAAGTTTAATTTTTTAACATAAAAATATGAATTGATCACATTATGTTATATGTTATATATTATATACATTTTTATAAATTTTAATATATATATATATAGTCAATAAGTAACTCATTAGTTATACATCTAACCTATTCACCTCGTGTCTCGTCTGATCCGGTGTTCAAACAAATTTTCATTAACACCTGTTTGGTTGACAATTTGAACAAAATTTAATTATTTTTAAAATGTCAATTTTAATGAAAATATAAAAAATATGGTATACTTAAAAATTGAACCAATAACAAAAAAATTATTTAATGCATCAATTTATAACCAAACTATCATGATTAATCATTAAAGTTATGACATGATTAATACATTATTTATATTTTATGTTACTTATACCAATTCATTTATTAAACTAATAATCCATCAATCAAATATCTTAATTGGGTCAACAATTGATCCAATTTTTAAAACTATTGGTAGAAATTTGTTATTCTACTCTTTTATGTAAAATATAACTTTAGCCTTTATTTTTTTGGGATCCACATTTTTTATTTTAATTTAAAATTAAAATATATTAGGCTTTTAATTTTTTAAAATCATATTTTAGTTTTAATCTCCAAATCAAGACATTGGCAATTAATTTTTTAATTTTGACTTTCACATCACATTATAAGGGAACCTTTGGTATGATTTTTTTTTCATATTTGAAAATCATAATTTTTAAAAATCACAAATCATGCTTCATGGGTGCGTAACTATTGTTGATTTAATAAAATTTTGTACACAGTGATTGCCTTACACAGCAGTGCGCCAATCCTTTGGATTACCATTAAATTTTTTATATAATTTTTATAGGAATCAAAGAGTTACCATATTATATAATTTAATAAATAATAACATTATATATATATATATATATTATAATTTAATAAAGAATAACATGATATTATTATTTCTCTAAAAAAGCATGAAATTATTATTGTAATAGAAGAAAAATTAAACTCAAATAAAAAATTCTTACCTCCTCATGATTTTTTTTGGAAATTGATTAAAAAAGTATTCTCATGAAACATATAGGAATGTTATTTTTTAAAAATATATATCTAATATAGGAAACTAAGTTTTCCAACTTATATTTCTTGAGAAACCAAATTTCTCCTACCAAACATCCCCTAAATGACCGTTACAATATATTATTTTATCTAAGTAAAAAGTTGTTTTCTATTTTTTATTTACTAAATAAAACAATTCTAATCATTTAAAAAATGAACAAATAATATAATATCACACAACCGATGAAACTGTATCACATAACGTTAACAGAATAACAATTAATATCTTAATTTGATTTTTGGGACTAAAATTACTAATATTTTTAAAAAAATAAGGATTAAATATATATTTTTATAAATAAAATAACTAAAATTATAAATTATAAAAAATATGGGACAAGAAATAAGCTTATTTCCTTTTTCTTCCTTAACGAAATGCAGCATTTTTTCCTTTGGACTCGATGGAAATAAGTAAAATAAACCTTCACTCAATATTGTCTTTTAGTTATAGGTATTCATGGTGATTTAGTTTGGTTTAAATATAATATCAAATTCAAACTAAATTAATTTTTTTGAGTTTAGTTTAATTTAGTTTCAGAGTTTTTTTTATAAATTTATTATTATAATTTAAATCTATAAATTAGACTTACACAATTATTATATGTACTATATTATTTTAAAAATAATTTCTTTATTAAATTTTATTTAAAATATTTTAATTAAAAATTATTATTTTCACTTTTATTTAGCATTAATATACAATGTTATTACTAACTCTTTTTATAACATAAAAATTTGTGAATCAGTTGATATTTAATATTAATTTTTTAACGATATTAATACATAATTTTTTAACATATAAAAGTAAAATATATACCATAAAAAAAGAAAAACTAATAAATTATTAATACTTATTATTAATTATCACAATAAAATTAACATAATTATAACATTCAATTTGATTTGATTTTTTATAATAATGTCAGAAAATCAAACTAAACCCCCCAATATATATATATATATATATATATATATAGATTTTTTGTTTTTTTTATCTGTTTAGTGATTAACAAACAGTTTGATTCAATTTTAAATACCCCACTTTTAGTTGTGATACGGGAAGACAATGGGCATTGGTTTATTTTATTTTTTTTCTTATTAATTTCTTATCGTATTACATTTCAAAAGAAAAATCTGTCATATTTTATTCACAAGAGTGTACAAAGTGAAAGTGAGAGGAAAATTTAGAAATACAAATTTAACATTTTTTAGTTTCATTCATAAGAATGTTGTCAACATAGATTGGTACCAATTGTACAAGAGAAAAATAATAAGAATGAGTATCAGATTTGTCAAATGGAGATGAATGAGCCACAATAGAGGGAGAAAAACTTTATCTATAACTAATAATGAAAATTATCCTATTTGGAACATATTTTAGACAGTTCTATCTTCCATCAATTTATTTTTTTTAACAATTATCCCACTATTATTTTTTAGTTAGTTACTTCCTTTCTTTACTTTTTTTTAACTTCTAAATCTTTCTTCTTTCTTTTCTTTTATTTTTATTTAAAATATATAGTCCCTAGTAGTAAGAAAGAGAAAGATAGATAAAAAGGAGGACTTTTTTTGCCGCATTACAAAATTCATTCTTATCTTGATTATCATCTCCCTTATTATTGTCTTGATCATCATGAATGTTGCCCTCAATTAATTCCTTTAAGCTCACTGCAACATCATTAATAAATGAGAAAAAAAGTGAATAAAAGATGGTTTGAACAAAGGCTAAAGGTTGGAGGTGTATTCCTCACTTTCTTATTTAGTTCTTTTGGCTATTGACAATATGCTTCGTGTGACAGGTGTGTTATTTTAAAATATATATATATATATATATATATATATATATATATATATATATATATA
>CM023960.1:29636224-29737736 GCA_013407115.1 Glycine latifolia | reverse complement strand
TTTTTTTATTTGTTTTTTTTTTGTTTTTTTTGTGGGGGGGGGGGGGGGGGGGGGTATTTGCCTGGATACTAATTTGGAAGTATTGTTTGCTTAATTATTAGGGATGCCACTGTCCATTTTCTGCTATTTTTTATTCTTTTGAGAAAGAAATTGTCTGATACCAATATTATGTTGTATCTTGTATCCCAATCTTTGTTCCTGAACTAGAGTAAGATCCTTTTAACATTGTTTACAGGCTCTATTATTCTATTTCCAATTTCCATTGGCCTTCAAATATATATGTTAGTTCTCTATAATTTACCCAAGCAGTAAACTCTCTCTTTAGCATGCATGCAGGTTTCAAGTGCTAATAGACTCTACAGAGAGGTTTGCAGAAGTATTAGTGCAGAGAATAATGCAGTGGATCAGTTAAAAAAAATAGTTCATGCAGATAGACATTTGGAATATAATAAACCTGAGATGAAGCATTTAGAAATGTTCAACATGGTAAATACTCATCATGCAACCACTAGTTATAAATGTTTGAAGTTGAAATGGAGGAAATTTGGTCACTTGGCTGGTCAAGTTGGTGGAGCAAAAAGTATATTTTGTGGGTTGTTTGGACATGAAGCTGAAAACACCTTTTGGTTGGATAGTTCCTCCACAGAGAAGGTATTCTATGCTTTCTAGTTTAGTAATATTTAATTGTTTATACATAAGCTGAAGACACCTTTTTTTTAATCTCAAACCCATTGGTGAACTGTGTTTATAATACACAGTACATAGATCTTTTCTCATTTGGATCTTTAAACTATAATAATCAAGCAGCATAGCATCTCTTCATATTGAAATAAAATGCTTCATCATATACTACTTATAATCCTATATTAATTGTTCTTTCCATCTTGATCAGGGAAGAGCACGCTTTTCATTTATGGGAGGAAAAGGCGGATCACTTTGGAAGCACCTAACGTTCAAATTGTCTCATCAAAGGTTTGAAATCAATCCTCTTGACTGTTAATTTTTTGTCTTTCTTTTCTTCAATTCTCTTTTTTATGGTATTAGATTCTTTTCTTTTTTAATTATGTTATTTTATGTGAGGTGTTGGTGAATTGGCTTCTTCAAAATAATTGGTTTGCTCGGGTTCTGTTGCACGCTTGAGTTGTATTAGTTATCTTTATTGATGCATGAACATGATAAAAATACCATTTTTTCCAGTGATGGGAGTTCAAAAGGAGGTGGTTATTTGTCAACTGAAGATTCTCAAGGTTCTGCTGAAACAATATTTTTGGAAGAAGGTTTTCTTGATTTTTTGAACAAGGTACATACAGACTGAAACCGTGTTGGCCTTATGATTTATTCTTGTATATCACACTCCTCAACTAGGATATACCTTATTGTTAGACTTAACATATAAGAACATTCCTGGGCTTCTTCCTAATAATTAAAGTTTCTAGGAGAATTGGTCCTTGACATCAGTGACATGATATTAGAACCTTTGTTATGAGTTCTATCCTTGTTATCCCCATTCTTAATAATTTAGTTGAATTAACACAAGGTAAAAATGGACCCATTTGTGTGTATGCTTCAAGGCTAAAAGGCTCCTGCATGAAGGGACTCTTTGGAGATATAAAATAATTATTGGGCTTCTGCATAAAAGGTCAAACTTTTGAGAGACTTAATCCTTAATACTTATTATATCTAGTTTCTATAGTTTGGAGGACATCTTATCCTTCCCAAGCTATGCTGCCCCCGTTTTTCTCATGATTTTTTTATAATCCAAAAGGTTTATCCTAAATAGGGCATATGCTAGTAGAACAATTATTCTGATACATTCAAAAAGATCCTTATTGCCCATTCTCTTGTGACTTACTCCAATACAATGCCATCTATCACTTTGAATGTTGTATGCTTTGATTAAAGGTGAGGTTAAGAAATGAAAGAGGGTGGGGTAGGATTCAGGATAAAGTAAACAGGGTTAAGAATTTGATTTTTTGTGTGTATTGAACCTCCATCATTTATATTTTTTTCTTGGTGCATGTTTGAATTATTTCCTAATATACTTGGATCTTCCCAATCATGATAAACCTTATATTCATTTTTCTAACAAGCATACTTAAATATATATATTTTTCTCCTGTTATTGCTTTGTCCTATTTAAAAATGTTGCCTTCATAATGTTGCAGGAGCTTCAATCGTATCATTATGATAAAAATGAATGTGAAGGCTTGCCATTTGACTTTCATGGTGGATATGTCGGTTACATTGGGTAGGTGGGAAAGTCAAGCAATTATATGTCTACATTGAATCAACCTAAATGCTTAAGCCAACGTCAAATAGTTACATTGCTTTCTAATTGTATCTTTATTTATGATGCTTTGACTTCTGCTTTGTGGGTATTATAACTACTTTTTCTCATCCTCCCTTCTTTCTCTGATTTTATGTAGGTAGTTTGAATCTTATTTTAAGTTAGATGATCATCACTAATTGTCATAGTATGACAAGCCTACATTTATTCTATGTTTGAAATATTGTGGATCTTCATTTTTGATATTTTGGATGTCACCCATCCCCTTGCTAACTATGTTTAGTTCCATAATGTTGTTATATAGACTTTTTGGTATTGATTCTATATATGAAAGATATCCAATAATATATTGATTCTGTATCTTGAGAATAATTTAGAGTATCTTAGATTATCTCTCAGAATTAGTTTTAATATTTCTTTTATTATCTTTTAATTTCTTTCCTTATTTAATAAGGACTATACTTTAGTATTAATATAAATAAGGGAAAGTACTTTATGTTTTGTATCTCATCTAACATCATATCTTACTATTAGCACCCACTAGGTTTGGCTTAGTGGTGGGGAGTTGGGGTAGATGCATGAGGTCTCAGGCTCAATCCTCATTGCCGCTATTGTACACTAAAAATTATTCTTAATATTAGTGTTAGAATATTTAGTCTTTATTCTCTAAATTTCTTCAATATCTAAACCCCTATAATTTCAACAGATAAATTTCTTCAATATCTAAAACCCTATAATTTCAACAGAGTTTTAGAGTGGTATCATCTTTCGTAACTTGCCTTGTCACTAGTCTGTTGCCTCATCAACATTCAACATGAATCACTGGCCTGCCATGGTTTTATGTCCTAGATGCATTCTGGCCACGCTGGTTTTTTGCCTCACCAGGTGATTTTGTGGAGTGAGTTGGACCTAAGCCCAAATTCTAAGACCTCATTATCTCATGATCTGTTTATTTATTTATTTATATTTATGATTATGATTTAATATTAATATAAATTGAGGTTAGTGTTTTATGTTGTCTATCAATTATCTATTCTCTAAATTTCCTCCGTCAACCATCTAAAACCCTATCAATGTGATCTCTTCAATGAAACTATACTAGACAAATAATTGGTTTCTTGTGTTGCAGGTATGACCTCAAAGTTGAATGTGGTGTCAAATCTAACCGCCACAAATCTAAAACTCCAGATGCATGTTTTTTCTTTGCTGATAATCTTGTAGCTATTGACCACAAAAATGATGATGTTTATATATTGGCTATACATGAAGAAAGCTCAAGTATTACACAGTGGTTGGATGACACAGAGGAGAAACTTTTGAGCTTAAATGGCTCTGTGAGAATGGCTTTGGAAAGACAGAACTCTCATCCTTTAACTTTTTCCTCATGTAAGGCCGGTTTTGCAGCTGAAAAATCTAGAGAGCAGTACATTGAGGATGTTAAGAAGTGTCTAAACTACATTAAAGATGGAGAAAGCTATGAGTTATGCCTCACAACTCAGATAAGGAAACCGATTGAGGAATTGAATTCTCTTGGACTTTATCTGCATTTGAGAGAAAGGAATCCAGCACCTTATGCTGCTTGGCTTAATTTTTCAAAGGAGGATCTGAGTATTTGCTGTTCTTCTCCTGAGAGGTTCCTGCAGTTGGATAGGAAGAATATACTAGAAGCTAAGCCCATCAAGGGTACGATAGCTCGTGGTGCTACTGAAGAGGAAGATGAGCAACTCAAATTAAAATTACAGTTCAGGTGACCTATATTTATTATTTTATTTATACACATCACTATTTTAACAAATGTTTCTACTTCTTAAGTTTAAATTTTGGCATTATTTCTCTAAGGATTTATTTTCGCTTCTATCACGTGATGCATTGAATTTCAAGTATATTTAATGCTTTAATAATTTGAAAACTATTAGGACTCATTAAAATGTGTGATACTTCTATTTGGTTGCAAATATAGTTGTGAAAAGTTTATTATGAATATGTTATCTATAAACTTTAGATGTTCCGGAGAATTTATTAAGATCAAATTTACAATGGGCTTTTCTAACTCAAAATTGATACAAATATTCAATATCCACAATTGTAACGTGTTAAAGCAAAGCACTCTAACTTGCTTTCAGTGGGGTGAATCTGTTGTGAACTAACTTGCTTTCTCTTTCAGCGAAAAGGATCAGGCTGAAAACCTGATGATTGTTGACCTTCTAAGGAATGACCTTGGTCGTGTCTGTGATCCTGGATCTGTTCATGTACCACGTCTCATGGATGTGGAATCATATGCAACTGTTCACACAATGGTGAGTACAATTCGTGGGAAGAAGCGGTCAGATGTCAGTGCTATAGATTGTGTCAAAGCTGCATTTCCTGGTGGTTCAATGACAGGTGCACCTAAGTTGAGATCAATGGAACTTCTTGATTCTATTGAAAGTTGTTCTCGAGGTATTTACTCCGGCTGTATTGGATTTTTCTCGTATAATCAAACATTTGATCTAAATATTGTCATAAGAACAGTCATTATACATGAGGGTGAAGCTTCAATAGGAGCTGGAGGGGCAATTGTTGCTCTGTCAACCCCTGAAGACGAGTACGAAGAGATGGTCTTGAAAACAAAAGCCCCAACAAGGGCTGTGATGCATTTTGCTTAGAGCTCATAAGCCAAACAAATAGTTTTTTCCTTTCATAAATAGTAAGGAATGTTGTAGTATATCAAGGCTTTAATTGTTTTAGGGTTAGAAGTCAGTTGGTTTTCTTTTCACGCAGGAGGGTTCCTTTTCAATTTTTAGAAGCATAGATGAATTGTATTAGTAATATTTATGCATAGATGAAAATGGTCACAATTTAGGCTTGCTGGGTTGTACAGCTCTGCTTCTGGTTAATTCGAGTTGCATGAATTCCCGGTGTTATTGTATTCATTCATTTCCTTGTGATATTTGTGACCTTTTTGTTCAATGATATTCTTTCCGCATGGTTTCTGCACTATCGAGGTATATATTTGTTTAGACGGTCTGTGTATTTGAAATGAAAATGTTAGTAATCTCTTGGAACTGGAAGGATAGAGTAGGAGAAATTAAGAATTAAAGTCAAATATAACTTTTTTTACGTGAAGAGAGATAAAGTAGAAATTAAGTTTTTACGTGACTTAACTGTCTCTTCGCATTCTTTCTCCCTTCCCTACGTCAAATATAACTTTTTTTTTTTTAAAAAGAAAACTACAAGTTTGGGTCCATTTAGGATTAGACAAGTACGTTTTTACAGAAAACGCCTACAAGTCCCTATATTTACTGAGAATAGTTTTATTCTTTGATTGAAACTTTTACTGAAAATAATAATAATAATGTTCATGTGTTTTTCCTTACATACTTTTTTAAATAAAATAAATATTTTTTTTATAAATATAAAAATACGTATTATCTCAAAATAAACTTATCATTAAAACTCAATTTTAAATAAAAATACAGGGAAGGCCTGTTAATCCTGTAGTAGCAAAAAACTTATGAGGTTTTTTTCTCCATGTAGTAGCAAACATATTTAAGATTGTAGAGCGAGTGTAATTGACTTGTTTTGAGGAAAAAGTATATGGATTAGTATTTAAATAATTAAATCTGAATCTATTAATTTTTTTTGTGATTTTTAGAAAATTAAAAAAACAAACAACTAAGTTTTGGAAATATATGCGTAACTCAAATTGGAATACGGAGACAGAGTTACCCCCTTCAGCAAATTAGCGAACTTATTTTAGTGATGCTATTTTTTTATAAATTATAATTTTCATCTTCTATTTTTTCAAATTCATGATTTTTTGTCTCTCTAGTTTTATAAATTTACGATTTTGATTTTCTTGATAGGCTATTAAGTACTTCCTCCGTCTTATAATAATTGTCGTTCTAAGTTATTTCATACATATCAAGAAAATAATAATAAATAAATGAAAGAGAGTAATAATTTTACAAAATTAACCTCATATAATCATTAATTCATTTATAGATTTTGTTGTCCACATTAATATTATAATAGATATAAGTGAAAAAAGATAATTATTGTTACATTAAAAAGTTAAAATGATAATTATTTTGAGACAATTCTTTTTTTACACAATAATTATAATGAGACAGAGAGAATAGTTATTATGATTAATGAAATTATTAAGTTAATTATAAATTTATTAAAAAAACTATTTAGTTATTATTTTTTTAATAAAAGATTATTAACACTAATCTTTCACCGCACTGTAAGCTGCTGGTCACTGTAGAACAACTCGTGTGACACAATGCGATGGAGGATTAGGGTTAATAATTTTGTATTATTTTTTATAATTAATAGTTTTAATTAATTTAAAATTCTATTTAATCATAATTATTGGTTACTAATTTATTAAGAGATCAAAATTATCAATTTGTAAAATTAGAAAAATCAAATATTATTATTAAAAATAGGAGAATCAAAATCATGAATTTAAAAAAAAAATAAAAAGATCAAAATTGTAATTTAACGAAGCATCCGGTCATTTAACCTGCTATTATAGGTAAAATAGAGTGACTAACATGTTATTACATGTAAAAAAAATCGATTGGTTGATTACAAATATGTGTAAAATAATTTATATTTATATATTAGGATATGTGTAAGTTTTGTATTATGATAATTACATTTAGTCAGACGTGGAGGCAGAAAAATTTTCATCTCTTCAACATTTTTAAAGCATCGCGGCATGTTATATATATTTTGATTGAAAGTTGAAAATCTTCGTTGCCCTATTTCTTTTGTCAGCAAATAATATGTATTATATATATATATATATATATATATATATATATATATTGGTACCAGAGATACCAGGTTCCAAATACAATGAAATAAGGGAAAGAATGCTTTCACCCCTATAAAATGCCATTTCATTCCGCTGCGAAAATGGAATTATGATTATTTGGAAAACCAATCTAATTTCTGCATGTAGTCGATAACTAAATTTATATTGTCTTTGGTTTTGTGAAAGAGAATCTATTATTTGTTCTTGTCAAAGGGTATCACAACGCTTTGTATATGTTTGTAAAGATCTTTGAATGATGTTTTAATTTATTTACTTTTGTATTTTTAATTAATATTTTATTTATAATTTCCATAATTAATTAAAATGCAGGTAACATATATGAGTATAGATATTTAGGTGCTCAATGAGTAATTTAAAACTAGAGTTTTTTTTTAAAGCTTTAGAACTGGAGTATTAAGTCTCTAAATATTTCTTAGAGACTGATGTACCTAAACTTTTAGGCAATCCAACACGTACAGATACTCCAACAACAACACGTCTGGACTATATAATTAATTTTCAAACCCTAAAGTTAAAAATGAATATAATACAACAACAATTATATAGCTATATTGGTTTAAATAGACCAACCGTTTAGGTAAAAAAAAAAAAGGTTTCTAAATCACTACAAAAAATGGTTTTTAAATAGCTTAAAATCTATTTTTTAAAATTAGACGGGTCTTTTAAAAAAGCTTTAACTTAGTTTTTATTTATTTATCTCATCCATATTTCATGTATAATATCCTATTTGGTTTGAGAAAATACTTTTTTTTCTACAAGTAATCATAAAAGTATCATCATTCATTTTTTTTTTCAAACAGTTTTTTTATAGAAAGGATTATTAAAAATGCTGAAAACGCTTCTTAGAAGATAAAAAATAAAGTATTTCTCAAACCCTAAGATGACAACACCTTCCCCCGTATGTACATTTAAAGATAATTATTTTTCTTAATTAATTGGGACTGCTAAATATTTTATAAACAATATATATATAATAACAGTAACATTATGAACAATAATAAAAACGAATAACGTTGTCGTGCTAAAATTGCAATATTTGGCTCCCAATTCCCATTGTCACGCACTGTGTGGGATGAAAAAATTGTTGCAGTTAACCTTAGAGTTTGTAAATCTCTTGGTGTTTTTGTCCATTTGATCAATCTGTTTGCTTGAAAAAAGAAAAGGAAAGAATCTGGAAGAGTCTTATTCTACCATTTAGCTAGCAACATAATAATGATACTTCCTACGTAACAAGACAGGGGACCAGATACTACAGTTTACAAATATATAGCAACGAAGAATCTTACAAAATTTTCTATATCTGGAGAGTTTTTAGCATCATACATGATGCAAATATATTTTCTAATTAAAGAGTTTACGGAACCCTTTTTTTCTGCACAATCATCATACCCATTTAAAACTTAAAAGGACAACACCACCACGATGCTTCGGCAAACTAAACTGCTTTCCCTTTAGTGATAAGAATAAAGACTTCATGAAGAAAAAAATTATATGAAATTAAATTTAAAACTAAAACACAACATGCTTTGTTGTGCATCATTCTTGTCCATATATAAATGAACTTCAACGTGAAACTGAAACCTCTCTTAATTACATCTAGAAGGGAAGAAATAAAAATGGAAAGGGGTGTGTGTGCTGTGTGGTTGATCATAATCATGTGATTCATTTGAATGGTTGAACCTGACATGGGGCATGATTGATGATATAAAAAAATTACAAATTTCAGCTTAAGGCCAGATAGGAAAACAAATTAAACTGAGAAGAATCATAGAGAAAGGAAGATGTAATGTGAAATTCATTATAATTCATCCTTGGACATAAGAAAAAAGCAAATGATATTCCCATGGCGAAAGTGAGACAGGAATAGTATAGAATCTACTTTCTCAGACTTGAAGAGTACACCCCAGCAGAGGCATCAAACACTGAGGAAGCGGGCCTAGCCAGCACCTTACATCATATGATTACTCTAATAATTTTATTCTCTCTCTCTCTCTATCTCCATCTCTTTCTTTCTCCAATATGACTGCAGGTTACTTTGCAGTTCCTACCTTAATTAATTGCTCAAGCTTTTCTGATTGGTTAAGGAAATTAAGGTTCAAAATATTTATTATTTTAAATCATTAACAATGTTAACTAATTAGTGTCCTAAGATACTTATAATTAACAAAGATCCTTTTACATATTACTTGTATGAATTGTTAACATAAGAAAGGAACATGCCAATTAAAAGTTAAGTATATGAAATGAAATTATACTTTATTTTTGAACATTTAGAAAAAAAATATTGGGTTGATTGCAATGGTTATAGTAGTAATAAAAAAAAAATACTGCAATTAAGTGCAGTGAAATGTTGTTGAGGGGGGGAGAAGCAGAGAAAAACACAAAATCCCAGAATTGATTTCCCCGGGAGGGTGTTAGGGTGTGGGTGGTCCCACAAGAAATAGCCTGACCAATAATGTCCTTTTGTAAGCTTTTGACCTGCTTTGACCGTATACCATATTCCCTGCAAGCCAATTGAAGGCAGAGAGAGAAAGAGATAGAGAGTGGTCCATTCCTTTTTGTTGTATGAGATTCCCCAGTGGCTATATTAATGTTAATCCTCCAGCTGCTACAATCATGCTTTTACTTTTCCCAGGATCCTTCCCTTTTTTGACTTTCTTCAAGCCCTGGCCAGACATGCGTGTGTGTATTCACAGACCACCTTAGCTCAAAGAGTGAAATTCAGTTTCTTCATTAGTGTTAAATGAATCATATATGTTCGTCACTGAGCCAAACCTCAATACTATAATGTCTCACTCTTATACGTGCACTTCCAGCTGAGGCCCATAACTATGCCTACACCACTGGATATATGGTCCATTACACATTACACAGATAAGGCTAAGCAACTAGAATAATAATTATAATAGTACCTTTCAGTTACCTCTCTTCAGCTAACTATTTTATCCTTGCACACCCTTATAGATTTTGTGGCTAGCATCAACAGTTTGATTGGTCTTCATTTCCATATCTTAATTAGACTCAATCCCCATATATAATTAAATAATTGTGATTATTTTTAGTTAAAATAGCTAACACCCTCTTCTTTAATCCAGATTCTACAAGCATATGAAGGATATGATATAGGTAGTCTTCTCATAACTCCAAGGGTTCATCGAATTGGTGACCAATTTTTGAGCCGGTAAAAAGTATCCATGAACAGAATAATAAATAAATTACTGTTGCAAAACAATAATCATGCAAATGACCAATTAATGGTGGAGGTGTTTTCGATCTCACTGTGTAAGTATGCATGAAAGCACGAGCTACAACTCTAAAGGGTTGTTCATCAATTGATAACCAATGTTTGAGCGGCGTTAAAATAATCAAATAAATAGATTATTGCTGCAAAACAATATTGATCATGCAAATCAAATGACCAATTAAAGGTAAAATGTGTTCGTTAATTCTTACCCCATGCTAGTAGAAAGCATATTAAATATGTTATGACATAATGTTCCTTCCGTTTAGCCTGTAGTTAGTTAATCATAGGTCATTTTAGTGAAATTTCCATGAGAAATAAGTGTAAATTAACGTTTATTATGTCAATCAAAGCACTAATTTCATGTAGGACTAATTGCGTATATCCATTAAATATACTTACAAGTCATAAACGGGCATTAATTTAGGAAACAATTAACTAATGAGTTTACCCTGAAAGAGAAGAATAAATTAAGAAATTGTTATTCGCAGGAGAATCAGCATATTATGATAGAATATTGCTTACTTTTAAGCCATTGTTAATCTTAATATTAATTAAGGAATCATATTTCAAATTAAAATGTCATGAGAATAAACCCTAAAATATGTAACATTTTATGTTGGTCCATGATGTATGCAATTAATTAATAATGTTCAGAAGAAAATAATAAAACGAAGTTGTTTTCTTCCAGGCTAACAATGATTAACCTAAAAAAAAACTAACAGCGATTATGTAGCTAGCAAATTACATCCGTATATAAATAAAATATTTAATGACTAACGATCGAGTCTAAAAATAAAATAGTAAATAATAATACCACCACTAAATGCCTGTATATAACTGTATACTAAATGACACAGTATTGCTTCTTTTTAGGCTATTGTTGCTATAATCAGAGGTCATATGAAATGTCCATGAGACAGACAAGCATGGTAACAAGAAGGGTGAGCTAGTAATTTTCTTTTATAACTTCCATGTTAATTGTCAGGAATAGTTCTAATTTACGGTAACTTGGGGTTTCTTGATGTTTTCCCATGCCCTCGTTTCAAGTGTAGTGAAATGATTATCAAATTGAAGCTAAACAAAAAACATAAAAATAAAAATAAACCCACACCCACATGTGAGCCCCCTTCTGGTAAATGAATGAATATGTTCCCCCAGTGAACTCTCTGCAGATCACATAAAGAACCCTAGCTAGAAAAAAATGTATTCCATTCAAGACTTTTGCAATGATGAAAAAGGAAGATCAAAAACAGATGTACCTTTGTTCAGTCTTGAGGAAGCACAACCTGTGCCTTTGAAAATGACAATGCCGTGCTTTGTTGAATAATTGGCATATATATATATATATATATATATATATATGACCTCCAATAGTCGGTACAATTCATGATTAATACTATAACAAACTGAAGATATTTTAAGAGAATTATCAAACAAAAATAATCAAGTCTTATATTCATACATACATATACATATGGTTAACTACGGAAATTGGTAGAATTTAAAAAAAATTACCATAATGGATTTTTTTTTAAATTATGAAAATTCGTAAATCATACTTTAATATAGGATTTCACAATAAAAAAAATCATATTTTAAATCACAGTTTTACTTTTCATTTGTTTAAAATATTTTTTTTTCTAAAAACTAAAATTGTATGTTAAAATAAGATTTCAATTTTTTCCTAATGAAATCATATGTTAAAATATAATTTCTAAAATAATTAAAAAATATCTTGAAATTGTATTTTAACATGACGATTTCAATTTTTAATAATTAAAAATTAAAAATCAAAATTATATGTACATATACAACTTGAGAGTGTAATAATTTTCTGAAAAATAAAATTGTATTTTGAAACATGTTTTTTTCGTAGTGAAATCATACTTCAAAACACGATTTATCTATTTTCATATTTTTTAAAAAAAAATTACACCATTATAGTGCAAGAGCCTACATACATATTCTTTAATTTACCCACATATATAAAATTAAAATTTGATCATGATCATCTCCATCTGTGTACATGGAATATGCTTGGCTCCTCATACGCCATCCATAGAGGTCATTGATGCTCGATGAGCTCTGCAAATGGCATACAGGGAGCCAGGCACATAAACATGTATGCATGATGTAACACAATTAAAAATGTAATTAACTAATAAGATGCATGAGTGTAATTAGACATACATAAGTACAAAATCAAGTTTTTTTCTCTCTATATATTCTAATTAGCTACAACTAATCCTAAGGTTATAGAAGTTATCAATGCTGCATGACTATATGATATGTACTTTTTAAACCATGTATATATAAAAGTGATGAGTGCAAGGAATAGACCCAGCTACTATATGGTTAACATGAAAAAGATGATGGATGATCAAACCTAGATGTATAGATAGATAGTCCTTGATGGGGAGGAAGATGAAGGTGGAGATAGGTAGAGGGGGAAAAGGAGAGAAAGGGACAAAAGAGAGAATTGTTAAAAGGTGTAGAAGGGGGAGGAGAGTAAGAGAGAAGGAGGAGATGGAGGTAGTATATATTGAGTTGAGGGTGGGGGAAGCACAGGCTTCAGGGAGATCTATAGAGGATGGAACTAAGTCATAATCAAATGGGTTTGAAAGCCCCACAAAAACCCTACTGAATTGGCATAAAGCAAGCAAACCAGTGGGCTAAGCGTAGGGGGATTAAGGTCTGGCTAATAATAGTGGGGTTTGTGTGAGGGAAAGGAGGAAGATGTGGGGTTATGGTTGCACCCTGAAGCCAAGGTTCCCCCAGCCCGCCCCCCCCAACGCACACACTAAATATAGACACCAACACAAGGTAAGGGTAAGGGTAAGATAGAGAAATATGAATTGAATTGGGTTAGTAACCACGCAATTTCCTAAGCTAGCCTTATGTTGTTTGAAATCTCCTTTTCTGGGTCATAAAGGTAAGTGTGCTTTTGCTCTTCTCTGAAGCCCATTTTGTCTGGGAGTGCTTGGAGGACATGGATTCCTCATCACTCAACTTTCTTTAAATAAAAATAAAGCTAAAGAAAGATAAAGGAGGGGAAGTATTACCAAAATGTGTCTTCTTTTTCTTTTTCCCCCATCACCACTTTCTTTATCTACTTTATTTATTTATTTTCCTTTGCTTTAATATGCAATCATATTTTATTACCAATTGATTATACTACTACTTCCTTCCAGGGACAGCTTTGCACTAACCCTTTTTTGTTAATTTACATTTTAGAATGGAATAATCCAATCCCGACCTTGTCACCAAATTCCACCAATCAGATTTTTAGCTACTCATATTAGCGCCTTTAATTGCGTGTTTTTTTTCTTCCTGTTTTGCTCTAACATGCTACGTTTGTTTATACATGTGTTTTATTAGGGGGAGTTGTTGGGAATATAGCTTGGAAAACTTCAACTTTTGAATTAATTCTTGATTTCCTTTTCCTTTATTGAATTATAAAAACCTATATAAAATTTTAATTATTACTTAGCTTATTTTATATTTTATATTGAATAAAAATATATCTCAATGATCACATGAATCTCAACTTAACTAGTAACTTTATATTTGAGCTGAACATACAATTACGTTAAAATATTTAAAGAAAAAACTTGTTAAATATAGTTTTACTTGACTTGAACATTACTGTGAACTTTATATAAAAAAATACAGCCAAATATGAGAAAGAGAAAAAGTATAGAAACTTACCTTTCAAAAACAACAAATATAGAAGCTTCAAGTAATTAGCTATGTAAAAAGCCGCAAAGAAATTGTGTGTATGCACATTTTTATAAAAAAGTTTGACCGAAATATTGATGGCTATAATCAATAATAAATATTATCTACAAATGCCGATTTTAAGACAATTATTTTGCTTTAGTTATTTAGACATTGTAGAATATTCATGGCTGAGGAAAATGAAATGAAAAGTTAGGTATGACTTAAAAATCGGGAGACACAAAGGACTTTATGATGTGATTTATAGATCGATTATATATTTTGTCCATTGTAATTTTGCTACTGCTTTATAAAAGCAATAATGTGTATGTATAAGTTGATGGACACATTCTACAATTTTTGACAAATTATCACTTTGACTGACTTTTGTTCGGGAAAAGTAAAACATGCAACCCATGAGCGCAATCATATCACCCTGCTCAGAATACGGGAAATTTATAAATAAATGAAAATCAATGAAAAATCATGGCATGATGTTAGACCCTACCCTAATTTTTAGTAGTGGCACTGCACTGTTAATAACAACAAAAATTACGGCAAAAAAGCATATAAAGTCACGCAATATCAATGAAATGATAGAACGTTACAAGTACATATAGAAATGAAATAGAAAAATGGTTGTTCTTATATTTTGACATTTACAAAAAAATATTGATATTTTGTGAAATATTATACCCAATTCATCCACTATACATGCATTTTACTCTGAATATAATTGTCTTCACAATATTTTTCATATCAATGCTATAAATATGTTTTACGTGATTAATTTGAAAGAAAGAAAATAAATATTAATAAAAATTCTTATAATTTTGATCCCACTTTATTCTTCATATTTAATAAGCATGCGCTATTTTTTATAAATTATAATAAAGATGACCAAATGATTGAGTACAAATAATTAATATGTTAAAATTAAGGTGAAATTGTTTAGAATATGTGAGTTCAATTATTAACAAAAATAATTTTTTATCAAATTTTATTTATTTTTATTAAATTCTGAATTAGTCATAATCTTTTTTTCTTAATGAACTTAAGGGTTTAAAGTTTTTTTCCCCTTATAAATGGGAGGGTTAAGGCTAAAACACGTAAAAATATCGATGATTACAACATGGGAAAAGAATTAAACTCCTTTTTACAATCTTATTTTTTTATACCGAAAATCTTGTATTTAAAACTTTTTAATTACAATTAATTTGTATCAAATAAAATTTAAATACCACTGGAGTCCGCTTTATGATGAAGTTTGAATAATATAGGTCCTAATTTCTAACATTGTTGCTGTCATTATAAAAAAATGTTAGAATTAGAAGGTTATTTTTATTTTCCCCCATCATGCATGAAGATTAGCAGGGAAACAAGCCTTTCACAGCCTTGCCATGTGAAACAGAAAACTATAAATAAAAACAAAAACAGACGTGTATGTCTTTAACACCACCACTATGTGTATGTAGGACAATGAATTGTTATAACCTAATCTTTTGCGCCCCCATTGCTGAGCCCTTCCTGTAATAGATTTTTTTTTTTGCTTTGAACGATATCTTACAAGACATAAATATGAGAGTAACCATCCGTTAAAAATAGACGTTGGGTAAAGTCTTCTTTCAAAATGAACAACTCTATGATTCAAACTTTTAGCATTGAATTTAATCTATATACTTTTTTTAGGAGGATTATTTATATATACTAAATCAGTACAAAATATGACATCCTATACAAATTTACTTTATCGATGTTATGTTAAGAACAAGAGATTCAACAACAACAAAAAAAGAGTGTAGGTCATCTTTTTTTTTTCCTGGGGTTAATTAGAGTGTAGGTCATCTAAACTCAAACTTTTATTCTTGGTGTATATCTAATTAAACACTAACTTTGTTAACTTTTATAATAAATTATTCTGAAAGTTATATAAAAAATAATTTTTGATAGATAGATTATATAAAAAATATATATTGATAATGCATTAAATTATAAAAATAAATAATATGAGTTTAATAAACATTCACTGAAATTATAAAACTATTTTATATCATCTTTTTATCACAAATTATTATTAGTATCACTATTAAGATAATTATTTTAAAAATAACAAATTTATCATAATGTTGAATTTTTTCTCATAATATATATACACACATTGACATTTGACATTAATGATTTGTTACACTATCATTTAATTAAAAATTGTTATATATAATTATTATCTGTAAAGTCATATTAAGGATAATTTTTAATTTATTAATAGTATAATATTTTTTTCCATTGACGGAACATGTCTATATTAAACTTTTAGGGTCCGTTTGATATGTTAAAAAATATGATATTAAACATGATAAATATTTTTGTTTCATGTTTGATTTGAAAATTGATTGTAAGATAACGCAAATTAAAGATATGACAAAAACTCAACTTTTTATTAATTAGAAAATCATGAGACAACTTTTATCTCATGTATAAAATATTCAAAAGGCATACATATTTTGAATTTTCATTATTTGCTAGTGGAAAAATCTTATCATGCCATATATTTTGAATTCACCTTATCTACTAGCTAGTTATAACAACTTTATCATGTCATGTATTTTTTTAATTTTATCACATTATCTACTAGATAGTTTACTTATATATATTTTGTATTTTGAATTCACCTAATATATAAGAATAATGTAAATTATATTAAGAAGGATATTTTAATAAATTTTATACTATTTTAATCAAACAATCTACATGATAAGAAATTATCATGTAGCTCACGTATTTGTCATGTGTTGTTCCCTATGTACTGTATATTGATTAATAGATGACATGATAAAATAATCAAAAATTTTATTTAAATCACAAGTATCTTTTATTAGAGGTAATCATATTTGAACTGAGTAGAATCAATAAGGTTATGTTTGATAAAATTAGTTGAAAAGTTAATGAAAAGTTGATTGAAATCTGAAAAATTAATTGGTAGCTAAAAGTTAAAGCTTTAAACTGAAAAAATAGTTTATTAAATTATTAGTGTTAAATAAAACTAATTTTTGAAATAGTTGAAAATTATAAACTGACAAAAAAATAGTAAAACCATAATTTATTTAAAACCAGGTAACTAAAAATTGACAATGTGCAATTTTTTTTTACACTTGCAACCGAAATCATAATAAATATAATTTTTAATTAAAACAATTACAAAAATCAATAATTTTAGCATACATTGACAAATACATTCATTCAATTGCAATAAACTATTTTTAGGTTTGTTGTAATAATATTTTTTTCTGTTGATTACACTTTTCTTTCACGAAACACAATCATATTAAGATGAATATGATTATTATGAATGCCAAAAAATTACTTATTGATAAAATTAGAATAACCTATATTGGTTGATCCATGCATTTAATTTGGTATGAATTTTAATCTACCTTATCCAACTTATTGGCCATAAAATCTATTCCTTTTGTTTCCCTTTTTCTCTTTGTTTCTTTCTTTTGTTTTTTGTTTGGAAATGCGGGATTGGTTATCTTTTTGAGTGAAATTTCTAAAGAGGGTTGCATGAATTAGTTTAAATAATAATAATAAAAAAGGTTTTACTGAAATAGCAAGCTAAGCTACATAGCAGAGGGTGTCCTGTGGCCAAAATTACCCTGTGTGATTGATCAACGAATGGTCGATATCTTTAAGAGAATCTTTGCCTGTCAAAATATGGCCACCAATAGAATGTTAGGGTTGAAGACGAAAACAACAGGTGTCAGGTTCATCTTCCATCTTCAACCTTTTTGTTTACTTCTCACACTTTACACAGCTAGCTGTGAATAATTAGTTTCGTTGTACAGAAATTAGAACAGAAGAACGTGATGATAAGAGATCTTCAATTTTGTTTCTGCTTAAGATTTGGATTTGAATTTAGCTGTCCCAAAATATAAACAAGACGGGTTTTTATTTATTTAATTTATTTTAAATAATAATAATAAGGAATGTGCCATTTTATGACATTAGATTGGGAATCCCAAACTAGTTATATCTGCTTTCCTTTTCTTCCCTCTCTGTCTTTGTATATATTCGCTGTCTTCAACTACATTGCTATATAACTTGATATCACTTTCAAATTCACACCTTTCATACAGGTACAAATTATTGCAATTATATGTGAACTTGTAAAGTTTTGAACAATACAAACAAATCTGATATGATTTTTTTCTTAGTAAGGGGGCAGGAAAATATATGTTACTAAATCATTTTTAATTAGTTGGGCGGTAGTATGATACCTTTATTTTCAAGACGAGTAATTAAGTATTAGATTCTGTAGTCTAATGTTGAAGTTTCTGGTGGTCAAAAAGGTAATAGCTTAAAGGACACTTAAAATAATTAAATGTTGAGTCACATTATTTTAATATTAAAAATTAACATTTCAAAGATCACATGAGTGTGAGACACACGCACAGACTATAACAGGAAGCGTATAAGGAAACCCTCAGATACGTACGTGGCCTATAGAAAATCAAGTGAGAAAAAAAAAGAGTGAAAAAGAGGAAACAAAAGGAGATTTGCATAAAGCAAAATAATGTGAAAGATAGAAAAGTAAAGAAAAAGTTAATTCTTTTCTTTCTTGGAAAATTAATTTAATAAAAACTGGGGGAGGAATGAAAGTCATCTCTACCTTCCTCAACGGTTTGGGAGACAAACTTTTTGAAGGAAATAAAAGGGCGATTTATTTTTTAAGAACCTATTTTCCATCTTTACCCCCATGTTTTATATTTTTTTTTTGTTTATAAATAAATATGCTTATTCTTACAATTTTTTGCAATGTATCTGTCAAGCCTAAAGATAACTTTTTGATCACTTTCGATCTCTTGCTTTCTCCTTTCTTTGAAACATGTTGACACTCATAAGTTAGATTTTATTTCTTAAGAAAATTACTTTATATATATTCACTATCTTTAAAACGATTTTATTTTTTTTATCAGCATTGACTGTATTATATATATAAATGCACCAGAGATGCTGAAATAATTACAAAATAAGTTTGAAGGCAGCCACCATGGCTATATAGTATTAACGATAAAAGTGGGAAATGCATATGACCCACCCCGTTACAAATCTTCAGTTCAAAACGATTTGATGGATGTAGAAAATGAGTTACTGATCATTTCTTTTAATGCTTTGTAATTGGTTATATATAAACTATCCGGAGACAAATAACCAACTAACTTTCTCTCCAATTATACATACATAATTACTCACTACACAAGTAATTTAACTAACTCAATAATAAAGATAAAATAAAAATGGACTTTGTTTATCAAGTTACATTTCATTTGCCTTATTATTTGGTGAAGATTCTAAAATGACTAATAATAATTAAAATACTATATTTTATTGTGTATAATTTCTCGTTTATGAACTATTGTTTAAGACTTATATATTAAGAGGATATTAAATTCTATCATATAGCTATTGTTGTTGGGACTATTGAATCATGGTCACCTGATATCAGATAATTATTGAATCATCTAGAGATATTCAATTCTTTGTGTAAATAGTATATTAAGGATTTTACAGTGATTAGTATCGTTACCAAAATAATATATATAAGTGAGACAACTCTTATTGTATATGTTAATTTTTAGGATTAAGTTACACTCAAATCTTAAATTTTAAAATTATTTACCTTTTCTTCAAATGGATGATATATATATATATATATATATCATCAAAGCTTATCCTAACTAATTTTATTAGACCAATCAAACTACCTGTTATTAAGTCATTATTAAACCACCACAGGTCCGATGTTGTGGCGAGATATAGTTGAGATCTCATATTGAGTAAAATTCATTCAGAAAGTTTTTCATTATGCTCTCTGAAGGAATTCAATTAGTTGAAAACCTGATCAGAAAAATTAGTGTTAAATGTTGCTTACAGCCGAGAACATCTTGTATGCACTGTTAAATATCTTATTTTATATTGCTCCTAATTCAAGTTACTCTCAAGCTTTCTAAATTTGCTAACCATTTTTGGGTGACTTTTTGAATGCTAAGTTTATTTCTTAATATCTTTCGAGTTGGACAAATGTTTAAAGGGTAACAATTCAACTCCCTTTTTTTTATAACTAAAATCGTCATTTTATTGATATCAATGCTTAACCTTTTGGGTGGAGTACACTTAACATTGTTAGAGCATTTGAGCTGCCAGTCAAGCTAAAATAAATATTCTTTTAGTAGTGACATGTCAGAATGTATTATGCAAAAATCAAATTCTTTTATACAAACTTGTGTTACTAATTGATTTATTCCAGTTGATTTTTTTTACTTAATATGCCCTGCATAAAATATGCATCGCGCTTATAATGTTCTTTGCTACATTTTCAATCATGAAGCTTTATATGCATGAGATGGTTCCATGGTTGGTTGTCTTATCCTTCGAAGGTGCACGTAATCTAGTCAGATTATGTTAAATTCAAAGTTTTATTTCTTTCAAAAAGGGCCTGACTAATTTTCATGGGATCTTGCTGATGAAAAATATTGAGTTTTTTCATGAAATGATACATAAAAAAAATAATATTTATTGAAATATATATGTATCAGTTTTATTTATATTTATCAAATGATACATATTTATTATTTATAATACAAATTTAGATTAAAAAAACCTTAAATTTATCCTGTACTTTTAAAAAAAATTCAAAATTCAATTCGGGTCTTTCCAACCCGATTTCTTAACAGATTTTTTTAAGATAATAAAATAATATAAAAAAATAAATTATTCGATAATAATAAAAATTAATAATTTATTCAAAAATAGTAAACATTAATAATTTTATTAAAAATAATAAAATTAAAGTATGTAAATAAGGACAAATTAATGTTTTATTTTTCTTTTATGCCACTTTTTAAGATTTATATTAAAATATATAAAATACAAAAATGATAATTTAATATAAATTAATATTTATATTTGTTTAAATTATGATAAATAATAATGTTGATTATTGAATGTGAAAAAATGAGAAAAATTAATTAGTACATCTTAGCTATATTATACAGAGAAAAATAAAATAAAATAGAGAAATAATTAGAAAAATTAAATTGATTAAAAATACTGTGAATAAATAATTAGTATATCTCAATTATATTATACAGAGAAATTAAAATATTACGATAATTGAGATGATAGACAAATATAATAAACAAATTATTATTATTATTATTGAATAAAATTATTTAGTTTTATTATTTTATTATCTTTAAAAAAAATTTGTTGAAAATTGAAGTTTAAAGGATCCGAATTCTTAATTGGATTTTGAATTTTCTTTAATAAAATACAAGATAAATTCAGGTTTTTTCAATCTAAATTTATATTTAAAAAGTAAATATGTACTATTAGATAAATAAAACTGCTATGCTTTGATAAATATTATTTTTTTATATACCATTTGGTGAAAAAATTCAAAAATATTCTGCCAACTAACTTGTCCTACAGGAAAACAATTATGGAGAAGGAACATATTCTAGTCTTAATTAAAATTATTGTGTGTGTTTTCGTTATATAATTATTGTGTGTTGAAATTGGTTTTCTAAATATATTTATTTCAAAAAATATTAGAATACACCTACTTATCTAAAACATAATTTCAGCTAAACATTCATAGATGCACTTAATACTTATATAACGTAGTCATGATACTCTTGTACGATTAAGGGTTCATTTTTCTTACAGCTTCATTTGAAAAAAAATAATTCTTTTTAAAAATAATCACTATTTAGTAGAAATTAATATATTTATTAAATATAACATATTTATTGAATTCGATAAATGAAATGACTCTATATTATATTAAAATATAACTTTTTAACTGGATTTTTATATTAAAAAATATTATTTAAAAAAAGTAATTATATCAAAATTTAATGCATAGTTATATATATATATACATACATACATATATATATATATATATATATATATATATATATTTCATGATTTCTATTTTGACTGAATTAAATTTGATTTAAACTTTTAATTTTTATATTTCTATTGTGAAAAAACTAAAGCACAAAATTATAATTATAAATTTAATTCCAATTTTGTTAATACAATATCTAGAGAAATAGATAACTTATTGAGTAAATTATGCTCACATATTTTTTGCAAATTGTATTTAATACCTCTCAGTTAACAGTACAGTCGTTAACGGCAGTATAATAAAAGGTAGTATCTCATTTCGACCGCTAAATTGGCCTAAGTGGTCGAAATGAAAGATTGAATTTTGCAAAAATGTAGTTTTTTGTTATATTTTTTATATTTATGCATTGAAATTTAGGTTTAAATCGGTATTTCTAAATGAAGAAAAAAAATTGTAATTTTACACTCTGCAATTGAGTGGTAGCAGGGTTGTGCCCTTGACCATATATTATTTTTCGCGTGAAATGATTATCGAAAGAAATTATGAGAACACACTTTATACCAAATGTAATGATTTAATCTCATAACACATTTATGTGTCTAAAGTAATGAAATAGTGAAGGAATCGTACTTGCACAGTCCTGCACCTCTTGTGCTCTTGGAAGACTATTTCAAAAGCTACCCTTGAATTTGATTGCGTGGTGGGCTAGGGTTTCCGCGACCATTTGTCATTTGATTTCTTTTTGGAATAATAAGTGATTGTCCTTGCTCCTTTGAATCACCTTATTGGTCCTATTCTCATGGAAGAGGGGGATTCAAGGGTCAATGATGTTTACCATAATTACATTAAGAATTTTAACAATCTGAAAAGGCCTGTCACATTGTAGAGCATTTGTTTTCTCCTGTTCCCATCCCAAATATATGGTAGTTGATCTTAAAGGAGTTATCCCAAATATATGGTAGTTGATCTTAAAGGAGTTATATATAGTGTTTAAGATAATTCAAAATAATATATTTAAAGTTTAAAAAATAATCGCTTATTATATCAATTAGTGTATATTATTAAGAGTTTGATTGTTTCTTGGGATGTGCATATGAAAAAATTATTTGTTAAGATAAATAAATTTTTTAAATATATCTCAATACTTCAAGTGATTAATTCTTGATTTTCATTTGAGGATATCACCTAGTGGGATCACCAAAAAAATTGCTTATTTTAAGAACCTTTTAAATTAAACTATATTAAATACGCACCAAATCTTCGGACAAAAAGGTTTTGTTGCTAATAGCAAGCCTGTTCAGATTAAGTTTAGATATATTTTTAGGAACAAACAAGGCACCGGAAAAATAAATGTCCTATCGAAGAGGCTTTTCTCATTTTAGAAATACTTTTCAATAATTTATTTTTGGTGAATATATATTTTTCTATAATTATTTTTCATAATTATCAAAATGAATTGAGCTAGCTATTCTTAAAATTTAAATTTAAATTTAACTTTAAGGTGCTTACGTTAATTTTAACTTTGAAGAAAATATGTATTTATTTTACTTAGTTTCTTCTTTTATAAGTATTTATAGGGAAAAAAATCCAAACAAGTTAGCAATGTTTGGTGATCGGTAGTAGGGGTTTTAAACTCTCTCCAACTGGTTGAGCCAAGAAAATAACAAAGCTTCAGCTCACTACCTTCGGGATTAATTATTATGTTAATTTCAAGTGCATGTTTTGTTTCATGAGATGGAATATAACGAGGGAGTAAGTGAATATTCGGATGGTTGTTAGAATTGGAGTGCCCTGTGGAACTTTCTTTCAGTTAGAGATATAAGGTTAATCTAATATAATAGGAAAAAAAAAGAAAAAATATATCATAAATTTAATTTTTTCTGTTAAAAAGTTTAACAATAATAATAATAATTAATACTCCTCGATAATAAAAAATTAAGAATTTAACAAACTCTTCTGGGTTATCTTGTTCTCCAGTCAAATCTACAACACGCACTCCTCTCCTTTCCACATGTATATAGTTATTTTGTATTAACATTCATAATTAACTTTATTTGTGTAGAAATAACATGTTTAGTTCAACTTCTTGAATTCATTCCATGTCTAAAGTACTTTGGTTGGGGTTTCGTGCCAGACTCTGACTCTTGGCGATTGCTGTTGGTAAGTAGTACTTTGTTTCGAAAATTTTAATGAAAATAAACAATACAGGCTAAGTATGATGATCTTTATAATTATTTTTATCTCATAACTATCTTTAATTTTCAATCAAATAATATAGATATATAAATCTAAGCGATATTTAGAGTTTCAATATTAACCACGGAAAAAAATAATATTTAGGAAAAAAGTTCAACAATTATCCATTAGTTGAGACACTATTCTCCATCAACTATAAGTCATAGATGATTTGTTGGTCCAAAAAGGCACCACCCACCATCCATCACCACAAGAAAGCCAAATTACAAGTCATTATTTGGCAAATTAAGAAGCAAAAGTTTTATAGGACGTGAAATAAAGCATCATGATATGCGCTCAATGATATTGATTAATTTAATTAATTTTACGTGACAAATATTCACCGACTCTTGTGTATAAGATATCTCTCGTAATGTCACTTCCGCTTAAGATATGCATATGAATGATAAAAGAAGGGGCAAATTGTTCCTTTTGATTGTTTTTCTCCTTTATGGGGCATAGTGCTTAGTCAGTTTTTTGTCCCCGCCATGTTGTATGGCTATTCAACACAGTCCTGTAACTGAACCCCTATAAAAAAATAGTAAACAACTAACGTCCCCCCCACTACTCTACAATATTCTTTTTCCCACATATTAATAATAGTTTACATTATTATAAAATATTTTTCTCTTTTATTTTCTAATCTTTAATTACTTGTTTAGAAATAAATTAATAAAATTATAATACCTTTTATTAATGGATTAAATACTCACATATCATTTAAAATAAAAATATTAAAATTAGAAATATTTTATCTAACTCTCCAATTTTAATTGAATTTAAATACTTTTAAATTTTGCATTCCATAATTGTAATTCACTTTAACTATTATTTTTTATTTTTTACTATCTTAAAAATTAAAAAATACAATTTTGCAACAGGTAATGTTAATCAATACAATATAACTTTTTAAAGTATTGTAAAGCATGATCAACTTAACTAATGATCAATGCATGTGAAAAAAGGATTAATAAGCTCTCTTTTATGAGTTTTTTTTGTATATAATAATCATGTTGAGGTTTGAATCCATGATCTTATACGCATTACCTTAACTCTATATCATTAGGCTGATCCTAGTAGGTAATTAGGTATAACAATAAGCTCTCTAAGGCCTCAATTTTTTAATGCTATAAAAAACGAACAAAAATGTGCAATCAATGAAAATATTTTTTTAATCTAAAGAGATTTTAATTCTCATTAGACAACAAAAAGTCACTTTACTTAAATTTAATTAATTTGATTTATGTCTACTTAATTTTTTTTTACACAGACAAATTTAATATGATTAGATCATTATACCACATTATCTCGTTAGTTAAAATGATGTGGTAATAAGGTAAATTCACATTAGATGTATGCGTAAAATGTTTTGCCTTCACAATACATATAAATCGAACTAAAAAACTATTATATTTGGACTTCACATTTTTTAAAAATTAAAACCTGAAAATCTTAATATAAAACCTAATAGTTGTCATTGAACTGATATTAAATTATTTTAAAATTTAGCTAACAAAAACTTTTTTAAACTTTATAGATAACAATAAGGGTTAAATATTGTGGTGGTAAGCAAGTACTTTCTTATAAATAGGTGTGAACCTGGGATATGGCAATTGTCGGGAGCAATTCGCAATGAATATTTCTCTTTTGGAAAAAAAAAAATCAGACATGCAACTCAATCAATAATGAGAAAAATTAAAGGATTTTTTGTTTAAAAAAAATCATGTATACACATTATATCGATTGTTGATTACTCATTATTTATTGAAATTCCTTAAATTTTCCTTTAAAGTAAATAATCGTTTTAACTCTTAGTCTTGACTGTGGTTAGAAATAAAAGGCCAACGATTAGAAAGAAAGAAAAAAAAAGGTTGCACTGCGCGAAAAAAAAGAATGGTAGAGAATGTGTATGCGTGTGAAAGATAATTGGAGGACGGAATAAAAACTTTGTTTGTTATAGCAGGTATGTGTTAAGGAGAAATATGTCAAAGAAAAAGGTAGATATATAACGGTTTTGGGTGACAATAGTTAATAGAAATGAATGGTTCTATATAACTCAAGATATAACAAAATGTCTTCGCGGTTTATTATTTGTAAAGACAGTTTACACTTTAGAGTATTTTTATATACATAATACTATCTCATTTTAAATTGTTAATTTAAATAAGATTATTGATTTTTGTAATAATTATATTAAAAAATATATTTAAGATAATTTTCAATTGGTTGGAAAAAAAGTTTCGGTAGCGAGATAATAAATTGATAATACTCACATGGTCACACACCGTTTTTTCAAAAATAAAAATAAAAAAAAGTAATAAAATTTGGACTTAGATCTTTTACACTTTGAATTAGGGGTATAAGGACATGAGTTGAGTTGAATTATATATATATATATATATATATATATATATATATATATATATATATAAACCTAATCTAATTAAACAATTGAATTAAATTGAATCGATTTTATCTTTTTTATTTTATCAATCAAATCTAGTCTAATCTAACTTTAATTTAATTGGTTATTGGATTAGGCCATTAAAAATGTTACTTCTTTAAGTCTTAGAGAAAAATTAAAGAAATTTTTAAATTCAAAAACAAATAAGGATATTTCTTTTATTCATAAGATATTATACTATTTATGTGCTAAAAAGAAAAGAAACCATAAATATATACTGACAGTATCTTTCATAAAAAATTCATTACCTTAAAATAAATAAAAAATGATAAACTCTAAAATAATGTATTAGGTTAAGATAAAAATATATTTTTTTGAGAATGAAATGTGATTAGTTTAATGTTTTTTTATTTTTAATTTAATTGTATACGTGTTTGATTGATTAGATTGAGTTTTGATCAAATCTAAAACTCTAAATGTGTCATCCAATCTAATTTTAGTTGCATTCGTTAAAATAAAACTAATTTAATTCAATGATTTCATTTAATCCACAAAATCAAATTAAATTAGATTGAATTGAGCGGACTAGTTTTGATTCACTTACATCCCTCTACTTTGAATGTATGCGTTAAATTGTGTTTTAGGACCAATTGTTTAATTGATCTACTTAGAGATTGAAGGTTAAGAAAAAAACACAAAAGCAACCTACAATCTTTGAAAAACTATATCCACACAAAAAAATCTTTGAAAAAGAATAGCTAAACATGTTCAATGAATATGTCAGCCTATAGTATATTACAATATATAGTCTCTGACAAAATCTGACTTCAAAGTGCTAGCCAGTAGCGAGCACGTTTTATATCCTACATATTACTGGTTATAGATTTTACTTTTAAATTAATCTAATTGCAATATTATGGGTGACCGTAAAAAGCCACCGAAGCACATAAACCAAAACTGATTACCAAGACATTTTAAAAAAGAACAGTCGCATTAGCCTTAGAAGCATTGAACGGGTAGACATAGCAGAGCTTTGAAGGATATAGATATATATAGTTAATTAATACATTCAAAGCTATGTAGTACTAGTACTATATATATATTTAATTTTTTGTAAACTGATCCACAGCTGTCTCTTGTGTGTCAAGTAATACTTTTAATAGTTACGGAATCACTAACTTACATACTATAAGGGGATAGAAAGAAGAAGTAGCTAGCATTTTACATGTTTCTTGTACATGTAAAAACATCAGAAAAGTTAAATTCCATGGACAATATATTATTCGTAGCAGATGCCAGAGGGGAGAACATGACACTGGGGACAATAAGGAGGAGGAGGAACACGACAAACTAATTAGGTTTATATAATTTATATATATTTGTGTGTATGTGAAATATATACTTACTGGGTCTTGTTAACTAGTGTAGTAGGATATTTTAATGAATTAAAAAAATATATTTTTTATATAAATCATAAAAAAATGAAAAAAATCATAAATAATATAATTTTTTATTTTAAATTTTTTAACTCATGTCCTTAGGATATGGGTTACCATATGTGATAGTTAGTAGTACTAATAAATAATAATTAATTAATACGTGTGCTGATGTGCATGTTTCACTGAAAAAGTACAAATTAATATTAAATGTTAAACAATTGCAACTAATTAACACCCATTTGCCCATTTGAATTGCACCAATTAAAAGGCTAACAAAAATCTCTGAGTCTGTGTGAAGAACGAGAGATGAGTCAAAACAGGAGGACTAGTTAGTTGGGTGTGAGAATTAATAGAGTGGTTCTAGAAAAAGCTGGTGCATAAGCTAAGCTAGGCCTGGATTTGGGTATGTAGAAATTGGCAAAGGATTAAGAAGGGAAAGAGAAAAGCAGGGATTAAAAATGGTTAGAGATGGGAAGCTACTTTATCGAGTAGAGTGTTGGAAGCAACAAGTGTGGGAATCCTGGTGTCAGATTTTATTGGACCCTCTTTCTTCCCCCCTTGGTTTTGTGCACTAATCAGTACACCTCGCCTCTGGCTGCAGTTGCAGTCTTGTGTGTTGTTATGCTTCTTCTGCCTCACTAGCTAGCTACCCTCTCTCTTTCTGTTTGTATGCAAGTGTCTCTCACGGAGTCACGGTTAGATTCAACTCCATCACACTTCATTAATATTCCTTCCTTCAAATTGTGCAACCCCTTTAAATTTCATCATCATTTTATTATATATATACTACTATACACTAGCACTTAATTAAGAAGATCGTAACATATGTCTTCTTTTTACTTAATTAATTCATTTTTGCTTTAATTTTTTGTAATCTAGTTAGCTATATTCAGTTTGGATAGGACACCTTATAAGTTATAACTTCACACACACATAATAGTATATATATATATATATATAATGTTTATTTTATTGTAAAGACAAGTTTGAATTGAAGTTGATTATTTTGGAGTGTGTAATTATATAGTGTCATTTTAGCATATATATGACCCCTTTTTACGTTAAAGAAAACTTTCTCTGCTTCTATAAGCTAATGCCTCGAACAGCACGCAAACTCTTTCAAGAACACAGCAATTGGTTTTGGTATGTGGATGGTGAGAGTACTGCAGACAAGCATGTGCTGTGCAGCTAGCACTCTCTCAAGCAGGTATGTAAAGAGAGAGAGAGTGCAACAATGTGTTTACTAATTAGAAGGGTTTGTTTTGTTTTGTTGGTGATTAGTTCTTGGATTTAACACAAGCAAACACGCATGTTACAGTTATACTATATTGTTTGTTCCCTTCCCATAACGGCACATATATATAATCCTTTTTCCATTCTTTTGCTCCCCTTTTGAGGAGAAATTAGGAAATGTTGGTTTGGTAATATTATTATTATTCCGCCGTTTGTTTTTTCTTTTTTTCAGCTGCATCAATACAAAACATTCAAACACACTATGATAAAATATCTCCCTGATGTGGTTCATACTATTAGGTTTTTGTCACGTGTGATACACGTGAGAATGTTTCACAACATTTTATTTTATTTGTTTATTTGTCTGTGTCGATCTGTAAGATACAGCTAGCTATAGCTAGCTGACTACTCGTACAATATATATATTTTGGAATTCTAATGTGATGGTACCCCGGAGTCTTCAGTCTTTGGCTGGCAAATTATTTAAGATCTATATGTATATCCTTCAAGGATTTAAAGAAAAATTCTTATATTATATTTGTACTCTTATGATCCCATGACAAATTTTAAGGTTATTTTGATTAATTTACATTGACCTTCGCCGGACAGAAGAAAATTCAAACTTACGGCAAGTCTAATCCTGTTTTACACAAACTAATCCCGGCAAGTATTAATGTATTATTGTAGGTTATTAATGGAATACCTTTGTTCCTGATTTTCTCATTGATTGTGACTTATTCTATTATGAGAAAGTTAGAGAATATAGGAGTACGTAAAAAGCTACGTGAGTTTGAAGCTTGACAAATTAAAGACTTTGATAGGCTATGGGGTGTGATCTTTTGTTTGTGTTGATTCATCTCATGTTTTTTGAAAAATGATTAATGAGTGATTATGCAAGCTCTGCATCCTTTTCCTTATAAACCACGGGAAGTTTGCCATCCACAGAAGAGACTTGAAAAAAAAGGGCAAGGTGAGCTGTATCACCTTATGTTATAGTATACAATTTGCGTAGTCTTTACGAATATAATTAAATTTAATTTTAATCATAAAAAAAATGTTGATTATTTTACTCATAAGCTTTGTTTATTTTTAAAAAATCCTATCACCACTTAATTGTGAATAATAAACATTTAGGCATGCCACGTTACTAATCATATTGAGACACACACAAATAAGTGAGAGTTGCCTCCCTATTGTACATAATGGTCCAATATCGAATAGTTTGATACACCCAAACAACTCTTAAGATAAATTTTGATATTGTTTTGTAATCTGCATTTAAGTCATTTAATTTAAAACACTAACTCATACAAAATGATTCCTTATTTATATATATCATTTAAATCCTAATATGAGATCTCCAACATGACATATCTACAAGTATGTCACATTAATAATAAGTAATGATATGAATAATTTTATAAATTAGAATTTGAGAACTACAATAATAAAATAATAGAAAACTAAAATGAATTTGAATTATATTTTTTATTTTTTAGAATATTTATATAAAGTATTTATTAACTTTATTGATGATTGATCTTTATTAAATAAGTTAACTGACATTCTTTAATATAAAGTCTTTTCAATAATGTTTTTTTTCCATGTACAATACTCCAATCTAGATCTTGCTTAAAAGATCTGAATAAGTACATTTGGATCAATGACATGTTAATTAGTCAATTTTAACTATATTTATAGACACTAAAAAATATTATCATAATTAATCCCATGATAATAATCAAATGATAATATTTATTGATATTTTGCGGAGGCTAAATGCATAAACTCTATTCTGTTCATATTTTATATAACAAGTAGAAGAGAATTTCCATACGTTTTCTTCAATGATATATCCCAACCTCGCTTGGAGGAGTATACGGGGTGCAAGAAATGGGTCTTGGAAGAAGTAGATAATTGGCTATTGCTACAGCAAGGTGGGGTTATGGTGCTTTTAAATGCAGAATGGGTGGCTACCTCTTCAAATGTATCGTGTTTACAATTTTTACAAATGTTGATAAGTGTCCTTGTGATATTATTTTAAAAATATAATTAAAAAGAGATTTTTTTTTAAAATGTGTAAAATTGTATTATTTATAATGTTTTTAATTTTTCTTATGATTTCAATAATAAATATTTTTTTCTTTTAATTTCTTCACCATTATCTTAATAAGATTAGTTAACAAAATTCTTCAATTTTTGTCTGTCTGGTATGCACACAGCTGCTGTAGTTCTTATAACATGAAACACCAATGGATAAGGTCACATTAATTTATTAATTCTGTATTTATTAGTGTAGCTCAAAAGTCCATATATATGATCCCTACATGAATCTCAGGCAATTACCAGAAGCATATATATAAAAGCCCTCTCTGTGGTCAGAGAATATGCGGAAAGGAATTATGAATCTTATTCTGTCGAAAGCAATTGTTGCTACAAACCGAAAATTCAATTCGTCTATAGTCCATGTTAGGTGCACGCGCACAGAATTTGCAGCTCATGCCATGCCATGAATTGGTCAAACATATAACCCAAAGTAATTTGGATTGAGGAATCACCCCAAGTTAATTAAACTTCATACTACTTTCACTTTTCAAGTTTAATTTGTTAGTACTTTCTAATAATAATAATAATTTAACAGTTATGTACTTTCTTATATTGATCCATGACAAAAAAGAGAGCCTAAAAAAATTCAAATAACTATAATATGAGTAGGAAAAAAGAAATTCAATTCTTTTAGCAACATCTTCATCTTGTTAACTTTCCTGAAACTCCTTTAATTAATTCTTTAATTTAACTTTTCCTAACATTAAAGCTAACAAAACTTTTAATGTCTAAAAAAATTTAAATATTTTTTCACATGTAATATTTTATATTTGTATGTATCAATTAGTAGGGAAAACATTTTTAGTAATAAAATATATTATTTTTATGTAAATTGTGTCTATTTTATTTATAAAATATATATTTATCGTACTTATATACACAAAGGACCATTGACTAATTTTTGAATGATAAGAAAAGGGATCTCTAACTATTATTTCACCATGAGTTCATAAAATATTAGGATTAACTTTGACTAATCCAATACTTATTTTGTTTTACTTTTACTTGTATGAAGTAAAAAAAAATTATACGTTCTGAATTTTTTTTCTTTCATAGGAGTCAAACTTGAGTGCTAAAAGGTACAGCAATTTATGCACACTTGTTACCAATTGATATAAACACACTTTGAAAAATAAGAGAAGCAAACAGTCACAAAATCAATATAAATAAATAAAATTTAAAAAGCGACTAAGTTATTATGGAATCACAAATATGTATAAGTAATTAAAGTCAAATATAAATATTGTGAATTATTCACTCACTCACTGTATAAATGTCATTGTGAAAAAAAGTATTATATTAAAAAAAATGAATTATAAATTTTAGACTCATCCTCAATAGTATGAATTTTTTATGATAAAAATTGAACGTCGTGCAAATATTATGAATCAACGTCAATAATATGATTTATCACACTATTAAGGACTCTATTAATATAAATAAGTTATGATATTTATATTGATGATTTAATTTTCATTAAAAAAAACAAATATAATGATAAATATTAAGTGTGTGAGGTAAGTTTCACCTTTCTTTATATAAGCACCTCTTTGAGATAGAAATTATCATAATGATTTTTTTATTATTATTTAAATGAGCTCTTTCAATTTGTATGTTTCAACAATTTTTTGTATACATACAGTCATCATTATTATAACATAAAAGCGGATAATATTGTGGTTATAACTTTGTAGGATCCCACTGAAATCAAACAACAAGAAAGGGGAAATTTGCATGTGGTGGGAGCAACTACAAAGTTTTCCATTCGATTCAAAATCCCAAATGTTGAGAGGCCCAAGCACAGGAAAAAGAAACGTAATCGTCATGATTCTTAATTATGGACCTTGTGCTTGATATAACAGAAAACATTACTTGACCATAATCATGACATAACTGCAGAAGGCTCTACCTAAATCTACAAGAAGGTAGTTGTTAATAGTAAGATTTTTGTAATTAATCATAAACTGGGGTGCGAAAACATGCATGAAAACAAAAAATTAAAATAATTAGTATAAACGTACTTTATTGGTAGCACACGTAGAAGATAAACGTTTATTCGCAATTCTTTGTGAGCACAATAACATTTGACAAAGATGTTTCCTCTATAAAAAGATAGAGAAAATAATGAGACTTAGGGTTTATTTGATATGATAGAAATGAGAGAGATAAAATAGGTAAGAAATAGAAGAAAAAAAACATTTGATACAGGAAACAATGGTGGGGAGAAGATATATATAAAAAGGTGTGGACCCAACACATTTTTATTTCTTTGCAAATTTATGCGAAAATTTGTTAGTAATTACGATTTTCTTTACTGTTGTATTTTGACTATTTTTTTTGAAGGGTCGCTAAGCACTAGTTAAGTAATAATTTACCGAAAATTAATAATTAACTATACATATATATAATATATTGTGTAAGTTTTAAAATGATATATTAGTACCAAATAATAATAAAATATATAAATAAAGGTTTTGCTTTTATTAAGAGTGATATATAATCTTTGTTTTTTTAAGACTTAAAGTCACTAATAATTAAAATTATTATTTTTAAATATTTCGTTTTCAATCTTATTCATCTTTATCAACAAAGTCAAATACTTAGATTTTCTAATCATGCCAACTAAGATTTAATCATTGACCATGAATATAAAAAAAAGACTTTATTAAAAAATATAAAATTTACCTTTAATAATTTTTAATATCTTAGAAGAGACTGAAGAGACTAGTTTCTTCTCTTCTGATTAGTTGGAGATATTCTCGGAACACCCTAAATCTTATTTTTCTTTTTTCTTTTCTATTTATTTAACTGAATAGATTACTTAAGTTATTGGTGTTACTTGCATGTCGGTAATAATCTAACAATATAATATAATAAACTGACCAAATATTGCACGACAAAAAAGAATGGGAGAAAACTCAACTTTTTGTACAAACTTTTTTACACCTAAAGTAGTCTCTCTCAATAAGAGAAGACGCAACACAGCTCAAATACAATACAAATACGATACATACGGTTCCCCAGAGCTCGTAATCGTACGTTTTAATTCTTTTCAAACCATTTGAACCAGTCATGCAGCTGCTTCATTGACAGACAACAGTTTCCTCCCTTCTTTTATCCTCCTGTAACAATTAAAACATTAACTGTAAGCATAAAAAATAGAGTTAATTACCAAACAATCATCAAATATATGATACAAGTAGGTTTACGTTAATCATGTACATTTCACGTTTTTACTTAGTTTATATTTTCTAGCAAAGATGTTGGAATGGGATTTGGCAGGAGTATTGAAAATATATGCTTATTGCCTCATTGGTAGCATCTACCTAGCTAGCTATATCTGACTCTGAGTAATGGAACTCAAATAATATTGTTATATATTTCAATACCTAATAAATAGATTTGAAAAGCAACTAATTTCTTCTAATAAAGAGGCCACAGATGAGAGTGCTGCAAAACTGATACAATGATAAGTTTTTACTATGTACGTATATTACTGTGCTTGGGAGTCATATGCAAAAACTTTGACCAGGTTAGTTTTTATTTGGATATGGAAGGTCTGTATGTGAATGCATTGGTTTAACTTTCTGGAGTGTTATTATTTTCTTGAGTACTTCTAGTTCTCACAGCATCAATAAGAAAAAAAATGAAAAGCAACTTCCTTTCAATAGTACCAGCCAGGCAGCTAGCTTGGGTCTAAAAGATCATCTATATGTAAATTAGTCAAAAATGTTCTTTTCATCCCAAAAATACAATAGATCAAAAGATTTCCATATCTTGTTTTCATAATTTTGGGGCGAAAGATCCTATTGCTTTGATTTATTATTATTATGATTATTATTTCTTTTGGTCGTTTACCATCCTAATTCAGAAACCACCCTAAACCTCTGAAGAACATTATATTACAGCCACAGGCCACTTCATCCATAGAACAGAACCCAGCCCAAACGCCAACAAAGCCCATCGGTTCTCAAAATACCTATACAAAGAATGAGCTTCTTTAAAATAAAACAGTTGTCAAAACTTGTAGTGAGGCCTAACCCCAATTGATAAAAATGTGGGAGATTCTACTTGCAAGCCCCCGTTTTTTTTCTTTGCACTCCCTTCTATTCCCCCCCCAAGAAATACTTTTATATTTAAAACTAACCACTGATGGTATTGGAAATTACAAAAAATAAAATTTTCTTTGAATACTAGTTTATAATTGTTCACTATTAATTAAAATAAGTTAAACTGTAATGCAATTCATCAAAAGAAAATATTATAGTTTATAAATATAGAGTAATATATAGTTTTCTCGAAAATATAAATAATAAACAAGGACTCAAACTTCAAAGAAAATATTTATTGGATTAAGTATTCACAAATATAAATAATTAATTATTCAATCGTAAATATAATCATTCATCAACAGAAGTTTTTAAAATAATAGCCCTCGTGTTTTTGTAATCAAAGTCAAGTTACAGTAACATGCATGCAGTTGACAACTAACGCATTTGCATGTGCATATGAGGATTTACTGTTCCTTGTGTTGCACCTAAGCTATTCCTTCATACAAACGCAAAGTGCCACGACCATAACAGAACAGTACCCTTTGACATCAACAGCATGAACCTCGTTATTTCATCGTATCATCTTCACAACCTAACATTTTCTTCACCAACATGCAGATGCAGATGCAGATCTTAACAACAACACGTGCTCATTTTCTTCTCTCCTTCTTCTTCCTCAACTCTCTTCTTTTCTCATCATCCTTTATTCAAGGTATACATCAATTCACATATAACATCTCAATGCGTGCTTAATTCTTATCTTCTCTACCCCGGCATAAAATTCTGATCAGCTCTCATGCACCCTTTGTGGTTCTAACTTTTAGGTTTCCAGCCACTGCCAGCACCAACCTCTGGTGGTGATCTTGATTTCGAGTCTCCTTTGTCGCCACCGGCGCTTCCGCCTGTGCCTGCCGACGGTGGTGGTTATGGGTCTGCCCCCACGTCGCCCGCAGTGATTGGGCAGTGGCACGAAGGCTCTCCAGGAGCTCCGTCGCCAATCCCGGAAAATGGGGTGGGTGGCGACAGAGATGAAAGCACCGCCCGTGCTCCGTCAATGGACGACGGCAGCGTAAGGTGGTGCTCGGTGACGGACCAACTGGAGGAGTGTCGGTTCTTTGTCGGTGTCATTGACCAATTAACGGGCTACAAGTGGAAATGGTAATTAAGTTAGCTCTCTAATAAATTATATTGTACTTATGAAAAAATATATTGTATTTATATATGACTATGGGTTTACATTACAATGTGAAAAACTATAAAGGATATTTACATAATCAACTATCAAAAGTCATGTTAACAAATTTTGGTTGCTAGTTTAAAAATTTATTAGTATATATGTTTAAATTAAACTCTTTATTTGTTAATTAGTAAATATTGAATTTAATTAGAAAGTAGTTACAGTGTAAATGTTTTTTATATTAATATGTTCAATTACATTACATGTTAGTATAATAAGTTTATTAAATTTTATAATATTTACTTAAAGTGTTTGTTTTATTCTTGTTACGTACTGTTTATTTTAGAATATAATATAATTCATTTAAATTATTTTGATTTACAGAACTGGCTTTAAACTAACCAGTTTTAGACGGATGCATTATTGATTAGTGATTACCGATGTCACAAAATTCTTTCCTTATCATTCACTGAACATAATCAACTTTTAGAACTAAACTTATTCCACATTCTAGCTTCCACTTTTAAGAAAACAATTTCAACTTTCCCTAGTAAAATAAATTGACAGAGCTACTCATAATTTTCCTTTTAAAATGTTTGGCTGCTTCTTACACCGAACATATATAGTTGCGGCAATGTTTATTTTCTTTATGGGAAACTTGAAGTTGATGGTACCCTCAAAACCCTTTTGAGTGTCTTCCTTCTTCATATTCAAGCAAATTAACAATTGAAAAAAATATGAAAATGCAACTATATTTCAGAGGTATGTATAGTGATACGATTATTGATTCTTGTGTCTTTAGTGTCCAAAGAGAAAAGGCCCAAGATTGCATGGAGTCAATTAAGAAAGGAGAAGCAGATTTGGTGAACTTAGAAGCAGGGCTTGCTTATAATGCATTCATTAACCACTCAATGAAAGCCATAGCCAATGAGATGTACTATGATCACTCCAAAACCTATAAAGCAGTTGCAGTTGTAAACAGAAAGGCGTGTGAGAACAACGAAAAGATCACTTTAATGGACTTCAAAGGCCACAAGTCTTGCCATGGAGGTTACTCCACAGCAGCAGGATGGAACTACCCCATCAACTATATAAAAAATTTAATTAACAATGAAGAACTGAATGACAGAGAAATTGCAACTAGTTTTTTCTCTAGTGTTTGTGCTCCATCAGAGGTTGAAGGTTTTGATATATGCAATGCATGCAGCAAAGAGAATGAAACATGCCCTGAAAAGGGTTTGTACTCTGGTCATTCAGGAGCTTTTAGGTGCCTTGTAGAGGAATTGGGAGACATTGCTTTTGTCAAGGGTGACACTGTGTTGTTCTATTCTATGGAGGGGCCTCATAGCCAATTATGGTCAAGCAAATCTGTTAGAGACTTCATGTAAGTAATTTGCATTAGGAATTTTTCACATAATAAAGTAAATGTGTTTCCTCAACTGAAATTATTCAATTGATTAACTGCAGGTATCTTTGTCCTCAAGGGGGTTGCAGAGAAATCAATGGCTATCCTGGAGATTGTTCGTAAGTAATTCTTAACACTTGGTTAATGATTTGCGCCTATAAATCCTTGCTTTCATCTTAGTTTTAACTGCATGTTCATTGTTCAATATGAGAAAATATTCATTCCAGGTAAAGCTGCAAGCTACATACACTCACGTGAGTTTTGTTTATCTTCTCTTGATTCATAACCAGATTTGGAGCTGTTCCTGCAAATGTGATAATGGCACATAACTCAATGCCCAACAAAAAGAGAGAGCATATTTTAGAAACGTTAACGAATAGTAGTTTGGTGGATGCTCTTTATGCCCCAAACAACGTTGCGATTATTCACCTATTTAGTCCAAGGTAAAACAGGATATCTTGGTATGAGAACTTCTTTTGCTCGACTTACTTATATTGTGGTCTATAGTAGGTTTTAATATCACAGTATATGGCATTGTGAGTTAAACTTGATGAGTTAAAAGTAAAATTGCAAAAGTACCGAGTACAATGGCACTAATAGAAATATGTCTCACAAATTCAACTCTCTATGGCAGTACTCAAGGACTAGCCATGATTGAAAAGGTCACAAGGCTATATCTGGGGAAATCAGCTTCAATCTCACAGAGCATACTAAAATTGAATGCTCCAGAAACCAGATTCGCCTCATATAAAGCAGATAATGGTTCAGGTAAAGTCTGATTCCATCATCTATTTTGAGTAATATATTTATGATAGAAGAAATCATAGTTTATTGCTGCACTAACTTACCCCCGTACGCCTTAACAGATGAATCTTCTTCATCTTCATATATTTGCCGTTCGCAAGTGATGACTATGCTCTCACTCCTGATGTTACCGCTGATACTTGGAATCACTCCAAAATAGAAGAAACTTGGTATTATTCTATCAAGTTGCTGCAAGTACTATTTTGTTTGATGTGGGTAGTATTGGCAAATAAAAAAAAAATTAACATGATGAGCTGCGGATAAAAAAAAAATCATGGTTTTGCATTTAATTCCTTTCCTGTATTTGTAGGTTTCAATAATGAAAAGTAGTATTGTTCACAGAATTCTAAGAAATTTGCCAATTTTGGATAAAAAATGTTCCTTTTTTCCATTTAAGTTTATCACCTTGTTCATTGCCAACCCGCTTGTACAGATATTTGAGGACTACATACCCAGAATCAACCTGCTATACCAGTTTTTACAGTTTAATCAGCTTATGAATGAAGCTTTATACACAAGGCACATAGGAAAATATATAGTAGGGAGATTATCAGTGCTCCATGATCAAGCAAATTGCCCAGGCCCCACGAACAAAATCATTCGGCCAAATAGATATATAGTTAATGTTTATGTCACATATATTTAACAGCCTCATTTGTGGGCATGAACTAGTAAAGTAAAGGTCATGGAAGAAATTTGTATATAAAATATAAATATGCTCTACTTTCTGCGATGATTATATGGAAAAACTTTTATGATCTCTATGATCACCAAATGTTAGAGTTGTAATAATTTGAGTTTTTTTTATACAGTTAAAAATGCTTATATTTTCTTTGATCAAGCTCTAAGATACTTTTATGATAGTTCTTTTTGCTGGCATGGCAAAGGCTAGTAGTAACTAGCAAATGATTGGTACATAGGCAGGCAAACAATTCAACATTCAAGTCAACAAAAATGTAGTAGAGTGACAATAATTATCTCTCTTTTTTGAAAGAGCTAGACAATAATTATGGTAAAAGTGTATCTAACATTATTTATGATGGCCTATTTATAAGGATATTTAAGAGACTCCAAAACTATAGCACTGTGAAAGTCATTACAGGGATCCATGATGCCAATAACATCTCAATCTAAGGGTATAAGTTTTACAATAAATGACTATAAAGTACTTATAATTTATATTCAAACATGTCTTATTGTCATTACTTATAGTTCTCTTTATATCCTATTTAATTAGGTATCTGGTTGGCTTCTATTTAGTCCTTTACTAATAGAAAAAAACAATATCCACCTCAATTTGGAGCGAATGAAGAGGAAGATAAAGAAAAAGAAATTGATAATTGTGATAAGTATGAGATGAGAAAAAAATACAAATAAAAGTATAAATTAAATAAAAATGAGACGGAAGAGAAAATAAATATATAATAGACCACTTTCATTGAATTACAAATTGTTAGATAATTGTTTCAAACTTCTCCTTTGATCTTGAAATGTTTTATTAGTTTTGTTAATTATTAATATTTATTTTAAGTAAGATATTCTTATAATCGAAAGATATGAGGTTAATCTTTAAGATATAAAGTCATCAACATCACAAAAGTAAATTTTATTTCCTTTAATAAAATCTTTTTCATATGTATGATCAGAAAATCAAATATCTGTTAATATGATTAAGAAATTTAATCTTTTACCAACTGAAATAAATCTTATTTGTAGTTATTATTGCTGTCATTCTTCACGGTGCTTCTCTCAATTTGGTCCATCTCATCCTTTGAGGTTTCAAAAACCCAAATAAACAAAATTTCCGCCATGCGCAATGCGTGTTAACAAGTCGAAGTAGACCATAAACCCATCTAACCTATAAGCTTGAAAATTGTATAGGATTTCACGAAGATATAACGTTTTTGATGTATTATCGGACTTAAAATATTAATATGTATTTATAATGATAATAAATAAAATAAAAAGCAAGTCATAGAATAAAAAATGAAAAATAATTTAAAAATATCCGAAATTGTTGCAAAGTACAATCGAAATATTTTTGAGAGATTTTTCAATATACCATGATTCAAATTAAGTTCATTAAAAAAAACTTGGTAGCAAGAATAAAATAACAGTTGAAGTGAAAATCAATGTTAAATTTTTGGGACACGTGTCAGTGTCACATTAAACAAAGTAAGATTTGTCATATATTGAAATAAAATGAATATTATCGTTAATTAATAAGATCTAATACAATTAATAGATAATTAAATTTTTTAAACATGTTGACAAGTTTGATTTTTTAGTTATATAAATGAAGAATTTTTTTTATTAGAAAAGACAAAATTTATTTTGATAATCTTTATATCTGGAAGATTAATTTCATACCTTTCCACTGCGAGGTTATTTTTCTTTCAGACAAAAAAAAAATGAATACTATATCGCTGGAATTGAAATAAAATAAAATAAAAGAATGGTTTTAAGTGCAAATGCAATTGAATTGTTGGTTAGTCGAGAGAGTGAGTTATTTTGTGATGATCATCGTCTATCGTATCCCAACTTTACCCCACAGCCACACACACAAACACCACGCCACTGTTACTTTCTCTTCTCTCCTTCACTCACATTCACTTCAACTTCGACGCCGCCCATCATGGCGTCAGTGCTAGCGCCACCGTCCCTCTCCGTGCGCGCTTCCTCGAGCCGCCGGCATAGGAAGAAGCAGCAGCAGAAGCGAGCATGGGGAGACTTCAGCCACTTGGCTCAGGTGGTTCGCAAGGACATGGAATTCCTTAAGAGAGGAATCGATAACGGTGTTGCGTGGGCCAACGAGACCTTCCGCATTCCCGAGGTTGCCAAGAAAATGGACGACGTCGTTTGGCTCCGCAATCTTGAAGACCCTCACTCTCCTCCTCTTCCTTCTCCTTCCTGGCCCCAACCTTGGTACCCAGGTTTCCCTCCCTAATTCCATCTCAATTTCCCGCTTCTCACTCTTCAACTTGCTATATAATTGATGTCTTCAGTGAGAATTCGAATAGCGTTAAGTGATAACTGATAAGCGCTCTAAGAGTGTTAAGTTGCAGGACTAAGTGGAGTGGATTTGCTCTTGTATGATCTCAAGGCTTTGGAAGCGTATGCTTCTTACTTCTACTATTTGTCTAAGCTTTGGTCCAGGCCGCTCCCTCAAGCTTATGATCCTCAGGAAGTTGCTCAGTATTTCAGTGTTCGGCCCCATTTGGTCACCCTTCGTGTTCTCGAGGTACTTGTTTTGTTTCACTAGTCATTCTGTCTACCACTCTTCCATTTTCATTCATAAATCATTAGGTTAAGTTGTCAATATTTAATTGAACTATAATGTGTCAAAATATTTGTTTTATCTAGTTTTCCTTTAGGATTGACTCACTACGGCCTAAGGTTTAGGAAGGATTCTAGGTCCAATTGTCTCATGCAAGCAATAGTTGTTTGTTCCTTTGTTTTCTTAAGACAAAATACCCTTTATAATGACTTTGACAATAGTTGGATATAGTCCATTCTCAATTCTAATTAATGACATTAGAGCCATCCTAGCCTTGATGTTTGGCCACATGGAGCTGTCCAATCCTATAAGTTTCATGGTCCAAATATCTAGTTCTGGGTGTGAAGTTAGTGTGTTAAAATCCGGCACTGGTTGGTATATGGGCAAAGTATCCCTTAAAATGACTTTGACAATCCTTCTCCTATGAGTTATCTTATGGGGTTAAGTTGGACAGTAGTAGAAAGTACACACACACACACACACAAATCAATTTACATTGATGTGGGTTACATCCGTTCTTGCATCATCAATAACTTTGTATGAAATGTGATTTTTATTCGATCTATTGTTGAATTATAATTATATATTACTTAAATTATTTGTGTCAAATCTTGTTAAAATTGGACAGCAATAAAAAGATAATCAAGTAATTCCTAATATCATATATTTTAAAAGTATATATCATGTCAATTTTGATATGCATGAGTTAGGTATCAAATAATTTGGGATTAATCTAAAATTTTGCTGTTATATACTCCCTGCATCCCAAAATAAGTGTCGCATTTGGAGAGAAAAATTGTCCCAAAATAAATGCCGTATTTGGCTTTTCAATGTAATATTAATTGCTCTTTTCCACTAATTCCCCTGATAAATGTCACTTTAGTTTTTGAATGTAATATTAATAGTTTAATACTACTCTCTTTCATCTATTTAATAAGGTTAGTTTTGTAAAACTAATATTCTCTTTCATCTATTTATTAGGCTTGGTCTGTGCAAAACAACCTAGGGCAACACTTATTTTGGGATAGAGGGAGTATGATAGAAACTTTTAATTCAATAGTGGGTTTTTTTATATATCCAGTAAAAGATTATTAAATGGTGTAAAAGTGAGTGTAAGTGTTTACCTCACTTTGGTTTAAACTATTTCCTCCTACACATATACACATATTGCAATGGGTCTGAAATTGTTTCAAAATGCATTCTGTTTCTTGAAGTGCATCCTTATTGAGTTATATTTCATTCTGGAAGGTACTTTTCTCCTTTGCCACTGCTATGATCAGTATTCGAACTTCAGGATTTAGGAAGTTTCTACGGCTAATTCCTGAAGAGGATGTGGATGATGCATCATCTCAGTATAATTTTGGAATGGTGTTAAAGGAAACATTGCTTAATCTTGGCCCTACCTTTATAAAAGGTGCGGATTTGAATCTATTTGACATCTTAATATGATTGTTAAAATAAATTATTATTCGTCATTTAATTATCATGCTTTAGATGACTTTTGTAATTCCTATTGCTTTAAAAACAATTGTTGGGGCTTTCATTTCTCTCATGCAGTCACAAGATTATCAATATACTTGTTACATTCATTTGATTGCTGATGCAGTTGGTCAGTCCCTTTCCACAAGGCCAGATATCATTGGGGTTGAGATGTCCAAGGTTAGATTGAAAACTGTCTTTATTGCCATTTATTTACTGTCAAACATTTCTTCCCCTTGATGAATTTGGAAAGAGAGGGAAAATTATTGGTTGTTGGCAGCAATACCATCTTGTTTTTTATGATAATATGTGGTTCTAAAATTTATCAAATTTATTTGTGACCACACTTTGAATATGTAATTTATCAGCAACACTAATTTGCATAAAAGTTTTTTTTTTTTTTTTTCATTTGCCTTCTATCTCTGTTTGTTTAGATGAAACTTCTGACAAAATATACTGTAACTGTAAGTTATAGAATTTCATCTGAACTCTTTGAATAACATTGTGCCTTTCTATCACGATTGCAATGCTACTAACATTTTGAATAATTGGATTGGCAATACATGTATATACATTTCAATTGTGTTCTTCTTGCAGGCATTGTCAGAATTGCATGATCAAATCCCTCCTTTTCCCAGGACTGTTGCTATGAAGATTATGGAGGAAGAATTTGGTTGTCCTCTGGAATCATTCTTTAGTTACATTTCTGAGGAACCTATAGCTGCTGCATCATTTGGTCAGGTACTTTTTGCTAGGACAAGGGAGTGCCATTTATAATTAAATATTATTGCTGAGAGTTGGATGCTTTTATTTGGAAGTGTTGATGTGATGATATATGTGTCTTGCTCATATATGTTTTTGTATTTTCTAGGTTTACTTTGCCCGCACTACTGATGGTAATAATGTTGCTGTAAAAGTTCAGCGTCCTAATTTGCATCATGTGGTGGTGCGGGATATCTACATCCTTCGCCTTGGGGTTCGTATTTACTATTAAAGTCTAGTAGCATTTTAATTTTTACTTGTATTACTCTACCCTGCATGAAATTCTAAAATGAGTATTTAAATTATCCTTTTCAGTTGGGGCTGCTGCAAAAGATTGCCAAGAGAAAGAGTGACCCTCGCCTGTATGCTGATGAACTAGGGAAAGGTTTTGTCGGTGAATTGGATTACACTTTAGAGGCTGCAAATGCTTCAAAGTTTCTGGTAATAAATGAATGACATATCAATTGGAGCTTTATTATGTTTACACTTTACATATTGATGAATTCTAGAACTGCACAATTTAGAGGTTTGATGAAATCTTTTGTTAGGTTTTAACTTTTAATGTGAAGCTAGCTTGAATTGGTTTCTGACAAAAATCACAAAACAGCGGTACATGTTTTGCTCTTTGAATTGACATGTTATTGCTAAGTGCAGGAAGTTCACTCTTCCTTTACTTTCATGAATGTGCCAAAAGTATTTCCACATTTAACTCGAAAGAGAGTTCTGACCATGGAATGGATGGTTGGTGAAAGTCCAACAGATTTGCTCTCTGTGACTGCTGGAAACTCTGTTGGAAATGTCTCTGAATATTCAGAAAGGCAGAAATTAGATGCAAAAAGGCGTCTACTTGATCTGGTATGTAAACAAAAATGCAATTATCCATTTTTTGTCTTCACATTGTGCAGAAATATTGTATATCTTGGATGTTAAATAATGTCCTGACTATTGACTTTTGGTAGAAACCAATTGGACTATTGAAGATAATCATTATTTTTCTAATAGAATTACAATAAAGTATGTATTAAAAGGAAACTTGTGGCCATCAGATACTGTATAGTTTCAATTACAAAATAAATAAGGCTCTGGATTGAGGTAGTGGTAAAATTTTTTCATCAATCCTCCGTTTAGCATATTTGACCATTATTAATCAACTGTAATTTTCTCATTGATTCTACTAAAACCTTGCTTTGTTCGATGTCTGAGAGTGAGTGTTTCACTATATTGAAATTGTCACATTCAATTAATTTTTCATTTCTTTTACATATTGATTAACTCAGGTCAGCAAAGGCGTTGAATCAACATTGGTCCAGCTTCTTGAAACAGGCTTATTACATGCTGATCCACATCCTGGTAACTTGCGTTACACTTCCTCAGGACAAATAGGGTATTTCTTTTTCCTTCCCTATTAATTCTGAATAAATTATGGTTTCCCTTCATCACAAAAATCTAAAAGAATTTTTTACTTCTTTGTATGTGTGACAGGTTTCTGGATTTTGGTTTGCTCTGTCAAATGGAAAAAAGGCATCAGTTTGCTATGCTGGCTTCAATAATTCATATAGTAAATGGTGACTGGGCATCCCTTGTCCGTGCTCTGGTTGATATGGATGTTGTGAGGCCAGGGACAAATATCCGACTTGTTACCCTGGTATAGCACTTGTATCTCAGGATTTAATAATCTTGCAATTGAATATTTAAACCAAATAAGAACAGCATTCTCATATACCTGGTTTTTTGTTATTCTGAAACTTATGTTCACACAACGACTTTCTGAATGTATATTAAATTTTCAGGAACTGGAACAAGCCTTGGGAGAAGTAGAATTTAAAGAAGGAATTCCTGATGTGAAGTTTAGCAGGGTGAGAATCATCTTTAAGAAGAATAGTAATTGAATTATGTGTGTCAGATGACTGTGCAAACCACTGTCTGTGAGTGTCAAGGAATATGGAAATAATAAGATTCCTAACCAATTTTGGACCAACCTACTAAAATATAATGCATCATCCAGTATCTGAAAATAACTATAACTGAAACGAAAATTACACTTGTAAAACTAAAATGACTATGAGAACTTTCCAAAGTATGTGCAGTATCAGAAATCAACCACGTATGCTTAGTTTTCTATATTTACTATTATTTTTGCTTTCGCAAACTTCCTGAGTTACTGAATTTTGGATGAATTTTTTCTCAAGGTTCTCGGAAAGATTTGGACTGTAGCACTCAAGCATCATTTCCGCATGCCACCATATTATACACTTGTCTTGCGATCCCTAGCTTCATTGGAAGGTAAACTTTCAATACCACACATAGATTACTTCTTGGTTGCTCATTTATTGTCATACTAATAAGTTATGCTTCTATTCACCATGTATGCATCAACATGTAGTGATGTGAAATATTTGTATTTGTCTTGAACCAACAATCCCAAAAGCTTAAGTTGTTAGGTGAAGGTGCATGAATGTTTATGCTATATTTCTAACACACCCACCCACATAAGTGGCTTTTGGACCTGAAGTTTGGATAATGCACAAGTTCATCTACCTTGTGCTAAAATTCAACTTTTTATTAGAAGGATGGGATAAACAAGGATTGAACTCTAAACCAATTTAGTCAGAGACTTCGATAAAGTTTAAGCTGTAATGTAAAGACCCATGAATAGTTCCATACTATATTTCTAATCATAGTGAATTTATTATATTTTCCTTACATTATCTTTTAACTCATGTTTTGCTTTGAAACAATTTCAGGCTTGGCTATAGCTGCAGATACAAATTTCAAGACTTTTGAAGCTGCATATCCTTATGTTGTTCGGAAACTTCTCACAGAGAACTCAGCCGCAACAAGGAATATATTGCATTCGGTATTATAAGACCTTGAACAATGAGTTCTGTGCCAACAGTCTGATTAACTGTAACAATAAACATCTCATCATGTGTTTGTTCTTATTTGCTGATGTTACAGCATAGAGAATATATTCTGAGCACTTTTCTTTGAGAAAAAATGAGAAGAAATTTAATAATATGTTTTTATATATTAATCCTGTTCAAACTTTAGCCACACATGATTTTTTTTTAACATGTCTTGTCAAATCAATCATCATAGTTTTGCATATTCATCTATGTGAACTACTAGACATCATCTCATGGTACTGATGGCTGTTATGAATGTGTACTCAATACAGTTTCTTCTTAATATATCCTAGACATCATTCATTTTTTTCCTCTTAACTCTGTTTTCTCCTGTTAAGGTGCTTCTAAATCGAAGGAAGGAGTTCCAGTGGCAAAGACTTTCCCTGTTCTTGAGGGTAGGGGCAACTAGGTATGTCTTAGTGACATGCCAGGGAGTATGCTCTCTGGGAAATAGCTCTGTTTTTTCTAATCTATATTTTATATTTTTTTTAATGCTTAGTTTCTGACCTAATATTTATCTTTTTTCTACAATCTATCTACTTTGTATTTTCAGTTTCATCTACAAACTATGTAGTAAACAGCAAGTCTCTTTGATTGAAAAGATTAAAATGAAAAATGCCAATTGTTATGTAATTCAAATTAAACACACGGTGGTATGCACCTGAAGCTCTTTCGCGGTGCCTCTTCTAAATCTACACAAGAGTTGGTTATTGCTGTTAGTGGTGTTGCTCTAATGTTCTCCTACCCATTCCTTTAAGCCATTATATTATGCAAAATAACCATTCCAATTGGTTATTTTCCCTTTACAGTAAATATTTTTAACATGAGTTTCTTATTTGGAATTATCCCAAAATTTGTCCAAGTCTCCTAACCAAATTCTTTGACAGTCCTACACCATCAAAATACAGTTTTCTTAACCCTCTAGGTCCTGTACTGTTGATATTGCTACTCATCCCAAAGACATCTTCACTAACTTGCAATAAGGTTGAACTTCATTCACAAACATATGCAAAGAATCAAATTTTCATTGCACCAAAACACACTAAATTTTTACAGTACCATTTTTATACATTTGTTATTTTGTCGTGAAAGCTCCCTTTTCTACAAATACTGACACTCTACAGGTAAATCTGTAAACCTAGTGCCTAATAACTGTCTATTTCACTTTTTTCATGCACTCAAGCTGCAAGAGACATATATTCCTTAGGCTGGCCCGCTTTAGTTAATCCATTATTACTTAATAAATTGTGATTTTTTTACTGTTTTGGATGTAGTGTCTCATACTTTTAATATCTTGCCAGGAAAGCCTTGCGACTAGTAGCATCAAATAGTGAGACTTCCCTTGATCATTCAACAAATAAGGCCACTGATACAATTGATGTTGCATATTTGGTTTTGAGGCTTTTACCATCCAAAGATGGTGTTGCTATCAGAAGACTTCTCATGACTGCTGTGAGTTCCTATAAGCTGCCTATCTTGCTTCTTTTATGTACTCAGATTCTGTCACCATTCCTATCTTATTTGTCTATATTGGTTGTTTGTTATGTCCAAGTGCCCCTCCATACATAGCAATAGATATATGGTTAGTATATTTGCTATATGGGGTTGTAAATGACGAATTGCTGATTTTGTGCAAACGAGGTTACCAAATTCTCTTGTAGGCTGGCTTTGATTTTTTTTTTTTTTTTTTTTTTGTGTATCTGGATTAAATTAGTTCCAGTTTATTGTCATCACATTGTACACAGCTTACCAGGTTGCCCAAGCTTCTAGTGGATTCATTGTTAATAACTTTTATAACTTTTCATTGTACCACTACCAAATAAAATATTTTACTATGACTATGTTTATTATACTGAGTCTTGCATTATTAGTTGGAGTGTTTGATTACTGCAGTGTATTATTAGTGGGCAGGGAAAACAGAATATGCTTGTGCTTGAAGATTTTCTTTGGTTGGCCAAAATATTTATATAATGTATGAAACTTACTTTTCATTGAATGAACAGGATGGAGCTTCATTAATCAAAGCAATGGTCTCGAAGGAGGGAAAGTTTTTCCGCCAACAACTCTGCAAGATCATAGTTGACTTACTGTACCAATGGATGGTTAAATTATTTGGACAAGGAATTACAGTTACTCAGTATTCCCGGGTGGTATTGGCTAATGGACCTAGCAACAAAGAATCAGGTCTATCCCCTATGTCATCTTTGCCTACATATGATTACAATTCCATCTTTAGAGACCGGCGACTTCGAGTGATATTCTCTAAGGTTCTAAAATCGGCAAGTAGGGATAAAATATTGATGCTGCGGTTCTCCTGGGCTTCCCTTCTAATAATTATTACAGCTTCAACTTTGGCTTGCCACCGGCTTGTTGTGTCTCTATCTGAAGCTTACTTGGGCAAAATATTTGATGCTCCCAAGAGATATGCAGTCAGTGTATGAAATTTTGTCAAAACATTCAGTTTTCTCAGCAGAAAGAGAGCATTCTTATCCAACAACAATTTTCAATAAGGAAAAAGAAAAAAAAAAGTTTATTTATATGGATGACAGCAAGTGAAAGTTCGTTGTTTACTGCTAACAAAAGCAATTGTATTTGTAGCTTAAGTTGGGTGTGTTATATTTGGAGCAAATTTGGTGTCAGGCAGGTGAAATATATGCATAGAATTGCAATGTGTTTTGGTTACAGTTTATGTATGGGGAAACACTGTACACGGTACTGATGCTGCTATCAACATCTAAATACCCTACAAGTATGTACAGTGTCATGTAAAGATTTAAATTTTCTTCAAAGAATAAAAAATGTCTTTTGGTTACTAATCTGTAAACTTCTTTGTTCCAGTCCTCAGTACATAGTCACTGTCACTTGTTAGTTATTTTTTTGTTATTTCCATTTGGTTGTTAATCAGTCTCCGGTCGATAATTAAGACACTTATTTTAGTTATCCCTAAGTGAAGAGTTGATGATAGTTCGAGAGGGGAGATGCATCGGATGTTTCTACTTGTGCTTATTTAAAGTGTTGTTGTGGATGTTATTTTTTAAAGCTACTGGGAAAATGCCTTTTTTTTCTCTGGCGAAATGGACAATTGTAGTATTTGGTATGTGTTTAGGTGAGTGTTTACAAATTTAATTTTGGATCATATAGACTTTATAAAATTAATTTTGGATAAAAATGAGTTTAAAGTGAGATAATTTATGCTTACTTTTTTATCTCAAATTGAATAAATTTGTCAAAAGATTTAATGTAAAAAATTTAAATCTAATGAAAAACTCATTTTTTTTCTTCTCAAATGTGTCGAGTAAAATTAGTTCTGCCTTGAAATTACTGAACAATACTATTTTTTACATAAAATTTCATTAGCAATCCTCAAACTCGCATTTAGAGACTACCATACCCCACTCAAACAAGTAATAAGATTATCAATAGGAACCAAACTTGAGTCAAATATATTCCCATAATTGTCAAATTCTTAGGCACACGAGACGTACCATAAGAACGACTCAAATAAATGTACGTAAGTTACAGAACATAGCACAAGTTCATGTTTCTAAAATACAAAAACACTTGGTGCACGTGGTTCTATTATATAGTATTAGTTGACATTTTACCATTTCATATGTATAGTATAGATATAGATATTTTGACGTTTGATGGCTGCACATTGCAGAAGAGTGGCATGAAAGTGGTTGTCCTAAGTTGTAGACAGGAAGTGAATTGACGTGTTGCGGTGTACTATATATGCTATTGTTTCCACTTCACTATCCAACAAACTTAAAAAGTAACAGTAATTATGATGAGAATTTTACTTTTTTACAATTATTACGTGAAGTAGTATATATATAGTTGAAGTGAAGTGAATGGAACCAACCAAATCTCGTCGTCTTCTTGAGATTCAAATTCCGTATCTGGTCTCCATGAGCACGCCACCACCGGTGTCGGTGTCGCTCTGGCCGTCCCGGGTATATCTCTCTCTCTCTATCTTTCTGTGTTTTTGAGAAGATAATAGTAATTGAGAATGTGATGTTTGAATTTCACGAGTTACAGGGTACGAGGTTGTCTGGGTTCACGCGCCTCTGCAAGGGTCTCTCCCTCGTCCTCATTTCTCTTCACATTCTCCTTCATCTCTTCCCATTGGCTATCACCTACCTCGCCCTCATTCCCGCCAGCTATCGCTATTTCAACTTTCAACACTCACTTGTAAATTAAACGGTCATAGATATAGATTTGTTATTAGTCTTCCTTATATTATTTCAAACAAAACTAATACATTAAGATAAAAAATAAATTGCTTTCTTACTTGTAAATAAAATACTGTGCTATTATGTCTAAAAACGCACTCCTACTAAGTACAACTTTATTTGACTTGAAACTTGTTTTCCTATTGGTTTTACTTTGCAGGACTATTCCATTTGCCTGGAACCTCGTTACAGCTGGTTATGTTGAACAATCTGTCCATGGGGTATGTTTGTATGTATGCAGTTTCTCTTCCATCAAATTATGTGTTTCTCTTGCTTTAGCCAAAACTTCACAATTAATATTCACTTTTATAGGTAGTGGTCAGCACAATTGGTCTTCTCTTCATTGGGAAGCTGCTTGAACCAGTATGGGGTCCCAGGGAATTTCTAAAGTTCATCTTTCTAGTTAACTTTCTTACTTCTCTCTGCATTTTCATCGCTGTCATTGCTTTGTACTAGTGAAGGTTTGATATCCTACCCTTGTTCCTTTAACTTTTAATTCATTACTTTTCAGTGACAATGGGTTTATGGTGATCCTCTTAATATGACACACTTCCATTTCTGTTACCAGCTATCGCTTTATGGTGTTCTAGTGCTACGAGCTTCTGGACACTAGAGGCAACATCATATCTTCCAACTATAATATTTGGTACATATATGAGCTGGATTTGCCTTAGATATTGGCAGAGGAAACCCGAAACAAAAACTTAAGGGTGACCCAAGTGAGAATTTTGCATTCTCTACTTTTTTCCCAGATTTTTTTAAGGCAAGATATGATTTTAGTTTGCCTGTAATATATTATGATGAATTACAAGCTCTGGTAATCTTTTTAAACAACTTTTATTTTATTTTTTATTTTTTTTGCTACCTAAGAGATCGGTTATAGACCCTATTGCATCAATATTTCATCGAATGCTCTGTGGAAGAGATGCTTCTAATGATGCTCAAGGCTACACTCTTAAGAGGTGAACCTTTGCCAGGTTCTGACCCCATTGAGGCATCTAGGAGACGGTAATTTCACATGACTGTGTTTTAGTTTTATATCACCTTATTGTATATATTAGAAATTGTTACTTGCTGAGAAAAAAAAAATAGAAATTGTTACATTGAAGCAATTCATAACGAAACAATTGTATAAATAATAATAGACAATAAAAGTCGTAGGTCTGGAACTACTTTTATGTTTGTGTGTGTGTGGTAAATGATTCAGCTAAAAGGAGAAAATTATTAGCAAATCTTATGATTTTTTGCTTTGTTTTCTTCTTTAATTTTGGGTTTTATTTCATAAACACTAATAGCAATAACCACTGTCCTAGCATTGTTGAAACAATTACATTGCTTAATAAACAACTCACTATTGTAACTGCTTCTTTCTTGCAGAGAAAGAGGTGCTCGAGCACTGGAAGAGAGGTTGGCTATTGCACGAAGTGCAGGGGAGTTGCAAACAGATGCTACAGAAAATGTTTAAATTCCTTAGCTTTTGTAAATTCAGATAATATGAAACAGTAATGAGTTACATTTTCACAAGCGGTACAGTAATGAGAGAAAAAAAATTATGTCTTTAAGGAAAATGTTAATATGATAAATCATGTGATGGAAGAGAAAGAGATATAAGAAAATGAGGTGAAAAAAAGATTGAAAATATCCAACAAACATGATAGTAGTAACTTAATCCCTCAATGCAAAATGGGGGCAATTCAGATGATAGTAAAAGAACTGTCCATGTTATAGTGAGAATTTCCTTAATTTTATATGCACACAATTCTAAATATATATTGTCAATGCGATGACATCTTGGATTTGGATTACAGAGAACCATGAGATGAAAGATGAAGAAATGGATAGTGAGAAAATGTTACAGGAAAAATAAATTAGACTTAAGAACTTTCTAGAGAGAGAATATAATGAAACTGAAAATATCTCACAGGACACAACATATTTATAAAAGAAATACGAAAAGTGAACTCATAAAAAACTATAAAGTTATATCAACTTCCCAACATGTCATCAATGTTAAATCAAATTACTAAAATAAATAAATTAATAAATTTAATAATTACGATAAAAATATTTAAAATGTATTTTCTAAATTATATTTTTATCTTGAAATATGATAATAAAGCCAAAATACGTTTTAATTTTTACTTTTAAGAAATTAAATTATACAAAACTATAACCTAAAGAAGTTCGTTATTAGTTGAATACCAAGAATACATCATTGATGAACAACAGAAGCAACTAACGATAAAAGCTATAAGCAAATAAAAAAGTGGGCCAGATTTAGAACTCAATATTACACCAAATACAAAATGTGAAACGACATCCTTCAATGAAAACACCCTAAGATACATGATTCTACTGATGTACCTTAATCGATAACCAGCACACACTAATGCAAAGAATAAAAGTGGTTATAGAACCTTCTTTAATATTAAAAATGCACCAAACAAAATGCAACGACGACATTAGCCAAGTACAAACACAGTTATAGATACACAGTAGATAAAACCTATGGTATTGTTTCTCTCAAACATATACCATATTTACTTTTCAAGCTTAACGGTCTTAAACCTCAGACGTTTCTTCCGATGAACATGATAGTAGTAACTTTATCCCCCTCAATGCAAAATGGGGGCAATTCACTTGAGGAAGTAATTTTAAGTGATTATACTAAGTATCGCGTATGTCAATTTCTTACCAAGAAACAAAACGATAATTATAAACTTAACATTCATCTCATAATTAAATTATTTATGAATGAATTTTGAGGCACTTAGAAATTAGGATGACCATGTAGTAAAGAATCCAAGCACCAGCTTCAAAGTGACAGATATTACGTAACATGAATATACAATTGTAAGCATCGTGCATCCGAAGCAAAAAATATCACAAAGATGTCATTGCGTCATTTGGCTATTTTGCAATGAAAACTTATACTACTATACAGAAAGTAATTAAAAGACTTTTTAAGAGGACATAGAACTCTCGTAGTTTCAGGTTACAATATCGAAGCAAGGAAGAAAAAAAGGACATTTATAAGGTGCAGACTTTTTCTTCAGGCAAACGTTTACAACTTTGACGTGGAAACTAATTGATCTCGCTTTGGAATTTTATCAATCAGCTTTCAAGAGCTTCTCCAGCAAAATACTGTTTGTGAACCATTCTCCTGTAATCTGCATGACATTTTCCATGCATAAACCCAATTAAAATAATATGCAATGCAACAAAAATCTACACTACTCTACACTACAAGAGCACTATACGTATTGAATAAGGATTAAGACAAATACAAGAAACCTCTAGGAATATGGTAATTGAAGTGGAGATCAAATGAAAATACGTAGGTGCAGTGGCGGAGCCAGCAAAGCTGTTTAGGTAGTGTCAAATTTTATTTTTAGGTAGTGTCAAATTTTATTTTTAATACTAATTAATTATATGAGTATATATAATTATTAAAAAAAAAAAAATTCTCCCACTAAATAACTGCAAATTTTATTTTTTAGGTAGTGTCATAGCCATCGCAGGCCACAACATAGCTCTGCCACTGCTTAGGTGCGATAATAAAGAGTAGCCAGTATAAATTATCATTACAAGTTTATAACAGAACTCAATGTTGGCAGTTTAAAAAAATTATTTTTCCACACCTTCCTTGTCATTCCAAAGTGCTGCAGCATAGCTGTTTAGAGGACTCTCCAGGTTAGGCTCTGTTATTAGAAAGTAAATTGCTCAGACAAGCACTGAAAGGTGAATGCAAAACTCAAGATATCGAGAACCGACCTTCCAGTAAACTTTGAATAGACAGAAGAATAGTTCTGCAATCATAAGCTGAAGACCACTTGTCCTGTAGAAACACACAAGTAGGACAGTTATTAGCTCCAAGAGAATGTAGTTCATGGAACACAAAGTGCAGATTGATGCAATAAAAATTGAAATTTCATCTACATATACTTAGCATCCATAGTAAAACTAAATGGTAGAGATCCAAAGCCACCAAAACACAGATCATGGAAAATTTGGCTCTAATTCATTCTCTTTTGTTCTCTAAGTTCATGAATACCTGAAGGATGTCCAGACAAATGTTGCCAAACTGGTCAACATTTGGATGAAAGCACATTGTCTCAAACTTCACTTGGGGGGGCTTAAAAGGATAGTCTAGGGGAAAACGTAAGTTGAGTTTATAAGATAAACCCTCATACAGAGTTCCTTTTCCACCTTCAATTGTGCCAATCCATGTAAAAATACTCTCCCCATCAGGAAAAGCCGATACCCCAAGATCTCCTCCACTCATCTGCAGGAAAAGTTATTATCAGCATTTAGAGTGTTAGTGACTGTGAGAACAAGATAACAAATTATAATATGACTAAAGGGAAAGCATTTGTAACACCTTAGTTTCTTAAAAATCAGCCGATATCCCAACAGAATAAATTACACAAGTTACCACCCTCATATAGATGCTGATTTAAAATAAAAGAGTGCATGAATAAATCAAACAAGCTTCATAAAATAAAATTGTTCGATCCAGGATGTTCACAAACAAACCAATTTTTTGACGATAATCATATAACACATTTTACTCAACAGTGTAGAATACTTAAGTTAGACCTGGAAATACCAATGCATTTGACAACCTAAAAACTATAATTATCAGACCTAAATATTTTCATATCTTAGAGAGGGTGTTGTCCTTAAAGGCAAAAGTTTAGCATTCAAATATAAATAATTTACCAATACAACACGAGTTCACATAGAGAAGTAGATAACCATGCAATTTGCATATGTAGTTCTATAAAATAAAATAAAAAGAAAGAAAGAAGAAGAAAATACCAACCCCTACCCTGGACCAATTTTTTTTTAAAAAGATCGTGATTTTCTAGATGTTCCTAAAGAATTCAACTTTGTAAATCAGAATTTATTCTACAAAAAGTGTAAAGAGATGTAGGAAATTCAAGAAAAAAGGCCCATAACAATAATAACAACAATCATAATTAAAGTAAAAAGAGATATACCATGAGAGCCATTAATTCCTTTTGGAGTCTGCAATTACATGAAAACAAAACCATCAAGAACAATTCCAACGAAAAAACCCAATATCGAAAATGCAAATTCAACAATATCAGAAGTTAAAGAGAAAAAGGTTTTAAAAAATGAATAATCGGCCATCACCAAGTATAGGATCAAAATTTCTGAACTCAAATTCGCTTGCCACGAAGAAACCGAACCTGATCACGCAAAAAAGAATCGAAAACCGAAAACAAAAAATCTTTCTTTCTTTTTTATTTCTACATGGGTAAGAAAAAGTTCAAATTTTTGAAAGATTTCGTTTGACGAATCAAGCAGAGAAGAAGAAAGATTTCAAATTTTTATTCACCTCTGAGAAACAGCGGAGATGTCGACGGGGTTAGTAGAAGGCAGCGGCTGCTTGGACGAAACGGCAGGCGGTCGACGGTGGTCGGAGGAGTTGTCGGCTGCGGGGTTGGAACGCACCTCCATGAGCGGCGATCAAGATCAACACGGAGGCCCAACCTGATCAACGGCTGAGATTTCAGGATCAACGGTGGAGGAGAAGCCGCAGCACAGAGAAAGAAAAATATTTTGCGGGAAAATTATTAACGATGGATGTGTGGAAAAAGAATAAGAGATGGGACTTCAGAGTTTGCAGATTCCGGTGTTAGCCACTGCTCGTTGCTTCTAACTGTTTCCTTATCACAATTATTTATCACTTCAATTTTTACGTGCTCACACTTTCCACCAATCAAAATCTTAGATGTGATAATTATTACAAAACTAACAAATCTAATAGAACATGAATAAACACAAAATACATAAAAAAATATTAATCAATGTTCTAAGCATATTAATTAAAAAATTAAAAAAATGTTTATTATATAAATTATAGAAAAATATAAAAAACCATACACAACACAAGTTTTCATATCTTTGGATGCATGAAATTCTAAGTTAATACCAGATAAAAATATTTTAGTTATAATTTTTCTTGCAATGGCATGGGACAAGACCATATTTGTGATATTTCGGCTTGGAAAATATTTTATTTGACAGTTTTCTCAATATTAAATAGCATAGGGTGGGTTATTTTTTATTGGCATTGGAAACATATTACGGTGTGGTGTGACAGGATAATGTTTAGCAGTTTAATGAATCTCTCAATAAAAATATTTTTACTATAAAAGTTTTAATCAATATCTTAAAAATATCTAGTTAACAATTCTTTATAAAAATGAAACATTTATTTTATACATAGGAATTGCAGATATATATTAAAAATTTATAACAACTAACTGACTTAATCGACTCCAATAAAAATGAAATACTAAAAATAAGTTTCACCTAACATAAAATAATAGATACTAATAATTCTAAGATAAAACATGGTAAAATAAGTCTAACATAACATGAATAAATACAAAATATGTCTAGAGTTCATAATATAAATCCTGATGTGTCTTCCTCCTCCTCATTTTACAAGTACAACCTGCCAAAGTGTCTGATCATGCGAGTGTTAATAATTCCTATGTAATGCTACAAGTGCCAATGCCATTAAGAAGCATCATTAGATTAATCAATCGTTGCATATTTTAGGTTATCCCCTCAAACAAAGACTATAAAAAGAAAAATAATTAATTAACATCATGATTGATTGTCGTTTAAATGCACAAGGATCATGATTGTCGTTTAAATGCACAAGGGATAAAGATATGGATAGTTTCTAACAATACGAGACTCGTTCAATATGTTTGGCTAACTCAACAAACTCCTCATCACAAGTCTCAAAAGCGGTGATCAAGGAATCCCTGAAAGTGCTAAAATTGCTACAACACTTTCTCAAGTATATGAGAGCATAACCAAGAGCCATAACGAAGGAAGCTAGGGAAGAAAGAGATGTTAAGGAAGGGTCACTCATGTTTGTACTTGAAGGGAGGTGTAATAAAAGCCTTATGTTGAATAATTAATAAAAAAATTAATTACTTAACAATTAACAAATTAAAATATAATAAAATTGTTTGGACACACAAAAAATTGAGTTTTCGTTGTGTATCTAGTTAAGATAAAAATTTCTTTTGTGTATACTTACACAACATAAACAAGTTTTGCTTACATTTGCAAGATGAAAAAAAAAAAAAGTACAACACACCTCAGGCATGTGTATGTCTCTGGCGACATGCATGTCTCAATCGAGGGAGAGGTGAGAAGGAGCAGAAGGTGAGGGGGTCGAAGAAAGGGGCGAGAAAATTTAAAAGAAGTTTACCGTTAAGAGGACAAAAAGGTAAATTCATAATTTAATAAAAAATTAGGGAGTGAAATTAAAAAAATGGGGCTGAGAATAACAATCTCCAACAAGAAAGTTTTCCTTTCCAAAGCTGTTGGGCCAAAAGTCCATAGGAGACTCTTAGGTTTTAGGCTTTTTACGTTGGGGTTTACTTTATACACTACAAATTTCTACTCTTCACTCTTCACGATTTGAAGGTTACGTCAAATCCATAAGTGTAAGTTTTTTTTCAAGTTTTTAAAATATATTTTTCCAAATAATTTAAAACAATGGCACATGCTTGAACTTGTGACCTTTAGATTATTAACGCGACACTCCAACCTAAGTCAATTATACTAAAAATCAATTAATCTTGATATATATAACACTAAATTTTTTAATGTATATTTAATACACATATCTAAATCTTTAATTGTTTAGTTTATCTAATTTCTTTATTTTTTCTTATTTCAGATTCTTATTTTATTAATTAGGGATATCATTTTCATTTTATCAATTAAGATAATTGTTAGTTCTAATCCTTTCAAATAGGATTCTCTTTTATTTTAATTTTATCAATTAATAAGTTGTATATAATTAATTTAATTTGAATTTTATTTTGATTATTGAATTATTTCTCATGCTATTACTTTAATATTTTTAACATAATTTATTATGTAAACTTATATGTGTATTAAATATACATTAAAAAAATTAGTGTTATATATATATATATCATTAATTATTTTTTAGCATAATTGACTTATTAGCTCAATTGATTGGAGTGTGATGTTAATAACTTGAAGGTCATAGGTTCAAGTCCTAAAAAAATATATATATCTTAAATATAGATAAGATATGTATGAACATGATGTAACCTCATAAATAATTCATGCATTAATCAGGAAAAGGCAAATAGTGACTTCCTAATGCATTGGCTAATTTTTCTAATCGATCACCTCAAACAATTCTTTGAATTTAATCAACCATATTAGCCATATTACTGATGAAATGTTGGCATAGTTTTTATACTAACAATGTGAAAGTGAAACTTCATCCTCAAATCATACAAGAGATGTAACAAATCATGTTGTCTCAACAAACTTACTTTACTTTCATATTTAAATCTTCAAAAGTACTGCTTTTCTTTTACTTACAATATAGATGTGTTCGATATGTATTGAAGCTAAAAACAAAAAACAAGGAAATGTTTCTAATACTAATCTAGTTATTAGTTATTACTACCAGTGTGGTGTCCCCTCCCAAATGAAAATTCAGATAAAGCAATGTTGATTTCATGTTGAGTTCGAATAGGATTTAGTCCACTAGGAGGCACATCTGCTGTTGGAATTGTAGGCTGCTGCAACTGCATGGTCTCTCCATGATCATGATCATGATCTCTTGCATGGTGGTTTGGGGAATGTATCCCATCAACACCCCATTGTTCATTTTCATAATTGTATGCCCTTGGAGAAACTATTGGACTGTCACTGTGTCTAGGGTGCTTGTGAAGCAAGTGAACTGGAGACATGCCATGTGTTGGGGTTCCTGGCCTGCTTGAGAATGGTGTGTTAGAAGTAGAACCCTTGTTGTGTTTGATGTGATTTCTAGCAGAGTGATGCCAGTTCTTTAGTGCTGTTGCCACATTATCATTGAAAATGGTAGGTTTCATGGTTGAACCCATCTATATAATGCCAGAAAATACAAAATGAAAATCAGTACTAAGGTATAATATATGTTGGTAAAAGAAAGGGTCAAGTGAATATCATGTTCCAGTATGTGACCTGTGTGACTAGAGCATAAAGAGGCAAAGTCACATAACTGCATAGAACTTGTGTGAGAACCCTGCAAAATTTGGTATGCAAAAGTCACATGTGCTAATGATTGTTCCATAAGTTGGTAATGCAGTTTGGCAAATGAAGTGAACTTACCCCATTGTAAGTCTAATGACAATATCCGCAGTAGTTCTGTGAAAACAAGAGTTTATTTTGAACCCATTGTCATACTGTAACAAAATAATAATAATGCAAAGTTAGAATTAGCTTATTTTAAGGTTATTGAACTTGCTTTATATATTAATCAAAGCTATTCTTGAGTCTTCTCCCAACAATTTGAGTTTCAGGAAAGTTTGTTCTTGATTCCTAGTTCCTTGTAATGGTAGATTTTCATCCTATTTATTGCATGGCCTAAGCACGGATGCTACTTCAATATTGTATTGCTAAACAACATGTTCAATTTAGGAAAATTGATCAGAATGGGATACTTACTGTGCTCCAAGCAAAAAACGCTAGTTGAAATGCATTCTGCAGCACAGAACCAAGCATAATTAATTTCATAACACAGGAGTTGGAATGCTTCAATTTGACAGTAGGTTGAATCATAGGAAAATAAATCATAAAATTAACCTGAAAGAGAACAAGATGAATCAAAAAGAGGATGAGGCGAGGTCGATTGAACCAGAACAATCCATCTCCTGGCTCAACCACAGGTGCACCCTGGACCACTTCCCCCCTATCTTGAATCCTTAGTGCCATCTCTGTTATGATCATTTGTAGCTTTGTTCCCACCAACAAGATTATCTGTAAATTTCACACTAAACTTTATGATCAGTTCAATAGAAGAAAAAGTAGTCCAACAACAAAGCAGAATGAGTGGTTTGTGCTTACAATTACTGGGATAAATGGAATCCAAAGATAAGAATACCACCCTGCCCATATAGAATGAAAACTATCATTAATGAAGTAAACTAGAATATAAGAGCATAGTATAATGTTTCAAGTCTAAGGGCATTCTAGTTTTAATACTATATAAGAAAAGATGAAGTAGTATAATGAAAGTCATACTATGCGGGAAAAAAAAAACTCTGCTAAGAAAATCCTGTATCAATTGAATTCTACAAACATTGTGCATGAAAATGGTTGAAATGATTCACGATCAAGCCCATATTGATTTTTCATCTTGCTATAGTCAGATGTAATTCATTTTTAGCCATAGCAACACCAATTATGCATGACTTCTGATGTCATATTCAATTGGTTTTGAAGTTTGAACAGGGCTTACCATGAGTATTTGTGAGCAGAATAAGCACTGCAAAGAACCATATGGTTGGACTGCAAGAACCAAAATGCATGGTTAAGCTTAGATTGGTAAGATGGTAACTAAGTGACAGAAAGAAGAGCAAAGCAGTATATGGCGTTCTAAGGCACTTCTACCAATAGGGGTACAATTTTTTTAAAAAGTTAACATTTAGGGATAGATTTTAAATTAATACCTATTGAGGGTTAAAAAAACACTGTTACAATTTTAAAGTCATAAAAAAATTATTACAACTTTAAAGTTGTATTTTAAAAAAAAATTAAGTCGTATAAAATTTTACGACTACAATGTTTTAAAATATATATAGAAATTATAATAAGTATTATAACTTTCAATTTAGAAGTCTTTTATCACTTATTTTTAAATGGATATTAATTTAAAATCTACTCTTAAATGATAAATTTTTAAAAAAAATATTACACCCTCTTGGTAGAAGTGCCGTATTCTTACGTTATGCCCACCACAACTGCAAAATCCTCATCAAGTGTTCTCTTGATATAGTTCTGGAAATCAAATTTTGCATCACTTGCTGGAGTCAAATGTGCCTAAAATTACATAGCTTAGTTTAATTATGATATCCTTTTGAGCAAAAATATCAAACTATAGAACAGATTACTTTTGTGAATACAAACTTACCACGATGAATCCATGCCGCAATGCCACGTAGTCAACTTTATTAAGTGACCTATAGAATTGTCTGAAGAAGCTAACCTGATTGGAGCAAAATACAAAGGCCTCATAAAATTTGTGTAGCTTATAACAGATCATGTGCTTGAAAATCAGAATGTAGCTTATGGCCTAGTTTCATTCTCTTGAAGCAATGTTACAATATAATAAATTTATCATTCTATTCATGCATGTGTATATGAATATGATATTAATTAATATGTGTACTCACTATCCATAAGGAAATTGGTGATCGACTCCATGAGCTCAAGTGCCTTCGTCCAAACGTTGTATCCCTAGCAAACCTGAACCTCTCAGGATCTGCAATGCATATTTGCAAAAGCCATGGCCACTATCAGATATATATTCAGATGTGTCCATATAAATGGCCAAAGATAAAAAGGGCTTATTCCATGTATTACTAATACATCCAAGACGCATGACACAAAAATGTTACTGTTTTATGCTGACAAGTAGTAACAAGAATTTTCTCATAACAATGAATATGTTGAAGAGAGTGTTAATTATATTCATTTTTATTGCTCACAGGTGTTAATTATATACATGAAACATAGTAATAAATTCCTTCATTTTGTACATTTTATACAAATTTTAGGAAATGGGTTAACGAAACAAAGGTAAAAAAATATTTATTATATTGAAATGAAAAATAATTTATTACAGATACTTTTAAGTAATTAAGAACATTTAATAAGGTATATTAAATATTTCTTCTTTTTTCAACAGGTATTAAATATTTTTTAATTAGTATATTTAAAGGTTTTCGTTAATAGGACCTTAAATTTCAACATAAATTAATTAACAAGGCTATGATTAAATTTTATATTTGCATAATTATAAATTCTTCTACAAATACGTTTTATGAATCCTCTAAATAAGGAAAGTATTTATGTTTTTATGTTTCCAAAATATTAATTATATTTTTAATATATAAAAATATTAAGAATATTTATAGATAAATTTATAGGAAAATATAACATGCTTTTTTTTATACTTATCTATATATCCCTTTAGACATTATATGAACATCACCTAATTAATGTCAATGAAGAGAGAGATAAGAACAAAATTTGAATATGATCATGTGATTTAGACAAGAGAACTTATATTCTCACAAAAGATATAGTAACACCTTATTAATTTGATTTACAATAGTAGTCCATTTTCATATTGGGACATATATTTTAATACAAAATTTTTATTTCAAAAAAATTAAATCAAGTTTAACAGTTGAAAAAACAATTTTATTAATTAAATTAATTAATTTACCAGAATTTAAAACAATAGAGCACTTATGGTTGATAGATCATAATCTTTTGTCGGTGTAACACCAAAAGATCAATGTTATCCAATATACAGCAGTCAACCTCGACGCCATTAAGATTTAGACAATATTTTATTTATGACGTGACGTTTGTGGCCGAGTAGGTTTCGCACTAAATGCCATAGATTAGATATTTTGAGATGTATATTACTTTCAGATTTAAACTAAACGTGGAGTCTTACCATGGTAGAACTGATGTTCAAGACTCTTTGTTTCGTCTTCCCACTTCCTCCATTTAGACATCTGCATATGACAAAAATAAAATGACTGAGATAGAGACAAAAATGAATTGGTTTTGTTTAGTCCATCATTGGAGTTTTGTTTCAGTAAAATAAAGTTTATAAGTTTTGTTCATATTAGTACTTTTTTTTCTTTTTTTTTCTTTTTGCTGCACTTCATATCATGAATTATATTAACACTTTCTCTCTCAAGGCTCTTCTTTCTTTCTCAAGGCCTTAAATATGATATAAGATATGGACGGATCATAATTCTTGTGAGATTACAAACTTGGGAGTGGCTTTGGCTTTGAGAGCAAGCAAATTAAAGTGAGTACCTTAGTTCTACCCAAAGTCAGTGTCATGATGCACTGTAGGATGTGAAAAATAGCAAGCACAAAGACGAATATATGGAGCTGGTGAATACTATATTCAGACATAAAAGCAACTAGGTCTTTACCCTGCAAAAAAAAAATGAAAGTCAATTAATAAAGTAGTAAAACATATAGTTAAATTAAAAGGAAAAGAAAAGGAATATATATATATATATATATATATATATATATATATTGTGCTTAATTACCTTTTCTGCGCATTTGTCAAAATATCGTTCTGGCTTTTTACTCTTATAATCGGGATCACAAGGATGCCAAGTGGATGCAATGCTTTTTGGGATGCATATAGTAGAAATGCGATCTTGAAACACCACTAGGAGCAACGATATGAATCCCAACAGCATAAGCTCTAAACACAAACCATTTTCAATTAATTAGACTCACAAGAGTAGGATCTCAAAAATATAAGAAGTGAGTTAATAATTAAGTACCTCCTTTAACCTTTTCCAGCGCTTCATGAAGAGCCTTTTTATGTTTCTTTTTTAACCACTAGTAATTACAATCACACAGCAAGAGATCGATCAGGAATAATATTATATATATATATATATATAGTAAATACAACATATATATATATATATATATATATATATATATATTGTACGTACCTTTCCTAGTTCTTCAAGAATATGTTCAATGAGGATTGAAATAGTAAGCATGACAAAGCACACAATTGCAACAGCCCATGTTGAAGTTCCCTCCAACTTTGCCTGAAGATCAGCTTCTTTATCGCTCATTTTTTAATTGATATATATATATATATATTCTTGTGTACGTGTTGAAGAAAAGAAGGTTATGTAGCTAGAGAAGTATATAAAGAACCAATTTTTTGGAGACTCTTGCTAGTTGATGATAGTTAGTGGCGTGGAATTGCTTGTGCTAGAGATTTATATACAGAAGAATTAATCATATAAGAGAGAGAGAGCGTGTTGAAGCATCATTTTCAAAGAAACGAGGACTTTGACTTGTTCAAAACAGTAGTCGGTCAGAAAAATATAACAAGAATGAAGGTGTCTTGATAAAACTGTTTGTTTATTCAAAAAGAAAAAAAAAAGGAAAAGCTCTGATAGTAGTGACTTCACTAGCCCAAACTAACTGCAACGGTAACGGAAGGAGGAAACTAAATAAAATAAAATAGACGAACAAAATCATGTGACAGAATGACAGCAAGTTATATATTACTAATAATTATGCAAGAAAAGAAAAGTGTATTTTGATTTGCATATGGCAGTAGCTTCTTTTATAAGAAAAAAAATCGGGGGATATATGTCGTGCGAATTTTCATGTAATAATTTTAAGTAAAAAAGGATTTTATTTATTTATTTATCTATTTATCACTCGAGATTAAGGCTACGGCGACCTATGTAAAACCAGCAGCATGCATTGAATTTGATCTCAAAATTAATTAAGGCATATCCTAAGCAACTTAGAGTATTTTTAATAGAAATTTTTTAAGTGGCCTTTAAATTATTATTTTTTATTTTCACGTTATTATGTCATTGTAAAAAATTTATATATAATTTTACTCCAATAACAAAAAAATTCAAAAAACTCATTTTTTTATATTTTTTATTTTACTTAATTATAGTGTTATTATATATTAGATAATATTATTTTTTATTACTAATTAAGAAACATTTTTTTAAAATTTCTTAAAGAAGATATAAATTTTATTTTTAAAAAACTCTTCATACGATTTACTTCAATAAAAAATAATTTCTTCACTTAAAAAACCTTTTGAAGAAACCCTCTAATTAAATATGCTCTTAGCTTCTATAGGTGAAACTCTTGGCATTTAATATGGTTATATACAAGTACGTAACTCATCAAATTTATTTCTCATTTATTAGCATAAATACTTTTGAACAACCAAATTAAATCTTCATTATTCTAAATCTTCTATATACCCGCTTGGTATCATCATCATCATCATTAATCGGTATTAGCCTACTAGGGATCACTAGTATGTTATAAAAATAAATTATTCAAAAAAAGTATGTTATAAAAAAAAAGGGTTCACTAGTAGGATTTGAATAAATTATATAACATGTCGTTCGCTTCATCAAAAAAAATATATATAACATGTTTAAAGTACTCTAAAAATAACTCTTAATAATTTTTTTCTGTTAATATCTTTTTGTAGATATTAAATTTTAATTAGCAATCAAATCATTCAATTTTTTTTTTAATAATTATATACACCAAATCTTAGATAAATCAGTTATTTATAATTAGATAATTTTATAATTAACATTTACTTATTTTATTAAGAATTATATTTTTAATAATCTAAAAAATACATTATACATTCATTTGATGAAATATTACAAATATTTTTAAAATTTTATAAGAAAAATTAATTTAACATAAATTATTAAAATTTATCATAAATTTCTGTACCCAATTAGACTGGATGACACACACGCTTATCATCTTAGACGTCATCTTTAACCCTTACAAGGATTATTTCAAGTGAAACAAGATTGTTTAACAAAATTTACTATTAAGCACATGACCTAACATTGCTTATAAAAGTAACACTGCTTAAAAATCAATTTAGTAAGAATAAAAAAAATGCTTTTTAATCCTTTGAAATGGGGAAATTATTAGATTGTAGGACCCACATTAAGTTAATTAAATACTCACTCTAATAATATTAGTATTAGAGTGGTTTTTTTATAGATTGTTTATGACAATGTAAAAACCATAAAAATAATCCGTTTAAACATCTATGTACCGTGATGCTCTCATTACACAAATAAATTTGATAGTCCTACGTCACCATTCATACTGCATGTGTATATCAATTTAGGAAACCTGCTACACAATTTCATTTGTGTTTGGATCAAATTCCAGGAGTTAAAATTTTGATTTTGAGAAAACATCACTAATCAAATACAGCCTGCCCACGTAGACAATTTTATTTATGAAAAACATTTTATTTCAAATTATGAGATCATCCGCGTTGATGCTCCCATAGTCGTCTACTTTTGCTTTAAAAAAAATTGTACATAAAAACCGTTTTATTTCCAGTAAAAAAACATTCTATTTAGGTTTGCATTGGAAATGTCTATTATTAAAAAAAAAACTTTTTAAAGCTTGTTGCTTATTTAAGATTGTGATGGTTTTGTATTTTTTGGTGAAAATAAGATTGGGATGATATGATACAAGAGAAAAAAAAGGTTATGATGGAATTACTTTTATAAGCAACATTTTTCGTTTAGAAATGAGTCCAATTTTAAGGAGAAATAAGCAACTGTCGTTATAACTATTTATGTAACCAATGGGAGCATATCTTGGCTTTTCACTAGAAAAAAAATTTATGAAAAATTGAAAAAGATTAAGAAAAAAAATTATGCATTAATCATATAGATTTTTTATACAATTATTTAATCATAATTTATCTATTATAAACTTATTAACTTTCTAATAATTATTTTAAAACAATTTAAACGAATCATTTATAATTAAATAATAATATAAAATTATATTATATTTTTAATACATAATCATTAAAGTCAAAAAGATTATATTGTAAACCCACCAAAAAATGTTCCCGGGAATTCTCTCAAGGCAACATTTGTTGGGGATCCATAAAAGGCAACCTAATCGTATAGGGTCTCCGTTTCTTATAACCGTAACGTTACGTTGACATCACAAGTTTATTTTCTAGTTTTAGGCTTAGGTCCTTATCTCGTGACAATTATTATGTTATTAATTATTTGAAGAATAGTGGATACAGGAACCAATCATATACACCAAATTTATAAGTCAATATAATACGTATGGAAAACACCTACATAATACCGTAAAAAAAAACTACATAAAATACATGAAAAATTATAGTATTAAAAGACATGAAATGCGGATTGAATGAGTTTTTTAAAGATATTTATAAATTAAATTTTCAATTTAAGGTTTGAATATTAATAATATGTTAAATATACTTTTATATTATATTTTTTAGATCAATAACAAATAGCCGTATCCCATCTTAACTCCAAAGGATTGCATTTGATAACACGAATTTTTAATTCAGGAGTTAATTAGTTAAGTAAAGTAGAATAAAATCTCATTTGATTAATCACACGTTCAAATTCTTATTTATTTCTGTGAGATAAAGTGGACTAACCTTTGTTTGATCTTAGGAAATCAGAGTGAAAAATAGAAAAATAATATATATATATATATATATATATATATATATATATATGAAGTTAATGTGTTTGGTTGCAAGAAAATGAAGAGTGAGAAATTTAAAAATCTAAAATCCATTATTTATTTACACTCTTTTTCTTAACTAATTCTATTTTACTATTTTTCTCTTTTTTTATTTTTTATTTTATTTTTCTTAAATCAAACATCTTTATTTTTGTTCAATTTCTCACTTATTTTTATTTGTCTTTTTTATGTATTTTATTTCTTATCTATTTCTTTCATTTCTACCAAATGATTCTAAAGCATCGTTCTCTTTCCTAATTTTTTATTATCAAAATGATAACACACACAATCCTTTGGAATTGAAAATTATTGTAATCTAGAAATCCTCGATTATGGGAATGCTGGATCCGATATGGCATCGACCTTTGTCCACCCTACAACGCTTCAATAATAGTAGATAATGTCTTAGGGTCAGTTTGGGTAAGTTTTTCTAGAAATACTTCTAGAAGAAGAAAATAAGAGTAAAAAAATGAGATGAGCTTCTCTATAAGTAAAAATAAGCTCTCTATTAGCTAATTTGTAGAAGCTCACTAATGTAACTTCTCTAAAAGATGAGATGACATTTACAAATTAGCTAATGGAATACTTATTTTAACTTATAGAAAAGCTTATTTTATTTTTTTCTTCTTACTTTTCTCTTCTAGAAGTGCTTCTAGAGAAACTAACATCCAAACAGACCCTTAGTCTACGTTGATTATAAAGTTTCAGACGGCAACTACAGCCCTAATTGTAAAAATAAGGATTTTTTATATTTATTAAGATTTTAAAAGCCTATAAATAAGTCTTATACAACCGTAGAAACTTTTCAAAAGAATATGTCCAAATTTAGTGTTATTCAATTTCATAAGTAATAAAAAGTTTTTCGATATTTAAAAATCTGCTAATTAATTTCAAAAAACTATTTACAGTGAATTTTTAATGAGAAGTAAAATATCAAACTCATCTCGAAATTTTTTTGTTGAAAAAAAAAAACAAACTCATTTCAAATCTCTCACCCAAACTGACCTTTTTTTTTTGTCTTTAGACTTCTATGTTTCAAATGTTGGGCAGAGTCATCGAATTTACTTTTATAATGAAAAAAAAATACTTATTTAATTTAATTCTTTCTTGAGCCCATAAATATTTTATGATTAAATAAAAACTTTGTGGGGAATTAAGTTCATCGTATAGTTATTTAAATACAACATAAAACATCTAATTAATGCTTCATGTTAAACCACCTAATCCAACATAAGTAGGGCAAAATTGTTGCCTTATGAAAAAAATGAATAATACAAAGTCTTTTTATTACAATGTCTCTTTTTAAAAATAAATATATCAAAAAAATTACAATGTCTTTTTACTAATGTTTTATTATTGAACGAAGAAACTATTATTTTTTATATTATTAAAATATTAAATGATTCTTTATTAGATATTAAAAAAACCTTTTTCATAAATTACATGATTTATTAAAGAAGTTCCATTAAAAAATATCCCAAATCTTTTTCCAAGACGTTGTATATAATTACTCAAAAATAAAAAAAATAACAACGTATCCTGCGTTATACCCCTCACTTGAATGGACCATCTTCATATATATAATTTATCCTTGTAGTTAGGACTAAATTAATTTTTTTAGCTAGGTACAAAATGTTGCTGTCTCTGCCTAAAGAATGGTTAATCGAAGACTAAGTTTTTTTAGGTGGGTACAGAATGTTGTTGTCTCTGCCCAAAGAATGGTTAATCGAAGACCAAGTTGCATGACCATCCAATTTCCGAATGACTCCCCCTCTCATGGAAGTTTCCCTACACGGATTGCTTTTTGCCAAGTTGCCAGTCCATCGATTGCAACCCTTTGTTGACCACTTAATATTGATCTGAAATTTTTGATAATCAATCTCTTTCAAAACGTTTAATTGATCACTCATTTTCACTCTTAATTGTATTTTTTTTCTTTTGTAAAACTCAAATTTAAAATTTTATTTAAAAAAATCAAATCCAATTACACTCAAACTAATGATATGTTGGTTAAATAATTAATTTGATATATAGACCATCACAATTTAAGTAATGTTTTTTTCTTTCTATTTTATTACTTTTTTCACATAAACAAACAGTCTTTTTAAAGAACACTAATTATGCCCGTCTCTATATCAAATATATCAAATTGCAAATATCCATTTTCCCTTTTTATTCTAAAATGGAGTTTTTTTATGATCATTCACAAATTATCTATAGTAATATATAAATTATTATGATATAATTTAATTATTCTCATCTTATAAAAAATAAAAAATACAGATAACATGTTTTTTCACTTGTAGTTATAAAGGAAATATGGGCTGAACAATGGACTACGTGACTCTCACCCGTCATAATTAACATGGCAAAACTACAAATTACATCTTCCTAATTACAATAGTATTATACAAACAATTGACAAATAAATAAATAAAAACAATTAAAACCAGGGAGGTTGGATCTAGCAAAGAGGGATCAGGTCCTCATAACAATAAATATATATATATATATATATATATATATTATATTAAATCTTGCGTATATAAAACTATATGATTTTCGAACTCATATGAAATAACAACATGTATACAATCATAAAAATAAATTAAGCTAAAATCAACGTTAATCATAACCAAGACTTACTAAGATAGTCGGATAATGTTGCAAGAAGAAATACTATAAAAAGTATCAACAAGTTGAAAGCGATTCTCGGAATGGTTGCACACTTATAAAACAAAAAGGATTTTTCTTATTCAAACTCCCGATGCCCCTTTACAAGAGTTACACACCTATTTATAATTCTACAGACCAGTCGGATTTGAATCCGGACTTAACTATTTTATATAAATAGTACCTAACTTACATCAAAAAGAAAAGAAACAAAACATGCATGTATATGAACAGGAAAAGCTACAGATAATACAGATAAGGCTATTATGCCAACAGTACTATTGTCCCCTGCCGAATTATTGATTCTTCTTATCCTTTTTTTTTTACTTCTTTATTCCCAATTTCTGCATTATTTCGAGAATTCTTCTTTAGTAAAATAATCCAGCATATCTCTGTTCTTCTGATAAGAATTGGTGCTTGAACTACTTCCTTCATCTTTTATTAACTTCTGTCCACATCCTGGTATTGCCCGCATTCGTTGAAGACGTTCTTCAAATTCTTCTTGAGAGGAGGCTGTTGATAACTCTGTCATTATTTGACTTTTCTGTGCTAAAAATAATGTTTCTTTATCTGCGTTTATGTCTAACTGAGATATGGGAATTTTATTGTTATCAGCCCATTGGATAATTTTCTCTTTATTGATTATTCTAACATCAAACTTCTTCCACCATTTTATTCTGATTGGAAAGAAAATATAAATTTGTTTCATTATCAGCTCTTTCATAGGTATAGGTCCAACTCATTATCCAGGTTATTCCTTGTGAAACTATAAATGATAAAAACTTGTATCATTCTACAAAAGTAGTATTACTTTTGAAGAATTGATATATTTCGTCAACTTCTGGAGGAAACACTTCTCTCATAGGACCAAAATTGTAAAACCATCTAATAAACCATTTAGGAAATTTTAAAGAGATGTCATTCTTAAACCATATAAACCAGGAATGTTTATCTGGTTTCATGTATAAGACATTATTCCAGGCGGTCATGTAGTCATAGTAACTGTATTCTTGAGGAACAAAGGTTCTGGAGAATCTTTTGGTCTGGTGTAAAGGTTGTCCCCAATCAATATCAGATAATACATTAAGGATCTTGATCTTGGAGAACTGTACGACACCATTATTATCCTCATTATGGACTAATTCTATAGAGTCAGTATCAACAAGGATATATTCATAAAATAATCTGGTTTTTCTAGTATCAGGACAAGGGTATTGATTTTCTGGAGGAAATATTTTATTGGCCAAATCCACAGGTAATAGTTTAAGCCAATGTTTCTCAGCTATGATTATGGAGAGGGTATTTTCTTTTTTAATATATTCTGGATCTGTATCAGTATGGGTTTGAAAAGTCTGAGTAGGAGTTGTTTTGATGGAGAAGTGTATTATAATTTAGGCCCTACTAAAGTATTGAGGTATTGTAGAGGGGTATATTTATGTTTTGAAATTAAGTTTTTATCATCTTTTTGTAAAACAGAAGGTGCAACTTTACCATCAGTTCTTATCAAAAACCTTTTATTAAATAAATCATCTTGAAATTTTTGTAAACATAAAACTATTGAAAGTATCTTTTTTTGTCACAGTAGAATATTTTTTCTGAGAAGGATGTCAAATACCTGAATGATATCTGACGACTTGTTATTTTGATTCTAAGGAAACTCTCTATTTTAAAATACCACCATATCCTACATATGACGCATCAGTTTCTACAATTAAAAAAGCTGAAGGATCTGGTATTCCTAAACATGGTAATTTCTTAGTTGTCTGCTTAATTCTTCTAACTGCTAGGGTCATATTTTCAGAGCATTCTGGAGGTGTTTTTTCTGAGCCTTTCATATAAAGGGGCACACTCAATTCTTATATTTGGTATGAAATCAGCTATATAATTTATACAGCCTAAAAATCTCTGTAATTGTTTTTTATCTTTAATTTCATCAGGAAATTTATCTGTAAATTCTATAGACCTCTGTATTGGAATAATTGTCCCTTGATGGATTTCATATCCTAAAAATCTTATTTAGTTTCAAATATTTTAAATTTTCTTTCTGACACTACTAATCCATTTTCTTTTATGATTTCTACAAATTTTTCTAAATGTTTTATATGTTGATTAATATTTTTTGAATAGACCAATATATCATCTAAATATACTATTGTAAAATCAAAATATTTATAAAATATATCATTCATTATGTTTTGGTATTCACTAGGAGCATTTTTCAAACCTTGAGGCATCACATTCCATTCATAATGCCCGAAAGGGACAACAAAAGCCATATTTATCTTCCTCTCGGACCGAAATTTGATAATATCCTGACTTCATATCAAATTTGGAAAAAACAAAGGAATTATTTAATCTTTTAATTAAATCAATTTTATTAGGTAATGGGCATCTGATCCATGTTAATACTTTATTAAGAGATTTATAATTAATTACTAACCTAGGAGCTCCTTTTTCGACCTCAGATGCCTTCATTACATAAAATCCTGAACAACTCCATGGAGACTTTGATGTTCTAATTAAACCTTTGTCTAAATATTCATTTATCTCTTTTTTACAATATTCTAAATATTGTTGATTCATTTGAATAGGTCTAGCTTTAGTTGTAATATCTTTTTCGTTAAAGTTATCAATATAAGGTAGACTTATTTCATATTTCTTTCTATGCCAAAATGCTATAGGATTTGTCTCACAAATTTCTTTTTTAATTTTTTCTTTAAGTTTAATTTTCTTATCTTGAATTATTTTACTACTTATCTATTCTTCTAGCCTCTTATATTGAACTTCTTTAGTTAACGAATTTATTTGTTTTGTTTTATTTTTAATAAGGCTGACTGAAGAAGTTTTTACTATATTTAATTCTTTTTGCCTAGGGGGGTTTATAAACTCAAACATTATTTTTCTTCCTATTATTTTAGTTATTAATCCTTTTTCATTTACTTGAAAAGGATATAGTAATGCTAAAAATGATGTTCCTAATATTACTTCACAATTCATATTTTTTATTAGTACACATGAAGTAGCATAACATATTCCATTCTTGCATATCTTTGCATCTTGTAATTTATAACTTATATTCATTTTAGACCCATTTGCACTTAATATATTTTCTACAGATTTCTCATAATACTTAGTGGGTATTAATCCTTCTTGTATACCGTTTACATCTGTTCCTGAATCTATTAAAGCTATTAAATTAAATTTTTCTTCTTTTACTATTAATGTTATTTCACCATGCTATTTATGTGTAATTATAAGGGTTAATAGATTAATATAGTTTTCTTCTTTATTTTCGTTATCTTCTATTCTGAATAAAGAGCTAGGAGTATTTTCTTGAAATCTTAGTTTTTCTTTTCCTTCTAACTCTAAAATTCTATATTCTAAAGCTATGTCATTTTGTTTTAATTCTGTGATTTCTTTTTTAAGTAATTTTACTTCCTTTTATAGATCTTTTAATGTAATATTCCTACTAGGTATAACTCTATTATATATTTATTTCATATCTACTAATTTTACTTCTTGTCTAGTAGATTGATCTTTACTAATTAATTCATTAAGTTGATTTATAAATTCATTTCTTAGTGCTGAATCTTCTAATTTTCCTATTATATTTATTAAAGCTTCAGTTTGATCCTTAGTTAACATATTTATACTTTTACAATTATTACAAGTACATAATTCTGGTCCTAAACAATTTTCTAATCCTGAATCACTAGAATAATTACTAGTAGTTTCTTTTTGATCTATTTGGTATATTCCTGCATCATCTTCAGAAAAGCTTATTTCTGAAGAGTTATCTGAATACTCTTTTGGTTATGAATTTATAACTATTTTCATTAATTTTTGTTTTAAATCTTCATCTATTTCTAATTCGTTAATTTTTTGTTGAGTTGTACATTTATTAGCATAATGTCCTGGTTTACCACATTTCCAACATTGATTTTTCCTCTTGTTTGAATAATAAGACTTTTTATTAAACTTCTTATTACTCTTATAGGGTTTTTTATGATATTCATGTCAATCTGTTTTATTTTCATGATACTTTTTTTTAGAATAATATCTAGAGGTTTTAAATGGTTTTCTATATTTTCTCTTATTTTCAAAACTAGGAGCTTTTATTATTTCTACTCCATACTGATGACAGTGACATACAGTTCCTAATTCTTTCCTATTAGTTATACTATCTTTTCTTATTTTATTTTGTAATTTAAAATCTATACATATTTGTATACCAGTTTCTATCACAACATTATGAATTTGTCCATATGTTAATTTATCATAAGGTATTGATTGTTTAAAATGTTTTTCTAAATTCATCCTAACCTTTTCAGCTAAAAGTTTTGGTAATCCTCCGATAAACTTTTCTTTCCAATATCCTGCATATCCATATTCTCTTAATACTATTTTTGATAAGAACACATCTTTATACCACCTATAATCCGTCATTGTAGGACATCTTAAATTAGTTAATTGAATTCCTACCCTTTCCTTAAAAATATTTGGATCTCCTACAAAATTCTGTATTATTGAAAATATAAGGGTTGCTACAGCATCTTGTTCCTGAGTTTCTAATTTTACACTACTTATTATTATATATCTTTCTTCTTCTGTACACAAATTATTCCATCATCCTTTAAGTTGTCCTGTGAATCCTTGAATAATGGCTACAACAGTATTTCTATCAGAAATTCCTTTAGTTTTATATGCTGTGTGGCTGCCATAGTCATTTGGCAGATTAAGTCTAATATTTGTTGTTCACTCATTCCATCTATATTTCATTCTGCTATTTCGGTTCCTGAAAAAACATTTTGTCACATATCTTCCCTTTCTTCAAATTGTACATATGTTGGGGAAGGCCTTGAATAGTAATTTCTAAGTTTAGGATAATAATTACCTCTAAGTTTATATTTTATTATTAGTTTGATTTCCTAATTTAATAGATTTCAAATCTTTTTGTGGAACATTCATTATTTTATATATAGGTTTATCTAAATTTTGTCTTAATGGTTTTCCTTTTTTAGAAGTTAAAGTAGTTGCTTCATTTGAATTGTTTTCTAGTCTAATTAAATGTGTTGACATTGTATTTAACATAATATTAGAATAGTTTAATTGATGATATATTTTTCTAATATCTTTTATTTCTACATCCCTATTATCTTCTTTAACATCCTTAAAAGGGGATGCCTCTATTTCTAAATTAGCTATTTGAATCTTTACTCCTTTATGAGGAGGATACTCAGATTCTATAATTTTATCTTCAAATGTTTTCCATATATTAGTATTTTTAATTATGGGACTTATTATTTTGTTTGTATTAAATAACCAATCAAAGAAATAAATATTAATTTCTTTTTCTTCTAAATGATTATAATAATTTTCTCTAACTCTCTCTCTTTCTTCATCGTTATATTCTTCAAAAAACCATTTTCTATTGTCTTTATTATATTCTACCAGAAAATCTTGTTTTATCCATTCTTTATCTATTTTAAAAGGTTCTAAATCCTTAGTTAATACATTTAAAACTTGAGATTGAGTTGGAGAGTAACGAGGAGAAGAGTTATCGTCTTGATATATTGGTTTAGATATTTTTTGATTACTATTATCTAATCCTGTTAAATCTAAATCTATAGTAGATCCGCTAATAGAATGTCTAGATGATTATCCTTTATAAATCATATGAGGTTTATCTACTCTTAATGATTGAGATCTATTCATTCTTAAGCTTATGTTTGTATCATCTTGTATAATTTCTCTTATCTGAGTATTATACACTCTAGGGGGTTCTATTACATCTTCTATTTTCCATTCTTCAGGAATATTTTGTATTACCTCTTTATGATCTAATCTTCTTGGTACTTGTATTAATGATTTTTGTAAATTAGCCTCTACTAAAATAGTTTCCTCTTTATTAGATGCTCTTAAAGCTCTAAAATTGTAATCTATCTTTGTTACTTTATAATATAGCCTATATATCATTTGCATTGGTTCTGTGGCTTCTTTAACAATATTATTAGGTGCTTTTACATGTAATTTTATAGCTACCTGTATATCTATTTCTTAAACTCATGGCAAAATTCGGATAACAATTAAAAAATGTTGGACCATTATGTAAATTACTTTCTGGTATAGCTATAACAGAATCTTGAAATTGTACAAGTCTTGTATCTCTTAATAATAATAATATGGGAGTATTTACTCTTAATCTATAGTTAGGTTTGGCTGCTACTTGTATTAATCCTAAATGTATAAAATTAAATCCTTTCTTTATATGTTCATCTAATATATCTTGATTAAGAATATTTATTATTTTATTTTCATCAGTTCCTGGATAAGTATATTCTATCACATGTATTTCATCTTTTCCTTTTTCTAAAGAAAATATACTATGATTCTTATATACTTCACTTTTTCTTATTATAGGAATTGACCAATCATGTAGAGATTTCTCTATTTGTCCTACTGTAATTTTATTATTAAATTCTGATATGTCTTCTTCATTTTCTATAGAGCTTTGAGGTGTTCTTATGGCTATCTGTTTATCCTTATTACTTCTTGGAACTTTGCCCAAAATGCCACAATTGACAAAGCCACACGGCCAATAAAAGTTGCTGCAATGCCACGGGGCATACCTCGCAGGATACAGAAGCGATTTCCGTGGCTGATGTGGCATGTGGCAATTGGCTGGAAAAGAAGGCGCTGACAGGGTTGAAGCTTGCTGCAACTGGCTGCGAATTTGGTGTAATCCGCTGACACCAGTTGCGAGTTACGTGGCAATTAGCTTCGCTTGGGTTGGCAGCGGGAATCAGCTCTCCGGACACGTGGCGCTTGGACATCGCATGTGGCACCAGCGAATTCAGCCTTAGGACCACTATAAAAGGAGTCACTTTCAGAGTGTCTCCCTTCACCCCCTCAGCTTGCTTGCTTGCTTGCTCCCTCACCAGACTTCAAGGTTAGCTTTTTTTTTTCTGTCTGTATTTTTTATAATTAGGTAATTTATATTTTAACTTGTTAATATATTTATTTTTTATATAGTTTTGGTTTATTAAATAATATTTATGTTAGAGATTTAAAATATTAGGTTAGAAGATATTTAATGTTAGTCTATAATTATTTAACTAGAAATTATATGATGAACTTATACAAATATTAGACTGAATTTTTGTTATGTTAAAGTATTTAATTTAATTTATTTAAGTAAAAATAATTTATAGTAACATTAAGCAAATAAATTATATATTATAGTTGATAAATGTAATTAGTTTTGTGACGTTCATGATTAGTTATTTTGTTTAATTTATGTGTTTTTATTTTTTGTAATATAGTAATTTGTATTTTAATTTGTGAATATATTTAGTATTTATGTAGTTTTAGTTTGTTAAATACTATTTATTTTGGACATTTAAAACATTAGGTTAGAGGATATTTAATGTTAGTATATTATTATTAAGTGATGTAATATATATTGGATTATAGAAATATTAGAGTGATATTTTGTTATGTTAAAGTGCGTAATTTAATTTATTTAAAAAAATTTTAATATATAGTAACATTAATCAAATTAAATTAAAAAAAAAAAAAGAGAAGTCCTGGAGCATCACACGACTTCAAAGTTATGGAGCTCCATACGACTTCCAATAAAAAAGAAAAAAAGAAAAAAAGAAAAAAGAAAAAATGAAAAAAAATATTATTTGATTAATTTGTTTGTCTAATTTATTTAATAAATATAATAATTTTAGTTAATTATGATAATTAAATTTTATAGTAGTAGTTGTAAAATTAATATAAGATATAATTTAAAAAATGTTGTTTGTTTAATTTAATATAATTTATATTTTTTTTTATAATTTGAATAATTTGAAAAGGCAAATAAATTAAATTTTTTGTAATAACATATGTAAGTTTAATTTGAAAAATTAAATTTAAATTTAATTATTATAATATATGAAATAATAATATTAAATTTATTAAATAAAAATATAAATTTAGTATAAACAAATAATACAAATTAAATAAAAATATAAAAAACTATAAATAATATTCAATTATAAAAATCAATTAATAAAATAAAAAATAATTATAGATTTTTAAAAATATTTTAAAATATAATATTAATAAAATTATTTAAATAAAGTATATTAAATAGATAAATATATTACATTTGGAAAATCGTAAGCATATATACGATTTAAAGTCGTATATACGGTTACACTTTAAAGCAGAATTTTTTTTACTTTTTGCTTTTTACACCCGATTTTGATTTTACAGTTCAGGATTTCGATTTTAAAGTTCATTAAGATTACTAAATGCACCAATTTATTTTATAAGTTTCTACATAAATATGAAAATTGCTAATTGCACCATATATTTATTAAGTATAGTTCAATTTTATCTTATAAATTTTAAATTCCAAATGTTATAATATTTTAAAATATACCCAAATAATTATGACATTGTGTATGAAAATTTCTAATTGCACCATGTATTTATTAAGAATAAAAATTTGTAATTTCCTACTCAATATATAAACAAATTTATTTACCTTTTCAAATTACTCAAATAATAAAAAAATATTAAACTAATAAAAAGACTTTTTAAATTATTTATTTTTAAATTATATTAAATTAAATAAATAATTACTTCAAATATATGTTATATAAAAATATATTAAATTAAATAAATAATTACGTTATCGCAACGACCCTTTATGCACGATAGTTTGTCTTATTTGCAATTTAGCATAACTCGGAGTACTCTAGAGCAAGGTCACGTCCAAGGAGGGCGGAACTGGAGCACAAACACATCCAGGGAGGGCGTGATTAATCACGTCCAGGGACGGCGTGACTCGACCTGGATCATGTCTGCAGTGGGCGTGTTTGAACACGTATAGGCACGACGTGTTTGATTGCTACACATTGCTGCATTTTTGTAATTTTTTTTTAAATTGCAATTAATTAATTTTTTTGCCCCCAAATGTTAATTATGTTTGTAAAAATTCATCAACAAAATCAATATATTTAATTAGCAAAATTAAAATAAATATATGTTATGTCATGTTTTGCAAAATCAATTCCGTTCAGCTAACGAGACCAACCATTTTTTACCGCCCGTATGAGTCCGTATGTTGTACATCTCTTGAACCTCAAATCTTGTCTTAACTGAGTCAAAACAAGTGACATAGTGGGTTACCGATTTATCAACCGCCCTCATATATTTTTGCCATGCTAATTTGGAGAAATGATTACCTCTCACCATCTCCTCACGGGCCTCTTGACCATGTTGGACAAAGTATGCTACTAATCGAGCGTATGTGAACCGGACAAGGGACGTAATTGGAAGGCTTCTGGCTCCTTTAAGTACCTTGTTAAAGCACTCTGAAAGATTGGTCGTCATGTGACCAAACCTTCTTCCCTGTTCGTCATAAGCTATACTCCATTTCTCCTTTGGGATATTATCAATCCATGTTGTTATTTGAGGGCTTGATTCTTTGAACGTTTCTAATCCGGCATCGAAATCTAGGCGCGAGGTTGCATAGGCTGCTTATACAAACACGATGTATAAATCAATACATAAGATTAATATAGTAACGACATGTAAAAACATTGTATTGTAACGCACAGGCATACCTAATTTCTTCAGTTGTTTTTTCAACATGACATTGTTGAACTTGTGATTAAAATTACTTGCCAAATGGCAAATGCAATAAACATGGTACGCCTTTGGTGGATGCCATCCCAATTCGATATTGTTTACCGCGGCAATTATGCCGGCATGTCAATCTGAAATAAGACAAATTCCCTCTTTCTGCGTAACGTGTATCCGAATCAGTGCCAAAAACCACGACCAGTTGTTGATATTCTCACTGGAAACAATCACAAATGCAATTGGAAGGACATAATTGTTTCTGTCAACTGATGTTGCAATGAGCAGTATTCCCTGGTATTTCCCATACAAATGGGTTCCGTCGATGCTTATAACTGGTTTACAATAATTGAAAGCATCGTAACACTGTTTGAATGTCCAAAACACCCTATTGAACACCTTAGCACTTCCATCGACATTCCCATCAATAAAATGGTCTTTCAAATCCAGCTTGTATGCAGACCCAGGAGAAAAATTTAACATGTAACCCAACCACCTTGGCAGAAACGCATACGACCCATCCCAATCTCCAAAAATATGAACAATGGCTTTTTGCTTTGCCTTCCATGCCTTCTTGTATGATATATGAAATCCCAACATTGTAGTTATCCTTTCTTGAATTAACCTAATTTTAACACTGGGATCCTCCCTAATCATTTCTGCATTTCGTCAAACAATTTTAGATTAATAAATGTTAGCAATAATCGGACTTCAATTTAATGTATTTTAAGTACTTAAGATCAACGAACATATCAAATTTGAGTCAAGCTGCTTGTGATCTTGAGAGAGATTCTGATCGACGCATATGTGTTGGTTGTTCCATATGCCAACAACCCATTCAGTGCCACCCTTTTTTTCATATGCCCTCATCCTCCATGGGCAACCGTCAAAATGATTTTCACAAACCATAATAAGCCATCCCGCTTGCTCTCAAACACATGATCCTTATATAGCTCTTGACCCATCTACCAGTTAGGTATTCGCACTCCTTGCATATCCTCGGACTCCTGATTTGGGTATGCCCAATTAATATTTGTGTAATGTCTTATGTCAGACCAAAATGGAATGTTCTCCTCTCCTATATGATGAGACATTAAGCACATTGTTCATTAAACCTGCAAAAATTTGAACACTACTGACTCACAATACAATGTTCATCCATACCTGCAACCGAAGGCTGCTCTTGCATTCCGACAATGCCTGGAGAAGGAATAGGAAAAGACGATCGAAATCACCATCTACGTCGGTATCTGATGACTCACTGTCTGGAACAACACCTTCATCTACCTCATCCTCAGAACTATCCAAAGGCCAACAAGGGTCGTAGGCCGGCACCATTTCATTCTTCGCTGCTTGACTAGGTGGTCATGGTGTGGGCGATATATCCCTATCTTCGAAATACATTTCTTGGGTTTGTTGGGTTGGTAGTGGTGGTGATGAGGACACATCTCTGTCTTCGGCATTAACCTGCGACTCTCTGTTAATGTCAATAAAGTCAGTGGGTTGGACACAATGTTGACTGCTTGATTGTCCACCGCAGTTTAATTCCGCATACAATTTGATAAATCTAGGGTTTTCTCCGTCTGATATGCATGCGTCTGTAACTAACGCTACATCGTCATCATCTACAATATCCACACCAACCCACTGCACCGGGTTGCCCGATGCTCATCTAGCAGTCAATCGAGAGACAGATTGTCCGCGTTGTAATTTCAACTTCTTGTAAATAATTTTCATTAGATCACGATGGCTACATCCCGGGCATGCGAAATATTTTACTTTCTCCTTCAAATATTTGACCATTAGGTCCAACATATCTACTCCCATTATAATACACAATGGTGATAAGACCATTTCTATTACTACTCATTTTGTGGTAAAAAAGGCAAATATAACAGAACAACGTCTTTTGGACTAAAAATTAATAAACCAAAATAATTGAAGATGCTGCTGATATAAAAAAAAGGGTGTAGTAAATAGGAATAACTTCCCTGTGTCATGCAGTAAAATATGTCACCTAATTCACTTTCCCAAAGTGATTGGGGCTGAAAAATGACAAAGCAAAATAAGGGTGTAAATAGTAATAACTACAAATTAAAAAAAGGTGCGATAATTGAAGATCTCTGCTGATTTAAAAAAAAGGTGTAAATAATAATAACTTCCATGTGTCAATAGTAATTATTAATTTTTTTATTTTTTAAATAAATTGCCCCCACTGACCTAGGGTCCTAGATCCGCCACTGATCACAGTTTTAAACAATTATGAATTAATTGACCGATCACATGATTTTGAACATAATTAAGCTAACAAGTATCTAAAAATGTTTAAATTTATACAAATATGTATGCATAATCAATTTAAATAAGTAAAAATATAAATAACAATAACTTAGGATAAAAATATAAATTTTAAAACTATATAAATAATTAATATTTCAGAAGAAAATATTAATATGAAAAAAGTTTAAATGTTAATCAAGTTAAGAAAAATTATATGTAAACAATCAATAATTTGAGAATGACTGAGACTTTGATCGTACTGCCGCTATTTAAAAAAAAATTACCTGAATGTCACTGTGCCAAAGTGTTTGATGCTGAAAAATGACTAACCAAAGAAACACAACATATACTGAGTGTTGTAAAAATCGAACATAAAAACGACGCAATTTTGTATAGCGTGTGATATCCAACGTTTTTGCTGAACACAAGGGGGGGTATATATAACACTAAATTCACTGCCTTAAGCTGGAAAATATGTCACGTAGCACGCAATATTCGCTGCCTTAAGCTGGAAAATATGTCACGTAGCACGCAATGTCCCCCAGCGAATTAATAGGAGCCTGCCACATGGCGAAGCGTCAGAAATCCACCAAATTCGCTATTGGTCCAGTGTAATTAACACATTACCTATTTCGCTTATCTTAGTAGCGAATTTTGTCTGCCAATCAGCTTGCGCCAAGTCAGCCTTGGGAGTTCGCTACTGCTGGTCACGAAATATTTGCCGTGGCATTCTGGCCAATTTTCTTCCATGCGTGGCATTGTGGCTAATAATTTCTCCATGTGTAGCATTTTGGCCAAAGTTTCATTACTTCTTCCTATTTCACTCAGACTCCTTACTATATTAGCTACTCTACTTCTTGTTTGAGTTGTTGTTACGGGACCACTTCTCTCCATAGCTAAGCTAAATTAACGGTCTTACAAACACTTTGCGCTCAAGATATAGAACAACAAATATAACCGGAAATCTTTATGAAATATTGAAAGAACAAAGAAATAACAGACAATCACTGTTTACTAACCAGTGGCATAGGAAGACGGGTTACGGTACTTGTCGACCCGCAATGATTGTAAAAAGACGGCACCAAACTAATCTAAACAACCCACGACACTAAAGGGAGGACCTCTTTTGTTAAAAGTTTATTACTAAAATTGATAAATTATACAAACTAAATCTGAATAATTAATGCTAAAAAAATACATAATTTTTTTGGGTACATATACATAAGTTAAAACATGGAGACTAAAGATAAAATTATTTTTTATTATTAATAATACTATTAGTTTAGAAGAAAATAAAATAAAATGTCATAAGGTCACATGAGTCAGGCCCTGCAATTGGTTCCCTCTCTTCATTGGGCCAAATATAACAACCAAGTGTTTAAAAGCTTCATTGATATTGCCCAATAAAAAATACAATTAAGAAATGGTTTTGGGCATGGGGGTTACTGATTAGGAATAGCGATCTGGCAATCTCCATAGTCCATACTCCATAGGACCTAACTTTTTAGTTTTTAGGCAGCTATTTTTGGACTGATCTTTCAACTTTTTATTAAAATTTTGATTTTAATTTTGACATAATGTGGTTATGAAGATATTTTTTCATTGGCAACTAATTAAAAAATTATTTTAGATAAAAAAATAATTGTTACAAAAAAATTAAGAAATCTTATCAAATATATTAATGCATGATTGGATATAGTGTAAAAAAATTATATTGTTGATATATTTTAATTAAATTCCAAAATATTTAGGTAGTACTGTTTACATATGCAAAATGATTTAGAATAAAATGAAATGAAATATTATTTTATGTATTGTGCTTAGTAATTATAAAATAAAATAGGATCCTCTGTACTATGTATTTTGTGTTTGATAACGAAATTATTCTGGTTCGTTTTACTTTGTCTAATTATTTCCAACGACATGAAAGATAGTATTACTTTTCTAAGTTTTTTTAATGCTTTAGTTCTGTTCTAAGATGGAATATAGATGTTCCATTTCGGTCAAACACGCCACCAAATGCTACATCTTCCTTTATAGTTTAGTACTTATTCGATAATTCCATCTTCCATTATTTTTACTTTTTAGAGTCATTTGTGCTGAAGAAGTAAGAACAGAAAAGCAAGTGGGATTAGAGTGCTTATTCTATTCTATTCTATTCTATCCACCCACGTTGCATATAATTCAGTGTACTTGATGGATTAAAATTCAAAACCATCCACTAATGAGAAAAGGCAAAAAAAAAAAAAAGTAACGGTGTTTTACGATAAAGCAAATTTATGCCTTATACAAAAAGCAGCCATTTAGGAAAGCTGGTAGAAACAAAGGCCATGATGTCTTCTATGCTATACCATACACTATGGAGCACCCAACCCAAGCATGGATGGATCGTAAGCTAATAAAGCTGTTCTCTCCTGTCATGTAACCACCTCCACCTGTGGGAAAAAGCATATCAAAAGCATTAGATAGTATGCAAATTAGCCATCTTCTTAAGTTCTGCATAATTTTTTTTACCATTCAGATTTGTATAAAGTTCCCACAACTCCATATAATAAAAGTAACCCCAATGACAAAAGACTTCAACTTTAAAGCGTTTGAAATAAAGTTTGACAGACATGCACTTTCATTATTGCAAAAGTTTATTTTACCGTCAATTAATTAATAATTATCTTTTTATGATTTTTTTAAGTAATTATTATAAAATTCTAACAAATTATATTATTAGGCAATTTAAGAAAATAGTAGTCTATATATAAAACATATTTACAACATCATTAATTACCCATGATTACATAATTTAAGTATAAAATAATTCTTAGATTTTATTTATTTTTTAGTCGAATTTTGGATTAATCGAGATTTATTTATTTTGATAAATCAGATAATTAAGAAAAAAAATTGAGTGTAAAACAAATTCTGGTTATTGAAAGTTTTGGATTTCTGGACATGATTTATGTTTGCTTTATATGTGATTTTCTTACAAGGGAAATGAATTAAACAATATGATTTTGTTAATTTTGGACTCACCAATGGTAATCCCATCTGGGTCGGACTTTGGTCATCCGGTTTTCACCATAGGGATAGTCCGTTTCAGCTCTTCTTGTGTTTCTGAAAGCACAGCACCCAATGGAATAAATCCCTATAAGAAGCACAAGCATGGTGACAGTGAGAACTGAGAGCTTGTGCCAATTCCCTCTTAAATCTTCAAGCACACCAGCTTTGCAAGAATCACACTCATAGCAGAGCAAATTAGGGGCATTGTTCCACCTGTAGCAATCAGGGTCTTGAGTCATCATCATTGTTGCCACGTTGTAAGTGCAAGCAGTTGGTGGCTTACAACATCCAGACTGCATAATCCAAAATACAACCATAACTTATCAATCATCAATCACAAATTTGAAATTAGTAATAGTAACAACTAAAAGAAGAAGAAAAAACTCATCACTAGTCCACTAAATATTGAAATCATCTATTTCTAGCTTAGATTTTTAGTTCATTAGCTCATAATTTTTAGTCATTACTTTAGAATTTTATTTTGCACACACATAAGAAGCCAATTAAAATACATCAAAATTTGAAAGCTTAAACAAATCCAAAATTGAAAGAAATTACATAACATAACTAATTGTGTATTAGAAGAGTTATAAGGTTGGTTTGATGTTGAAGGAAAAAGGGAGGGGAAGGGGTTATGAATTTGAATTCTCCCACCAACAACTAACATTTGCATATTAGAAAAAACTAATTGTACCTGTATTGGAGACATATCCCTTTGCATAAAATCAAGAGGGGTCCAAGAGGCAAGCTTTCCACAAGTTTTGGACCCCATAATACAGCCTCTAATAGTGTTCCAATAGCGAGGATCCTGAATTCTCTTCCTCAACCATGGTGAGTAATCCTGAAGATGATACTCCTTGTAAACCCTTCCAGGCACTTCCACACCACCACCCTTGCTAGTCACACCAAAACCAAATATAGTCAAACCCATCAGTGCTGCTATGAGGAACAACATGACCACCAAGTACAACCATAGTGCACATGCCACATGAAAGCATGCACCAATGAAGCCTGCTAGTGACACCACAAGCACAACAAATCCTATAACCAAAAGAGGGGTTTGGAGAAAATTTTCACAGGTTGTGCTGCTCCTTGCCATCCATAGACCTGCTCCAATTATTGGTATGGATGCTAAAAGTGTGAACAAGTTCAAGAACCCGATCACTGTGTTGCTGAACCTATACATGTCTCTCACGCTCACTCTCACTCTATCTCTATCTCTAGTTTGTTATCTATTGGTTTCTTCTTGTGATGTCTTCACCTTTGTTTCCATTTAAGAAGGGAGAGTGACACTCATATTTTGCTTTGTTTATGCTGTGCTTCAAACACAGAAACTTTTGTTGAAGGATGTGAAAACTAGTAAATGAAATCAGATTGTCCTTCTTAGTTCTTAAGAAAGTTATTTTTGTCTTAAAGTGACGAGTTTGCCCTTTTTCCTCTTTTTTTGGTCTTTTTTATTTCAAGTATACTAATGATACATCTGACATATTTATCCATATAACTTGATTTATACAAAGCCATCAATTTCATGTGAATTTGGGCAAGGCAAGTAAAGAATTGGAACAAGTGATGGTGTTTTTTGTAACTGCAAATGATGCTATTGCTTTTGAGATATGATCCCAATTGGACTTCTTTGCTAAGCAATATCATGAACCAGATTTGGGCTATATAGTTAGATGGGAATTATAGAATAATGAAACAGTGTGTGGGACGCTCTGTCGTTCTTATCCTTGTCTCATCTAATTCTTTTTCTTAAAAGAAGTTCCACCAAGCTTTAATTCGTCAATGACAAATATACTTTAGCAAAGCACCTTGTCTTGTTGATACATGGTGCGCTACCATGGAATTTTAAATGCAAAAACGTTGCCATCTTGCAAAAAATTTATTGGCAAAATATCCCTGGGTATCTGCTACAGCATGGCCATTCTTCAAATGTGTGAAAACTAAAGCCCTGTTCACATTTCAAATTTTAAATTATTTTTTATCTATAAGAATCGAATATAGATATAAAAAGACTTATAATAATTTACCACACTTTCTGTTATTTTAGAATTTTGATTTTTGGTTACTTAATTAAATGAATGTTGATGCCTTTTTTTAATTAGTGACTCAATTAATTAGCATCAATGACCAAACGCACAATAATCATACTCATTTTTATATTCTCCCACTTTTCGGATCACTTTTTGAAAGTGAACTTTGAGTGAACACAAAATTAAATATCATGAACAGAAATATATCTATTATCTTATATTTTAATCTTGATTTGTCAAAAGAATGGAATTTAATGTGCTAGTTAAGTCACTGACTGTCATAGTAAGAAAAAGTTTCGGTACATATCTTGTTAAATTTTAATTATCAACTCTTCCTACATATATCCACCATCGCAGAAGCCCGTGCCCCTTTATCTGTGGAACTACAGCAAAGCGATGTACGACAGAACCCAGTCAAGAGCATTTGAGCATGCTTGATAGCAATGAATGCTTCGTTACACTACGTCACTTTCAATCTCTTTTCTCCAGTTCACAATGCAACCCCATTTGTTTTCACTTTTCAAGTATTGTTTATTATTGTTGAAGTTTATCCTAGTCATTAAGGCTTATGTTTGGTTTACCTTTTGACCTCTTTTAATTTCCATTTGTCCAGTAACCTTAATTTGGTTTCTTTCCAAAGTACTTTTGCACACTTATATTTAGTCCGAAACAAAGTTTCAATTGAAAGCAATATCAAAGTGACTTGTAAACTCGATTTTGCAAAATAAAATTCATTCAAATTTAAGTTTACAAACTTTAATCCAAACATACACTAACTAACCAGTAATAATGATCTTGTACAAGGAATATTAGAGATCTTTATTAATTGGAGGCCAAGATCCTTTGAATATACAAGATATGACATTTGTCTTGCACAATGGAAAAACCATATAATATAAAGAATAGCACTCCAGACAAATAATCACATTTTCATTAACAAATAGAAGTAGAAGAAATAATCAAGAGTGAACTCATGAGGATTGAATTCCTTATTCTGTCTCTGCCTGTTCCATATGTATATATATGAATTGCAATTTTTCTTAGCCTAGGTGCAAGAATGGTGGTACTTATGGTCCTATACTTGTGTGAAGAATATTCATCAAGTGATGATGAACAAATGTGTCTAACTTGTGGGTGGCATGGACTTGTTCTCCAAGAATGACCTAAAAAGAATGAATGCCTGACGGGGCCTATGAAGAGGAACTTCATGTCCAGCTCCTCTTACTGTAACCAATGTTAACCCTTTATAAACTTGACTCCACCCACCAACCTTCACATAATAAGAGAAAATTCTTAACTAACATGTAATAGGATGACAGAAAAATTAATTATCACAGAATTTTACACAATTTTAGTGTCTGTTGAGACCATTTGTTTGTTACTCATAAAAGTTGCACCAACCTTGCCATTATCATACCAAGGGTACCAATTGATGATGGTAGGTAGCTTCAAGGCATCAATTGAATATCTAGTAGCAGTCACTGGAACCACTGCATCAGTGTCTCCACTGCAGCCAAAAATATAAAATGAAGAGTTTCAATTCAAGACAAAAGAAAAAGGTATTAATGGGATAATTAAAGAGAAAATTAAGCTGAATACTACACATTGAATAGCAATTTCACGGAGCCCTAATATCGATTATAGCACAAAGTGTGGAATGTTAGAAAAGGATGAGAATGCTAAATTGAATACATGTTGATGTGGGTGACACTCAAATGATTATAGAGTATAGATATCTTCACTTTATCTTGGCACAATACATAAAAAATAAAGATATATTATTCAAAAATTAAGAATATATACAATTAAAAAAATAAGATGAGAAAGAAAATATCCAGTTAGGATTTACTAGTCAACTCCATAAATAGGATTAGAATTAGAAATAGCATCTATTATCGTAGTTTTGCAATGAAACCCTATCATTCATTTTTCTACTGCTTAATTTCCTTGTTTTGACCATTTGTTTGAATTTTCAAAAGAAAAAAGGTTTTCTTATTAAAAATATATGTGTTCAAATATATAATAATTACATAAGATTTTCGAAAAAAATGAAATCTTAAAAATGAAATCTTGTAAAATAAAAACATTAAGCTTTGGAAAATAAAATTCTAACAAAATAGTTGTATAAAAAATCATGTTTTTTTTTAAAAACTCAACGGGTATGTCAAGTTGTCGAATTATCTGCCACAAGACTGAAGCACCTACTCCTTTAATCTACCTTGTGATGGCTATTTGCCTGTACAAATGCAGAATCTTCAAAAATTTCACCAACAATATGACATGCCTATTATTATAAAGGATTATTTTGTAATGAAAAAATCCTTCAATATAAAAAAATAAGAAAATCATGATAATTAGATAAGTTTTAAAAATAAATAAAAAATGCCTAGAAAATAATTACTTTGTTCTTGACATATCTCAAAAGACAGAACTTAAATAAAAAATACTGTTTGTACTGTTAGCATTATTTTCAATCAAAAGTGACATTTCATCTCAGCAATCATTGTTATTTTAGTTGCTGGAAGAAAAAAGATAAATAAGCAGTAGCTAGTAACCGAAATAAAATTCGGATTTTGATTGAAGAAAAAGCATCATTACTCTTGTCCCTTTCAAGTTCCCATGTGCTAGAAAGAGTAGTTTCTATATTAAGAAAATGGGAAATCATCTAGAGGAGCCTCTTTGTATTTCAAAAGTCAAACCCGTGTTGGGTAACATTGCCCTTGGAGAGTTCGTCATCATGGACTTGGCTATTCTTTAATGAGTCAAGTAAAGAACATGTTGAGTTCATGGGCCAAGGCTCCTTCCATTTATTTATATTGTCCTTACTTTTTCCATTCTTTCTTGATAAAGGACATCCTTCCCTAGCTCTTGAATTAATTCCTAACTTGCATGGTTGTGGTTGTTGAGTTCTTGTTGTATTCCTTTATAATTTCCTCTCAGATTTTTTGTGGAGTAGTGCCATTCAAGAACACATGCCAAAAATTTCTAAAATGGTACGCTTTCAGTATCTCTCTTTTTTTTTGTACATACGCCTACATTGTCTCTTCATAAACTTTTCAAGTACATTTTTATCTAGAAGCTATTGATAGAATGATTTCCTATTAATTTTTAACCATGCAAAATCCATTAGTAACATTAGAATAATCAAATAACTGAAACAATTCAGCTCACAAAATAGTAGTAGTAAGAGAAGATTAAAAAAAATGCAGGTACCTGTAGACCCATATTCGGAGACCAGCACTAATAAGTTCTTGATATATAGGAAGCATAGACAATGGAGAATCAGTCCAATAGTTCCCAACAATATCACTGTTAAGAAACACATTTTGAATCAAACTTAATAAATAAAATAATAGAATAGGCCTCAAACTCAAGAAAACATATAAATAATACCTGCATGCTTTCCATGCATAACGAATCCCAGTTACATTGGCATGAAGTGCCTTCTGAACTTCTGGACGGTTGAAATACAAATCAGAATACCTTTCAGTGCATGGATCATATGCTCGAGACATCCATGGCTGAGTTTGGAAGCCAAACACAAGGAAGAGGAAAAGAAAACAAGAAAAAAAAAATCAATGAAACAGTCTACCAGGAGTGACCAAAATCTAAACAACTGCAGGTGTATACATTAAGACTGAAACATGCAGTGAAAAGTTCAAACACCTATTTTCCTTCAGGGAATTTAGCAATTGCAAAATGTCAGTCTAGGAAATATGACAGTCCTAAGCTCCTAATCTTAAATAGACTAGTAACCATGTACTTTTCAAGATAGAAAAGAATTAAACAAGAATGATATTTGAATAATTAATTGCATTCATGACAGAAAGTCAATATAATGCAGTTTAGGACCAATGTGTTTTATTTTCAGATTGTTTTGCAAATATACTGCAAAGGCTTAATTACTGTTTTAGACCCTGAATTTGGGGTATGTTTTTTAGTATCTGAAATTTAAAAATGTTTTTTTTTAGTCCTTGAATTTTGACAATTTGTTTTTTTTAGTCCTTGACACAATAAATTGATATTTTATGATGATTTTTAGCACTTTGTGACGGCTTTTTAGAACTAACACAATTTTAAAATGCAAATTCTAAGCGATTGAAAAATAAAAACTAATTTATGAAAACTAAAAACTACCACAAAATATCAATTTATCATACTAGAGACTAAAAAGAGCAATTTGTAAAAATTCAAGAACAAAAAAAAATAATTTTAGGGACTAAAAAAACACACATCCCAAATTCAAAGATAAACAGTAATTAAACCTTGTTTAAAACTAATTTTGATATCAAAGACCAATTTATATACTTATTTTAAAATTTGTTGAAACTAGTTTGGCAAGAAAATGGATTGATTTTCCAAATTAAGTCATAATGCTGATTCATTTTGAATTTGTATTTTAAAATTGTCACAAACTACTTAAAAATCGTTACAAAGTATTAAAAACTAATATAAGTGTTAATTTATTATGCTATGAACTAAAAAAATAATTTTTCAAAATTTAAGGACTAAAAAAATATTTATAAATTTCAGAGACCAAAAAAACACACATCCTAAATTTAGGGACTAAAAGCCTAGTGCAAATAGCCAAATACAGTCCACAACTCGATAAATTCCTAGAGATTGTAATCAAAATGCTCTGTAGTAATTCTCGCATTCATTTTCAGCTTCAACCTTCAGAGCATTTACCACAAGAAGTTTTCAGAAGCACTTCAAAGCCATTCTAGAAGAGATAATATTGATAGAAACTTCTCAAGAAGCAACTAAAGCATTAGAAATTGAAGCTAATTTCATGGTTGCAGCAGTTTTCATTAAAAGTACACTATTCTGGTTTGGTTTCACAACTACAATGCAATGAAAAGGACTTGCAATCAGACATGGTGTTTGTTGGTAAATGGAATAAGTGGAAACAAAAGCTTACATAGCGCCCCTTCAAGCCACGTCTGAGTGATGCTGTATTGTTACAAGGCTGTGTATAAACGCTATATGGATCGATGTTTCCCTGCTCCACAGTTGCAACTCTGAGAGCCTGCATGCATTGCACTGATGGATGCTGAGAGGACCCAAAATTGCAGGCAATTTTTAGCATCCTATACGTGGAATCTGAAACCAAACCATGGGTCCACCAATATTCAAATGTGCCAACATAATCATGATAATCATCAGTAACAGCATTACCAACCTGATAGCAATAAGAGAAAAATCAAATCCATTATGTGATTATAACAAGGTAGTGGTAACTCTCTCCCTTAACATAAAAGATTAAAAAAAATGTATAATTATTTCAAAATCTTACAGTCTCACCATAAATCCCTTAAAATTTATAACTGGGTTCTTGATCCCCTTATTTTTCTCGTAAACAATTTGAGCCAACTGAGGAACATAGTGACCTGAAAAGTATTTCTAAGAAATTCAATTGACAATTACAGTACCAAAATCCTTAGTAAGAAAACTAACACATAAAACATAGAATCACCTGCATAACTTTCTCCAGCAATGTAGAATTCTCTATGCTTATATTGAGGAAATCTTTCAAACCAATTAACAAGAAAAGTATATGCATCTTCAGCTGTAAAGTCAGAAAACCCAGATCCCGGATACACATAAGCATGTGAAAACCACAATTCATATACCAAAAACCATTTATTTGTTGCTAAAACAAACAAAACAGGCATGAACCATGAAGAGTAAGCCCTGTATCAGCAAGTACACTCCCCTCACATGTCACAAACGTTACTACAACATAACACATTACCTGTTTTCTGGTCACCAAATGTATACAGATCTGTTGTCTTATTGGAATATGAGAAACCAACACCAGCAGGAGAATCAAGGAACAGTACATTTGCCACTGCAATACTCCAAAATAAACAGGCATAAAGATATATGTTGTGAAAAAACAAAACAAAACAAAAACAACCACCATTGGGGATGGGAATAATTTCACTTACAATTGTTCCAAGCATAAGGGTTCAAGTAAAGCGACTTGCCATCAGGCCTAATGTGAAAAGGACCAATTTCCTCAGATGCACCATAAGCAATAGAGGAACATCCAGGGCCACCATTGAGCCACAACACTAGTGGCCTTGACCTTGGTCCACGCCTCACTGGTGCCTCCACCAACCAGTAAAACAGTGATCTTCCACTTTGCTCATTCACAGTGACATAGCCTGAATACTGAGCAAATCCCACATTCTTTGGCTGCCCTGGCAGCTGAGTAATTCTATCTCTCTTCTGATCTTCAATTGGGGAAGCTAATGAAACCACACCACAAATGAACAAAAGCAAAACAAGATAGAGTCTTGAAGGATAACCTATCATGATGATGGTTCTGCCAAACTCAAAAACAAAGACCCAGAAAAAAAAAGTACTAAAATATTTCTGGGTTGGATATCCTTTTTAGATGGCTACTAATTATAAACCATGGAAAAGAAAGCAGAGAATAATGAGAAAACCAATGGAAGTACTCCACAAGGGTCAAAGTCCAAACACAGAAACACAAATCCCAACACAGTTATAGAAAAGATCTAGACTTCAATGCCAGAGATATGAAGCAGATTCTACTTGTCCAAAATCAGAATTACTTGGAGGAAGAGAGAGAGAGTTACTTGGAGGATGGAAAACAACAAAGAGAGGGAAAGAAACGGAGGGAGAGAGAGAGAAACGCAGTGTATAAAGCTGGCAACATATTTATAAGAAATTCCAATGATTGTAATAATGAGTTATAGCAATTAATTTAGCACCATGAATTCGATCGTCAACTAATCATCATTTCTTTGAATTTTCTTTGCTCTTTCTGTTTACTGCTTATGCTTTGTGTATCAGAAGTTGACTGAAGCAGTTGAATGCGCACATGGGAGCACTAAGTTTCCATTCTTGAGGCCAAGATAGATGGTTTTTTTAAACTATAACATTACAAAAACAGTGTCAATAGTTTTTTAAATTAAAAAAAAAGTCTAATAAATTTCTAAAATTATAACTTATTAGTGTCATTAGTCCTTTTTAACTCTATTATGAACTCATTCAGAAAAAAAAACCTCTGGTATGAACTATATAACAATAGTAAATCGTAAAATTTAGAGACTAATATATAATTCAGTTGATGGAATAAGATTTATAAGTTGTTACAAATATATATGAATCTTTTATTCTTACATATGAAAAATATTAAAGACTAATATGACAGTAATTTATTTAACATTTTCTAATTTCAGAAATTACTTTACTCCTTTTAGAACCTCGTTGTTAAAATATATTTTGTCTTGGTCAGCATAACTATGAAACCAACACTCTCACCACGGGTGGTAGTTAGGAAAAGTATTTCCCAAAATGAGGTCATGAATTTAGTTGCGGTTGGGTGAATCGCCATTTGATGAGACATAAATAATTGTAAAATGTAAGAAATGGTAATAAAATAATATTCTAAAGCGTGGGGTGTATGAATGTGCTGTATATGAAATGATACGATTCTATGATTATGAAATATTGGTTCACGACAAGGGTAAATCTGGGAAGAAGAAAAACTAAGTGCAGTCCTTTTGTGGGCCTAACATAATTATTCCTTCTGCTCCTTGGGCTAACCTGGATCGATGAAGCATGCAGTTTGGAGACCTAATGACCAGATCTAAAATAATTTAACAATTAATTTATGTTTTGAAAAATTTAAAAAGAAAACTAGCAACCAGTGAAACATATTTTTTTTGTTTCTTTTTTTATGAGGGACATATTTTTGTGTTCGTTCTTAAGCCAAAACAACACATGAACACAACATCTAAAAAAAGAACTTGAACACAACCTCCCATATTATTACATAGAAACAGTTGTTAGAAGAGTTGTTCGGGGGAGTCGTGTAACCAGTATTTTAAAAAGAATATTAAATATTATGCGGCAAGTAGTATATTGAAAATCATAACAAGAATATACTAATATTTTTAATAAAAATATTTTACTTTGTGTTATATTCTTAAATCACTCATTAGCATTTCAGGGGGGAAAAAGTTGTTAAAACAGTCAACGTTTGAATGAACCATGGACTGTGTTTTACTGTATTTCCCCGTAGTTAACGAAATCATCGTATCTTGATACTAAACGTGATATGTCCATGTGGAAAGTGTCGGTGAGCTAAAATCCTAAATAGACGGGGTTAGAACCATGAGCCTCGCGTCAAAATACTTTCTTAAATTATTTGTCACTTTAAGAATTTTAATTTATCCGGAAACATTACTTATTTTTTTAATCATATGTAACTTTTACTAAATACATTCTTACTTAAATCAGGTGAGATTATTACGGGAGTAAAATTCTGGTTCTTTTATTCTTTAAAATTGGTAACTTTTTTACATCGGTAATTAATTAAAAGATATTCAGAATAAGATTTTTGAAGTAGTAGTTATTATAAAATAAATATTTTATTATACACATCAATTTATATTTGGATAATTGTATGGAAAATTTACATTATTTATACCCTAATTATTCATTAATTCGTGATCAAATAAAAATATAACTTTCCAACCTTTCTTAGAGCATCTATAAATATAAATATATGATTGTTTAAATAAGTTATTTATCTTAAATTTGTGAGTCTTACAACGTTACTTACTGTATATTTAAAAAATTTACTCTAATACTAAAATTACTAGATTGAGTATTTAACTTGAATCACATCAAATTTTATAATTGAAAAAAAGGGTTTTCTATTTATTAATAATAAATTAAATAATAATTACTTATATAAATAGCTCATTTAAGCAGCATATTACTAAGTCATATAAAAAAAAACTTGTTAAACAACTCATCAAACATATGTGTTAAAGATGCTCTTGGGTGGGAATAAAACTTTCATGTGTAATTGACTACAAAGTTGTTAAACCTCCCCCAAATAAATATATATAAATATATTATTATTACAAAAAAACTAAAATAAAAACCAAAACGATATTTTATAAGAATCAAAAAGTTATTTAAGTCAATGTTTTATTTTTTTTATTACAGTCCTTTAAACAAATTTAGTCCTTTAAATTTTTTTTTTATAAATATTTTAGTCCATGTTTTCAAGTAATAATAGTGACATTGATGGTTAATTGATTTGTTATGTCATCAAGGAAAGGAAATTGATAAAATAATCATGTGTAATTTTTATTGATAGATTGTTTTTATTTTTTTTATTTTCATCAACTAATTTGATGTAATTAACTATTTTGAATAGATGAAGATTTAAAAATAATTTACCAAAATAATTGCATGTATTTGTCTTGTCAAACTCTTGATTATATGTCAAAGTCAATAGATCACATACCTTATCATTACATAATCATTTAAGATATTTACTTAAGAGACTAAAACAAAACAAATCAAAATTTTAAAGAAATAAAATCGAAAGAAAAAAGTTATTTTTTCTTGATTAAAAATCATAGATGTCTTTCAATCCATTAAGTCAATAAATAATCTCGCTTATAATATATGACTAACATTAATTCAAACAAAAATTACACACACAATAAGAATCTAACATATATTTTTTTGCTAAATAAATTGTTTTTATACATGTAAATAAGAGGAAAGTTACACACATAATAAGAATCTAGCATATATTTTTCTGCTAAATAAATTATTTCCATATATGTAAATAAGAGGAGAGGAGAGTATGTCAATCCTCACATCACACACCTTGTTACTAGGTAGGGTGTATTTATGATTAAAAAATAATAAATATATCTTTAGAATAAAATTATCAATTGTCGGAAGGTTGTTTTAGCTTACTTGGTAACATTGAGTTAGAATCCAAAGTACGCAGACTCACTTTCAGTGAAAGAAGGTCTATATCAAAAATATTTATTTAAAATTTATGTTTAGTTTATTAAATTAAATTTAAAATTGTATGCTTAATTTCGAATATATTCAATAAAATATTAATTAATGCATAAAAATTTATTATGTTGGATAATATATAGATTTAAATCAAAATTATATATAATATATAACAACAATAATATGGGAATATCAAGTTTTGTTCTCCATATTTTTTTTATCTATTTTATCTCTCATGTATTACCAAATACTAATAGTTAAAATTATTATTGTATTACAATATAAATTATATAACATAAATATAAAATATAATTTATTATCACATATGGATCTACTGGCATAAAATTGTTTTAACTAATTAATTTGAGTCGTATATATGAAATAATATTAATTACTCATAAAAAAATATATGCAATCATAAAGGGATTGAGCATAAGTGATTAAAAAGTTAAAGTTAACTAAATCGTTTAAGTAGTACTTGAATTTAATATTTGACTGAAATAATTATTAATAATGTTTTACTTACTTTTCGGTTGGATTTTGAATTAGTTAATTATTTTCTCTAGATGAACATGGAGGTTACGACAAAAAATAATTATATACAATTTTTGGCAAAACAAAAATTATAACATATTTTATATTTTAAAAAATATATTTTATTTTACATTTTTATTTTATACATCACACAATCTAAAATACTATTTTTAAAAAAATTATTATCATGCTTAATAATTATGAAAAAATATAGATAATATATATTAAACAAAAACAATTTAAATTTAAATCAATACACACTAATGTAATTTTTTTATCCATATAAATTGATGAAAATAGAAGAGAAATATCATGCTTAATAATTTTTTATCCATATTTTATACATTTATATATTTTATTCAAGCAATTGAACTAAACCTCCTTAATATAATAAAATATAAAATAATTTGAAGTCTTATTAAAAACTAAAACTAGGGGGAGAGAAAAAGAAGAGAAATATTATTTATTTTTCTCTAATAAAGTTAAGGGGGTTTAGGTAACTTGTTTAAGCAAATTACGTGAATTATTTTAAATTCTAATGTATTCGATTCTCACATATCAAACAAACCTAATAATATTTTTTCAAAATAATTTTTTGAAACCAATTGCTCAATCAACCGAGCTGAACCAATTGTCGGTGGATTTTTTTTAATAAATAATATTTTTAATGATAAAAAATAATACTTCTTAAAAATATCTTTCCCTAATATATCTAATCACTAATCTTGGTATAAAGGTAATATTAATTACATTTTTAAAAATATTTGTGTTATTTTGTAAAGTGAAAAGTAATTGGGAAAAATAAACGCAAGAAAGGAATGAAATCTGAATGACTCTCGTGGAAGATGTCCAATGAGATTCGACACATTAGCCCTAATGTTTGAACCCACGCGCTTCAACCGACACGTGTAGACACTGCCATCTTCACTTTTGTCGTTTTTGCTTTGACTCTATTAGCACAAGCGGCCGGGAAGGGAAATCGGTACATCATCCCACTAAGTGCCCCCCCTTTCCCTTTTTTGCCTTATTTGTGAATTTGTCTTGACTTTTGTTTTTAAAAAAAAAAAATTGTTTTGTTGATTGTTGAAGAGATAGGGTAAGTTTGCAAGTTGCAACGATGAAAAGAGATAAAATAAAATGATATAGAATAAAATATTTATTTGTTTTATTAGTTGGATATGTTGTAATAAAATAGAATATAATTCTTATTTTATTTCTTAATTTTAAGAAAATATGAATTAAAGGAACCAATAAAATAAAATAGAATATAATATGTTTTACCCTTTTTTTTATTTCATCAAAATTTAATAAATCAAAAAATAAAAATAGAATATAATTATATTTCAATTTTCTTTATTTTTTCTATCAGTCTAAATATGGCTTAAGAGAGATAGGAAAGTATTGCCCTTGCCTATTTTTTTTCTTCCTCTCGCAGCCTAAATTGAATTAAATAAAAATAACATGATAAAATTGCATTAGAAAAATTGTATTTTATAGAAATACTCTTATGTACATAAAAAAAAACTGCTCGTGTAAATTGCAACAAATTGCGCGCATACAAGTAATTTTTTTCGAAAAAATAATTCTAAATGAATCATAAGTGAGAAGAGTAATGCTGAGAAAATGATAAGAACTTACAGTAAAATATATAGGCAGTGACCAGTGAGGTGTCAAATATTGTATTGAAAAATGATATCAAGTCAATGAATGTGTATTTTCTACCTTACCTACCCAATTTAAAACTTCCAGCTAGCACTTTAGAATCAATTATTTATTCTAAATATGTTAGTGATGTTTTGATGGTATTCTTACACAGAGAAAAAACATAATCTAAAAAAAATCAAAAAATTATCACAGTCACATAATCACATCTAAAAAGAAAGTTTTTCTACTGTGACTATAAAGAATTAAAGATTGAACCAGGAGGGAAAAACACTTATCTAAATTTGGTGAATGCAAATTCAAATGAAACGCGGGAATAGGGAGTTAACTAGAATGAATACAAGAGTGCATTGGTCGACCCCTCAGCTGGAGTTGATATTTTTGTAGCAACAAAATGCAGCAAAGGCATTTCATCCCCCATTCCCCATCAATATTTTTGCATGTTTAGAGTACATATGGGATAAATTAAATAAATAAAATAGAGGACATAACGAGATACTTTTTGTTTTAAAGCATATGTATATTTCATCGGATATAATTATTTTTAAATCGGATAAGTCATTATAAGATAGATAACAAGAGATATTTTGTTTCACTATAATTTTTTTTAAAGAATTTATGTCATACATCATAACAATCCAAGTTGTATTGATTCTTAATATATTTATTTAAAATTAATTCATTCAGTGATTATGTGAATTTGATTAAGCAATTAAGTTTTTTTCCATAGAAATAAAATATATTATTAGAAAATTATAATAACTCATCTATCATATTTAACCAAGACATTTTTTTATTAAACAGTTATGTTTGAGACAAAGTTAGTTGTTTAGAATTTGATTAAACTGTTACTTTATATTGAAAATTTTAGCAATTATTTTTGTGAATTAAACAGTTAATTTACACTTATCTGTGGAATTATATTTAACTCGCAAAATTTTTTTAGCTATCTGGGTAAAGAAAAAAATATAATTATTATTTTGTGTAAATTTATTTTTAATTATATATTTCAGTGATTATGTTAATGTTAATTATATAATGACTTATAGATGGGATATTTAACATTTTAAATTTTATATATATATATATATATATATATATATATATATATATATATATATAT
>CM023960.1:29530716-29632607 GCA_013407115.1 Glycine latifolia | reverse complement strand
GTTTAGTACTGGTAATTAATAACATCTGTTTTATCATATATATGGGATTATTACTGCGATACTGCGAAGTTTATCTTGGTATTGCATACAGTATTGCGGTGGAAAAGTAGTCATATCTGGCAAGATTTATGTTTCAATTTTGTTTACTACATACTGTTTTTTAGTTGCTATTACAAAACTCGATTCTCTAGCTTTGGTTCTCTGTTTTTTCATTTTTCTTTTTACTCCAGGATGATCTCTTACCCTTCTAAGTGTTGTCTCTTTGTACTCATCTTCCTTTATTAAAAAAGCTTTGCTTCATTGATGTTAACAAGTGAAAGCTATAGGGACTGAAGTTTTCCTTAAACATCAAACAAAAGCTCTTTTTAAAATCTTTCTATGATTTATGAATGTAGGTAAGAATCAACATTTTCAACAGTTGTATTGCTGCTCTTGTTTTCGACTAATGTTGAAATGCTGTTTCTTGAACATTTATTGTATTCTAGCTTCTGTTTTCAAAAACAACTTGGATAGGAGCATGACATGTAGGAGAGTCACAATTCAGGATATTTACGATGAACATAATATATTATGAGATCAATATCCAATAGAATGGTTATTCGAGTCTGCATATTAAATCCTTAATTGGATAGGAGCATGTCCCATATTTTTCTCCTTTGTTTTTTGGATATTATATTTTCTCTGAGCTTAGATGAAAATGCTAACTTGGATTTTCCCTCAAATTTCCTGTAATTGTACTGTAACTGTTGTATTTATGTATGTATGTGTGTGTGTGTTTTCCTTTTGTGTTATTTATGTACCAAAGCCTAACCTCAACCTTTTAGCAGGTATGGATGATAAATTATTTGGGAAGACCTCAAATGTGGACAATGATGTTAGTAATTTGACTGGTTCACCTGCTCCCGTGTCTGAAAATCATTTTGCGAGGTTTTCTTTTAACTTAGAGAAATTTGATATTGACTCCTTGAATGATTTGGGTTCTTCAATTATTGAGTTGGTACAATCTGATGATCCAACTTCTCTGGATTCTGGTCCAATGAGGTCCAATGCAATTAAGAAGTTACTGATATGGAAAGCTGACATTTCAAAGGTGTTGGAGATGACTGAATCTGAAATAGATTTACTTGAAAATGAACTGAAATCACTAAAATCTGAACCTGAGGAAACATGTCCTTGTTCAAGTCCAGTAGCCTTGGGCTCCCAGATGGTAGGTAGTGATGAAAAATCCTGTGAAGAATATATTGGAGTCTCTGAACAAGTCATGCGGCCAGTACCGTTGAAAATTGTTGATGATCCCAATATGGAGAAGATGCCCCTTTCAACTAATTTACATTGTATTCATGAAAATGGTAAGGAAGAGGATATTGATAGTCCTGGGACAGCCACTTCTAAATTTGTTGAGCCTTTGCCTTTAATTAAAGCAGTTTCTTGTGATCCCAGTGGATATGATTACTTCTCCGGGGACTTGGATGCTGTTCAGTCTACAGCTGTGAAATGCCTAGTTCCCTGTACTACTAGGAAAGAAGTTAGTGTGTCTGCTTGTGTTGATGGCAATACTTCTATGGAGCTAAAGGATAGCATGGATATTTTATATAAAACAATTATTTCTTCCAATAAAGAATCTGCCAACAGAGCTAGTGAGGTATTTGATAAGTTATTGCCCAAAGATTGTTGCAAGATTGAGAAGATGGAGGCAAGCAGTGACACATGCACTCATACCTTCATGGTGGAAAAATTTGCTGAGAAAAAGCGGTTTGCAAGATTTAAGGAGAGAGTTATTGCACTTAAGTTCAGAGCCTTGCATCACCTGTGGAAAGAAGATATGCGCTTACTGTCTATCAGGAAATGCCGACCAAAATCTCACAAAAAAAATGAACTAAGTGTGCGATCTACCTGTAATGGTATCCAGAAGAATCGATTGTCCATTCGATCACGTTTTCCCTTTCCTGGTATGAATCTTCTCTGTTCTTTTACTTATGCCAGTGATTTTGCAGTCTTGCTTGACTAGTTCAGCTTGGAAATCATGTTTTAGTTTGATTTCAGATGGCAATTGCTTGTTAATATTTATAAAAATAGAAGGGGTGGTTAATTTTGTATTGTAGTTCGGATTTTGGAAAAAGAAAAATTCAAGATGATTTTGATACTTTTTTGGTGCTTAATTGCTTGGTTTGCATATATACTTTTTTGATACAGTTCTCTCCATGAGGATAGAGCAATGGATTTATCAAATTCCCATTTGGTTTGGATTGGTAGCTTTACTACATTTGAAATCAATCCCAAAGTAGCTCGGACATTTGTCACTTCTTACTGCAGACTAACTTTGTGGCTAGAATTTGATCTAAACATGCTTGACTGAAAGTTTGATAATTATGGTAATTTCTTTTGTTTTAATAGTTGAATTGATAAAAGACATTTTCCCGTGAATTCTATGACATGTCTTCTAGTAGAACATATTTGAATAGGGATTGACTTGTAGACATGAAGCTGAAGTTCAGGGATTAATGAGATCTCTGCCTGTGTAACTGCTGTAATCAAATTTTTGAGTGGAACTATTTGTTACATTAATTATTGAATATTTTACATGGGCCTGTACCTGATGATAAGGAGTGAATCCAGCATGGTGATGTGTCATCATGCATCATTGCTTGTAAATGATGGTTACTGTCTTAGTTTGTTGCTGTTTTGTTTTATTTGTGCAACTTTCCTGTTCAGTTTCATTTGTAAACTTTTTAGTTGGTGCTTAGTAGGGGTCTGAAGTCTGAATTTGATGGTAACGATTTAAACATGTTGAGAGGTTTGGTGGTGAACCTAGGTTTGTTTGATAGAAGAAATTTGAATTTGTCAGTATGAAAGGCAAAAATTGTGAGTAAAATGGAGGTTCTGTTCAATATATTATGTTATAATTATGTTGCCAAAATTTCAGGATTATTTAGTGACCTTGCTGTCACACATTATCTTCATTGTTTAATGGTTTTCTCTGTGATGCTATAAGTTGCACATGGCATATTTTATAGTTTGTTCATTTCCTTATTTATTTAGCCCTTTTCTTTTTGGGATGATAACTATGTTTTCTTTTTGTTTTCTCCTTTTAACTGTCTGCAGCAGGAAATCAACTAAGCTTGGTTCCAACATCAGAGATAATTAATTTTACAAGCAAACTGCTTTCAGAATCCCAATTTAAAGTGCAGAGTAACACCCTGAAAATGCCGGCATTAATTTTGGATGAAAAAGAGAAGATGATTTCCAAGTTTGTATCCAGTAATGGGCTGGTTGAAGATCCATTGGCTATTGAGAAAGAAAGGGCTATGATCAATCCTTGGACCCCAGAAGAGAGAGAAGTTTTCTTGGAGAAATTTGCTGCCTTCGGAAAAGATTTTCGGAAAATTGCTTCTTTTCTTGACCACAAGACAGCGGCTGACTGTGTTGAATTCTACTACAAAAATCATAAATCTGATTGTTTTGAGAAAATTAAGAAGCAAGATGGTGGTAAGCTTGGGAAGTCATATTCAGCAAAAACTGACTTGATTGCATCAGGTAAAAAATGGAACCGTGAATTGAATGCTTCTTTGCTTGATATTTTGACTGCAGCCTCATTGATGGCAGATGGCATTGCAGGTAATAAAAAATTGCGTGCAGGAAGCTCACTTTTGGGTGGATATGGTAAAGTGAAGACATCAAGGGGTGAGGACTTCATAGAGAAATCAAGCAGTTTTGACATTCTTGGGGATGAAAGAGAAACGGCTGCTGCAGCTGATGTATTGGCTGGTATATGTGGTTCTCTTTCGTCTGAGGCTATGAGTTCCTGCATAACAAGTTTAGTTGATCCTGTAGAAGGTAACAGGGATAGGAGGTTCCTGAAAGTAAACCCTTTATGCAAACCACCCTTGACACCTGATGTTACTCAAGATGTTGATGATGAGACTTGCTCAGATGAGAGCTGTGGTGAAATGGATCCTACAGATTGGACTGACCATGAGAAGACTGCTTTTCTTCAGGCTGTATCATCTTTTGGGAAGGATTTTGCCAAGATAGCACGGTGTGTTGGGACAAGGTCCCAAGAACAGTGCAAAGTTTTCTTTAGCAAGGGCCGGAAATGCCTTGGATTAGATCTCATGCGCCCAATACCTGAGAATGTTGGATCCCCGGTTAATGATGATGCAAATGGGGGTGAGAGTGACACAGATGATGCATGTGTTGTTGAGACAGGCTCGGTGGTTGGAACTGATAAGTCTGGCACTAAAACAGATGAGGACCTGCCTTTGTATGGCACAAACACATACCATGATGAATCCCATCCTGTGGAAGCTAGGAACCTGTCAGCTGAATTAAATGAATCAAAGGAAATTATTGGGACAGAAGTAGATCTTGAAGATGCAAATGTCACTTCTGGTGCTTGTCAAATCAATATTGATTCTAAACAGGGCTGTGATGGTAGTGAAGTTTTCTTGTGTGGTTCTAACAAGTCTGGATCTGTTGGTGAACAAGCAGATATAATTATGTCAGATAGCACAGAAGTTGGAAAAGAAAAAGCAAATAAATTGGGAGGTGCAGCTACAGAATTGATTTCTGCTCCAGATACAAGTGAACCATGCGAGAGTAATTCCGTTGCTGAGGATAGAATGTTGGTTTCCGAGGTTTCTTCTGGCGGTCTTGGAAATGAATTGGAGAGGTATAGAGTGTCTTCTACCCTATGTGTTGATGATAGAGATAATAAACATGAAGCTGATTCAGGTGGTATAGTTGATTTGAAAAGCTCTGTGCATGATTTAAGCACTATGGTAAATTCTTCACTCTCATCTTTTGGCACTTCTTGTTCAGGATTTTGTTATAGTTCTGAAAACAAGCATGTGCCCCTTGGAAAGCCTCATGTCTCTGCATTGTCCATGGACAACCTTCATGCAACTTCAAACTCATTGTTGCAAAATACAGTTGCTGTTGATGTTCAATGTGAGAAAACAGCTAGCCAAGATCGAATGTCCTCTACTTGCGATATTCAGGGAGGTAGAGATATGCACTGTCAGAATTCCATTAGCAATGGTGGCCATCAGCTCCCTATTACTGGGAATTTATCAGAGCATGTTGATGCTGTTAGCATTCTCCAGGGATATCCCTTTCAAGTTCCTTTGAAGAAAGAAATGAATGGCGATATGAATTGCAGCAGTTCAGCAACTGAATTGCCTCTTCTGCCCCAAAAGATTGAACAGGATGATGATGATAATATTAAAACATTCCAGTCATCAGATTCAGATAAAACATCCAGAAATGGTGATGTGAAACTGTTTGGGAAGATACTAACCAATCCTTCAACCACACAGAAACCTAATGTGGGTGCTAAAGGGAGTGAAGAAAATGGTACCCATCATCCTAAGTTAAGCAGCAAGTCTTCTAATCCGAAATTTACTGGCAATCATAGTGCTGATGGAAATTTGAAAATTTTGAAGTTTGACCGTAATGATTATGTTGGCCTTGAAAATGTTCCCGTGAGGAGTTATGGTTATTGGGATGGGAACAGAATACAGACTGGTCTCTCGACATTGCCTGATTCTGCCATCTTGCTAGCAAAGTATCCTGCTGCCTTCAGTAATTATCCCACATCTTCTGTCAAATTGGAGCAACCGTCATTGCAGACATATTCCAAGAATAATGAACGGCTGCTGAATGGTGCATCCACTTTTACGACGACTAGAGACATCAATGGCAGCAATGCTGTGATTGATTATCAGATGTTTAGAAGGGATGTTAAGCATTGCCAAGATGTATTCTCCGAGATGCAGAGAAGAAATGGATTCGAAGCAATCTCAAGTTTACAGCAGCAGAGCAGAGGAATGATGGGAATGAATGGTGTTGGAAGACCGGGGATTCTTGTGGGAGGATCGTGCAGTGGGGTCTCAGATCCTGTGGCTGCAATCAAAATGCATTATTCCAATTCTGACAAATATGGTGGTCAGACTGGGAGTATTGCAAGAGAGGATGAATCATGGGGAGGAGGGAAAGGGGATTGACCGAGACAGGTAGTAGATTGTGCTGTGAGCGGCAAACACCTCTTTTTGCCGCACCCCTGTATTATAGTTTTTGTTATTTGCTCAATACAGTGTAGGGCGATTTAATGGTTCTCAAGCCCGCTTTTTGGTAAAATATTTAGGTGCTTGTAATATGGCAGCAGCTTTGTATTTGTTGTATTTGATGAAAATACAGAAATAATCTCTGAAAAAATTAGGAGGGGGCGATTGCCATTACCATTGCCATTGCCAATTCTGGATCCCTTTCCGCCTTGACTCACCTGCTCATTCCTACAGGTACAACCGATTGTCTGGATAATTGACAAGTTTTGATGGTTCATTTCGATTTTTTGAGGTACTAATTCACTGTACCCGAGTTGGTAATGATGGTTTCTTAAGTCTACCCGTAGTTGCTTTATTTAGGTAGTTTTTTATTCACCGGCGTTTTTCCAAGTGCAGAAGTTGGGAATTGTGAATATCTCTTAACAGGTTGAGTTGGCACCAGTAAGTGTTTTTTGCTAGCGTCCATTTTGAAATGATTATTCATTGTGGGAAGCGTCTCTTTTGCTTTAGATGGTGACATTTTTTTGACAAATACTGTTTAGGACGAATTCTGCTATCGTTATTCTACCCGAGATTTGACGTACAAAAAAATTAAAGCCTGACCTAAATTTTATATAGTATGTTGGGCAGTTTGAAGTCCTTTTTATTCGGTGTAGGGCTTCTCTTGGTGATGAATTTCATAGTAAAAAAATAAGTAATTTTGTGACAATGTGTAGCGCATTCAAGCAAACGAGTTTTAATACAACAAGGTCTTAAATCATAGGCCTTTCAAGTAGAGCTTTGGAATAAATGTGAGCTAGCAAAATTGAACAGCAACTTCGCTATCTTGGTTTGTTATCACTTGTCATTGTAGAAATTCTTAGTTACGGATCATTCATGGCTCAAGATTTCCACTTAGTTACAGGAAAGATAGTTTCTCTTTAATTTGTAGAGCATCTTTACAGTCAACCAACTTTTACAGCTTAAGCAGTCTGCTGCATGATAGCAATTTCCTTAGCCTCTTCTGCTGTGTGGAGGGTGGAAGGAAGAGGTGCAATAATTTCAATTAACTGCAAGAACCCGTAAAAAAATATCAGAAACTAAGGATAAATGTCTAGCTCCGCCAACGATAAACATAAATAACACGGCAAAAAAAATGGTACTTTACAGGCAACCACGTATGATAACATCCTGAAGACATTTCTGTTATTAGGATGCAGATTGCTGAACAGAAATACTCAAATAGCAACGAAATGGTCTGATGAAGACCATGAAATTGAACGGTACAAATGAAAATGTCACAAGTGTAAATTATGACACTTAACTGATGATTAAAACTAATCCTAGAACAAATGAATTCCACTACCAAATTACTGATCATACGATCTTTGACATCGTGCAACTATCATAACATTATTTGAAATTGATACTTTAATATACCTCGTTAGTTGTCGGATGAGAGAGAACCAATTTATGCGCATGCAAGTAATACCCACAATCTCCGGGAACTGGTTTCGTAGGTCTCTGATAACCCCTACACAAAGGAACAGCAATGTGAAACATGGAACAAATTTCCAATCAATATCACAACGCCGAGATAGAAACAAACAACCAATTGTTTGAAAAGTACGAAGCAGTTTACATTCCAGAACAGCGTACTTGCAAATTTGCTTGGATTCATTTTAAGAATCTTTGGTTAGTGTTTAATTTGCAAGTAAGACGAGGGTAAGTTCATTGCATAGAACAATTTGATATAATTTAATATTGTAGACCATTCTACTAAGTGAATGGTTGAATAATCCTTGTAAACTATAGTACAAGCATTTACCCATCTTCAGCAAAACTCTCATCTACAAAGTCACAATCTAAGCATTTAGGTTGCCCACCAACACCATAAAGAGGATCACCTGCAAATAAAGCCAAAGGAAAAGATAATGGATATTCACAAGAAAAATGGGAGAGCCCTCATAAAGCATATTACACAGAAAGTAGGAACGTGCATGCATACTAGTTAATATGGATAGGATTTGACATTTCAAAAGATGCAGGGAAATGTGCTGTTTAGCTATTCTATCATCATGTTTAGAAACGAGTTTATGCAAATCGAGTGTCTCAATGCAGCCCAAGTTCTGAAAGAGACAGAAATTTTGGGAAAAAGTTTGATTTCAACAAAGTAAAACCAAACATGCAACAAGCTAGGATAATCATATCCCTAAGACCCAACTAAACAAGACTGATGAACTTCAAGATCCCCAAATCATAAACGTGAGTTACCAAATTGAAACCTCAATAAATAATCATATCATTCTCCATTAATAACTCTATTATTCGCTAAATTTAAAGTTTGAAGACAAAACTGAAGCAAACAAAGTATCTCCAGAAAAGAAATTGAAATTTACTACTTTAGCCTTTAAGAAGTTTAAAGCTTAATATACATAGGCGTAATTAATGAATAACTTGTAATCATTCTACGTCCCTTATTGTCATGTTCATCGTACAAGAAATCTAGTTTTATTTTTCTTCATGTGAGCACCATGAAAAATTTAGCATTAAATATTCACCTAACAGAGGATGCCCTATGAAAGAGAGATGAATGCGGATCTGATGTGGCCGTCCAGACTGAATCTTAACCTGACAAACAAGGCAATCAGGGATGTTAAGATTCTGGATTTCTAATTTTATGGTAGCCTTTTTTGTTCTTTTGTTGCTTCTTAAACGGGATTCTTAACAAGATGCACACAAGCCAAACTTAGGGTAGTCAATGGGTTACATGTTGAAATAAGAGCAAATAATTTTGGAATGACTAATCCTAGAGTGTGGTTTGATGCGACATCAATGAATATTGAGCAATATCTGAGAACAGAGCAGTGCTGCAATTTTTTTTAATTTAACCCATAATAATGCTTAATATTTTTCACCCTAATTGTACAGATTTAGTTTCCTTATTTCTTGTAATTAGGATTATTTTTCGTGGTTTATGTATTTCCTGTAATATGTAAAGATTTCTAGCCTAAAATTATTAGGATGCATTTAGCCTATGAATACATTGTACCATGACATTGTAAAATTATCAAAAAATAAAATTTACTTTTCCTCATATTTCAAGTATACCAATTTTTATATGATGTTCTATTGATGCTCAAGTATTAAAATGATGATAATTTCAGTAAATGTTTTTATTGATAAAAAGTGGTAGTAGATAGTTTAATTATGTCCTTTTACCCTATCACATCATAGGATCCCACGTTTACAGAATTGTTGACTAAAAGAAAAGTGGATTTGATTATTTGAACACCAAATTCAGCTACCTGGACCAACGTGCTGTTTTCTTGTATGTTCGTCTCTAGAATGTCCACTACACTGAGTGCTGGTTTTCCTGGTTCAAATGAAAACAACTATGCATGATTGGATGATCAAGAATGTCATGGAGGGAATTTTAGGAAGGAAAGGAAACATAAGAACAATAGCAGATGAGTGGACATCAATAAACATAAGCGTGGCTTTCCCTCTGAAACCCATCCATCTGAAGAAAAAAAGAAAAGCATTAGAGATTAGAAATAACCTGATTGAGAAGCAACGTATAACCCTTTAGCAACACCAGGATATTTTACTATTCCAATTGGTTGATTAATAGTCACCTGTAAAGCAAAACAACCTTCAAGTTATACAAGCAAAATTGATGAAGACTAAACACAGCAAAAAAAATGTTCTAAATAAGCATGAACTGACAACTTAATAGTCCCTTGGTCATGATATTAAATACAAGGTGGAGGCTTTAGTCATGACCAATATTCAAAGAACAATAAAGTGAACCATGCTCACTAAAGTAGTTACCCTTTTTGATAGAAAAATTGTGAAGTTACTAAAATGAACAAGAAAGTAATGTGGACAAAAAGACCATGACAATTTTTGGTTCTAGATAAAGTAGTTTGAATTGTGACAGTTATGTAATGTGGATAAAAAAAACCATGACAGTTCATCTTCAGTCATTGTGTCTAGCCCATTATAGAATCCAAATGAACAAGACAATGATTAAAAGATGATGAACTGTCACAGTTCTAATTAAAGTAGTTTGAATCATTGGTTCTAGACATATCTCAAATTTTACCAAACTAATAGTCTTATTCTTCAAAAGCTAACACTCGATGAATTCATTTTCCATGGAACTACACTATACAGATTATAATATAGCTTCTTAAGTATGCTTCTGTTGTGTGCTGACTGAGCTTGCTGTTTATACAGCTAATAGGTAGTTAGAGTGCTAATTTCAGTTAGCTGTCAATAGCCTAACAATAAATATATCAATATTGTTTTGTACGTTAGTTCATTCAGTTACCATTGTAATAAAAGAATTCTATAGCTTCAGTTTCTCTCTAAATATTTTCTTACTTTCTTGCACACCATTGCTATTTGTCACAATGCCTAAAATAATTCGTGAACACATCAGCTACTTTAGTTTCTTTTCAAAAAACATAAACAAAAAACTAACGTATCCCAGTGCCAGATTTTCATAAAACATATATGACAGTAAAATATAATTCATAGAAGTAAAACTTTAAATATTACAGAGTTCTTGCAGCTGGATTATTAATACTCATTATGAATAGGCAAAATGAAATATCCATGCTATCTGAACCTCATGTCACTATCACCTTATCATTCTCAACTATCCCACTCACAAGAGCTCGGTATATCTTTGCAATCTTCCCAAGTTCCTGCTTTGTATCTCTGCTTCCATAAACAACAGCAGACAATGAGTTAAACAAGTTAACTAAGTATGAAATCTTTAACCTCAACTTAAAATTTAAAACAATTTTTCTGTGTTCTATGTCTTCCACTTAAGATAAGCAACATTTTTTTTTTTTGCTCAGCAAAGAATAATTATATATATATGATAGAAAAAGATACAAGTAAAACAAAAATACAACCTATCACCAGACAAGATAGAAACTGTAGCTATCTAATACATGCGAGGTGCATGGATTAAAAAGCCGCAGAGCTATCTGAAGATAAGGCTCACACCCAACCAGAAAAGAAAAGCTTTCCTGTTAAGACCTCCCCCTAGTACAAAAACCATCCTTAATGTGACTAGACCAAAAGAAGAAAGGGATATTAAATCCTTTCTCAAGGTTCGACAACCAGGACCAACAGAAAAAGAGGGCATCCTCCAGCAGCTTATGACCATTGAAGTTATCACCATGAAACACTATCCTGTTTCTATGGTTCCAAATGCACCATGTTAGTGCCACCCACCATATCTGCCATCTCTTAGCCTGAACATTGGAACCATAGTATGTATGCTGCATAAAATGTTCTTTAGGAGTTATAGGGAAAACCCCTTGGATGTTGATCCAGTTCAGAGACTCCCACCATAACGGCAGAATCTTACCGCAACTGAAAAATAAATGTGATGTGTCTTCTACAGAACTTCTACAGAAAGGGCAACTGATGTCAGATATAGGTATATTTCTTCTGCTTAGATTCTTCTTAGTAGGTAAGCGATCCCTTAGCAGCCTCCAAGCAAAACAAGAGGCTTTACTAGGGATAGATAACTTCCACAAGACTTTAAACACCTCCTCTTGATTCTGGACGCTTGTTTCCTTATGCAGCAATCTATAAGCACTTCCCACCGTATATATCCCACTCGGATCACCCTCCCAAGCCCAAGAATCCTGCACCTGAACATGTAACTGTACACCTTGCAGCTCTTCTAGAAAAGATATAGCTGCTGCTACTTCACTCTCCATAAAACATCTCCTCCACCTAAAATTCCACTCCCAACCCATATTAGATAAGGTTCCCATCTGTAAAATATTGTTCCATTGTTGCTGGGAAGCTAGAAATAATCTAGGATATTTTAGCTTAAGATAAGCAACATGCTACAGGGAAAAGCTTTTTTACAAGTAAATTATAAAATGCAACAAGAAAGATATTTCTTTTCTAACCTTTTTCCTCCAATGTGAGAAGTTCCATCAGCAAAATAAGATGCAAGCCGAGCTCTGGCTAGTTTTGTCTTTGCACATAATAAAATTCCTGTGATGCCATCAATTAATCAAAAAAGCATTAGAAAGTGTCATGAGCTAGTTATTTACAAGTTATAACATTAGACAGGTATTACAGGCTAAGGATATAGTCATACTAGTATAACATCTCTGCTAGGAATAATTATAAATACCACTGGCACTTGTATTTAAACAATTAACCAAGAAAACAGTAATTAATAGAAATTTTCATAACTGATTATTAAGTTTTTATATCATATTAAAATAAAACTAATTACCTCTCCAGAGTTATGAAACTTACCTAGGTTCATGCATATATTTTCATAGCAAACTAAGCAATGGATTACAGATAGAATCTATCAATTTCACTTTTCAACAGAAATATTCAGTATAACCTGAAGTTCCCCTCCCTAAGCGATGTACGGGAACAGGATGCAGCCTTTTGTGCATTTCACAGGTACCCTGATTGTTGGCTTCCCATTGAAGCTGTGTTAAAACTGTCCTTTGCTGGTAGAGACCTCCAGGCAAAACTTGCAGGCCAGAAGGTTTATTTAGAGCAATCTGAATTCATAATCGACATCCCAATCAATAGAACAGATACTGAAGACATTCTAATCGCCTAGTACTTGAATAATACATTTTGGTAGGGAGAAGCAAAATTTGTGAATAACTTCATGTGAAGGTAATTCAATACTTCATTTGAAACACTTGTTGGGAGCATTCAGCCAGAAAACATGAAATATATCTAATAAGAGAACTTTTTTATCATATGTTTCCCTCCTTCTCTGAACCAAACATATTTAAATTTATTACACTAACGCACAAGTATAATGTCAACTGAAACTCGTCATTCGCATTCTAAAGCACAATTGTAAAAAAAGTTCAATTTCTTTTATTTAAATATTTAATATGATTAATCAGACAAAAGCAGTCATATTAAACAAGTAGAATACAAAATGGTGCACAAAGTAACACTAACCACGTTATCATCTTCATACAAGACGTCAATCATGTGCGGTGCATCCGGCTCCTTCCATGGAAGTCTATGATAGATTAGCTTTGATCCAACTCTATATGAAGAAGTTAGCAAACATTATATAATGGAATAAAGTCACATATTACAAAGGATAACAATTTTCTACCAAAGAACCTGAGGACTGTGTTGGAATCAGTAACAACTCCTCCATGAACTGTTATCTGTAGATGACACACTAATTAATGACAGCCATTCAGATGATATATTCCATGTACTCAACTATTTCAGATTCATCGATGATCAAACCTGCCCACTTTTTATTCGCTGCAACCAACTGTTAAAAAATCAGTACATATGATTTCCAAGAATAATTATGCTATGAAAATGGAAAAAAACACAATAAGAGGGTGGACAATCTTCCCAAAAACCAAAAACGCTCTGAAAAAAAGAGAAATTCATTAAAATAGCTCTCCAATACCTCAGCAAAACCAATAAATCAACCCCATTAAAAAACTGCCAGCAAACATCCAAATAGAGGCACCGACTAAGAATTCATATCTTCAGTTCAATAATCTCATAGTTAGCAACAATGAATTTGTATTCCTATTGTATTAATTGTCAGCATAATGTACTTCATATCCCCTCAGCTCTATTAGACAACATTTCAAAACTCCAATTAACAACCTTTTGGCCAGGTCATGGGTGTTTCTTACCAGTGTCAACCTAGTTCCATTTTTCTTTTATAAAAAAACAAAGAACAAAATCATTAAAACAAAAACTACCCAGTTCCCTAGCTCCCTTTTTGTTCACTTGTGAGCATCTAAAAAGAGAAAAGTTTCAAAATTTATGACAAAAGGGTAAGTAGGTAGTTGAGGAGTTAGCTTACCCTTGTAAGGGAGCAGAACTCTTGTACTTGGTGGAGTAAAACTCTATGAGTGTCACCCCTGAAAATTGTTACGACATAGCATAATAGAATAGAATTGATTTTCAATATCCATAAGAAAAGAAAATGAAAAGGGAAAGTGGAAATACCGGCATCAGAGGGTCCAACGACGTCGTCGTAGGACAGGCCGTCGTTGCATTCAGGCCAAGGAATTCCAAATTTCTTCCGGCTCGTCATTGGACTTTGATTCTTGTTTTGATACAGAGATTTCTAATTTTTATTTTGACACAATAACCCTTTTATAGATCTCATATTTAACACGATTTACATAATTTTTATTTTGACAAAAATATTTCTAGGTAATTATAATCTCAAAATCTTATTAAATTTAAATTCTTCTTATTTTTAAGATTAAATAATTTTTTAAAATAATAACTTGTGTAATCATTAAAATAAATATTAATATATAAAAAGAAACACAAAAATAGTTATAAAGAGAACAATAATTAAAATAATTTTCATTATCTGTATATTTACTTCTATGCACAATTATAAAAACCGGGCCACAACAAAGTTTTATATGTTTCTTGGAAGCCTATTTTTGATAGGAAGAAGTGATCTAGATAATACATTTTCTGTTTTTTACGATCTCATTCTTGTTAGTTAAAGCTTTTTTTTTCTTTTTTCTGAATTCTTATTAGTTGAAGCCTTGTTGGAAGGACTTGGATCCTTTATAATATGAATATAATTCTCTCCAGACTTTTGACTGCCTCTCTGTCTCTAATTTCTCTCTCTCCATCATTTTTTTTGGCTAGAGAACAGAGGGCCGGAAGAGATCTATAATTTTCTTGTTAGAACAAGTATGTATCAATAATTTCATTCTTAATGACTTTTGTTGATTTACTGTAAAAAAAATTGTTACTTTCCTTGAGCAAATAAAAGTTAATTTAGCACATTCAATACCATTCTATCTCCAAACATTGGTCAATAGCTTTTCGAGAGAGATGTCAAAGGTGTTGCCCATGAACTTGTAAGGGTGACATCATCTTTACTTAGTTTCTATACTAATTATCATGTAATCCCATGTATTGAACATTTACTCTTTAATGAAATGATATAAGTATTATCCAATAAAAAAAAACTTTATGAGAGAGATTAATTGCTACTGTAAGATCTCAAGATCCCAATCACTAGTGTTATTATGAAATGCTCTATTTAGTTGGTATTAGGAAATACTCTATTTAGGAGTACGTAATCCCCATTCCAGAATGATGATTTTTTCGTTTCAAGTGGACAGAGTTTGAAAGTTTATTATTAGTTGGAAAGTTGATGCTTTTCCCATTTCTAGTGCACTAAGGTTTGAACGTTTCTAACTGGTTGGAAAGTCAACACTAAATCTTTTACATGACAAGTTACCTTGGCTCTAGTGTTATTAAAATTTTGAATGAATACATTTTTATTTATACTATCTTAAATGGACATTGATTAAAAAATTTAAAATAGAAAGTTTTTATTTTAATTTGTATTGGAATAGCAGTGGAAATTATACACGTGTATTTAATGAAAATTTTCTATTTGGAATTTCTTAATCAGTGCTATTTTTTTAGCATTTGCCATATTATTATGCCTTCAATTTGGAAAAAAAAAAATAATGTCTCGTTCTCGTATGGATGTGTACAAGACATCATTTACTGGTTATGGACTCAAATGCAAGAGCAATTTCGTCACTCAAGTAATTGAGTGATAAACAATGGATAACGAAATTTATTTAAAATTTTCTATACAGGTGAGGTAACCAATCATTAAAACAATTTAATATTATATAAATAACTTTGTAAGTGATTAAGTAATTAAATTAATCTGGAATTGAATAAATCTCACCAATATGTGAGAGAAAATTACACGAACATATCATAAAGAGACGAATCTTGCAAAACTCCATGTTCACGTTTTTTCCAGAGCATACTTGAGAATGAATTGATGAAATGAGCAAATAAAGCCAATACTAACTCTAGTTTTGTATTGGCTTTTTCTTTACTTATTTATGTTTGAAGATACTTGAGAAAAAGTAAATAAAAAGAATAATCTAAATGAAAAAACATCAATACTTTTATTATAGCCAACAGCAGCATTCAGAGTGACATGGGAGCACCGAAAAAGTTGTAACAAATTGCACACTAAGATAATAATAGAGACAAATTTCACACATATAACAAATTAATCATCAGCAAAATACATCAGTTGGTGAAGTTGTTGCCAGCTGAAGAGAAACTGCATTCCAGTCCACAGCATCACCACAGTGCTTGTCTTTTGTTGTAGCCACTGGTAACTGGAGAGGACCAACACCAGAGTTTTCAGTTATAGACACCTTTCTTGCAGCAACTGCCTTCAGCCTGTACCTCTCAGCTCTTGAACCAATTACTTGCCCTAACACTGATGCCGCAATAGTAAATGCCATTGCTGATTTAGGCATCAAGACAGACTTCCTTAGCATTGCTATGAATGGAACAGCTGCATGGACTGCAGCAAACCATGTTGGCGAAAATTTCTTAGTATGTTCTCGCCATATACCCAAGGGAACATTAGCCGCCATGCCCAGCATCCCAATCACGAGGACCTTCGTAGGCAGGGACTGAGGACGGAGGTTCTTTGCAAATGCAGTGCGTGCGATAGCTGCCCGCGCTTCAACTATTGCTTGTGGGCACTTGTATTTTATGCCTGGAGGAGGCTGAATAACCTTTGCAACAAGTGGAATGACATTACTAACTGCCCGGTATGACTTGGCAATGGGGCAGTTGCCGTTTTGCAGCCAATCATTGCCAGCCTCATGCTTTGAACCATCCTGAACATCAGTTTAATGCACATCAGGGACATTGATAAAGCAATTTAAATCAAGATGCAAATGTGTACTATTTTTTAAACGTTTAGAAATAAATATCTCGGTGATTGTCTTCAACTACAGGGTTTCTTAACCCTCCCCACCCCACTTTCGAAAAAAAGAAAATGAAAAAACAAATTAGGAGGCCCAAATGTGTAATTCATAACTCAAACTTTCACAAGAAAATTTTCTTATAGAAAATGTCTTGGTAATAGTGACTAGAACAGCAGATTGAATGTAATGTATACCTGCGAAGAAGGATCATTTTTTGATGATTTGGATTTTCTTTTCTGGTTGTTCCACTTCTCAGAAAATGCATCAAAACCGAAAGCCCCACCAAATCCAAATGATGACAGACTAATAGTTGCTGCCTTTGCAGCTAAAGGGTTGAATTGGGATTTGGGAGGTTCTGCCTGTACTTTCTTCTCTGAAGGCCTAAAAGTTCTCTCAGATAAGGGTACTACACCATCACTCCCGTGGAAAAGCCTAAATGCCAAATCAAAATTGGGACCATCTTCAAAAATTGGACCTTTAGCTCCACGAACCTGAGTAAGAATCAGATATTTTGTAAGTGTGCTGATTTCTATCAAGATTAAAACAGAACAGATAAACGGTGTGCTTGAAACATTAAGTCCTAGCACCACATATAGCATAGGATTACATATAATATTATAATTTATAAGGAACAGACACGGGGCACATAAAAACACATCTTTTGGCCTGATTCAGTAGATAGATCTAAGAAGAGCAAGATATGACAGACAGGAATCATAAATCATCCCCAATAAACAATGCCAGACCTCCTTGATAGATCTAAAAGAAAGAGCATGATATGATAGACATCATTCTCAATAAACATGGAAGGTCACAGCAAAACCAATACATGCAGGCTAAAATAAAAGATAAAATGAGAATTATGTCAACTATGGAGGATAACTTACAGGCATTGGTAAAGCCAAAGGTGAAGAGAATGAGAAGTTAGTAGGCTCATTGATGTTCCTCAGGAATGGACATCTAAGCATAAAATCCTCATTTATGTCTCTAGTAAAGAAGTCCATTCTTCTGCTTCAAAAGACCTGCAAAAGGAGGGAAGGGATACATTAGAATACTTCATGGAATTTCGGGTAAGAGGCACAAACTGTGGAGGATTCAGTAAGTTCAATTCTCAGAATTCTGAAAAATAAAAATTAAACAAAACCTTAAGACAAAAGGGTCAAAAACATTTTAAATCAGACTAATTTCTTAAATTTATCTAATAGATCAAACCAAAAATATGCACACAAACCCAAGAAGTTCATATCAGTATTCAAAACCTAATACAACACTGAATCGTTATGATATCATGGATGGATCAACATCAAATAAATTTATTTTCATGATTTTTGCAGTCCAGAAACAGAAAATAACTCTAAAATTGTCAAGACTTGAACCAGATCCGAATTATCCCTCGCCATTTGTCATTGAATCAAACAAAAAAGGCTACACTAAATATCAAATACCAATTAATGACTACATATTTAAGCAAGTTGAGCATTCCCACTTCCCAACTTGTATTGATTCACAACCCCCAGTGGTCCAATCATCAGATTTATCAGTTATCTTCTGCATCCCCAAAAAGTCAACTCAAGGCAAAACCCAATGAAAAATTCTCGGATTCGACATCTCCACCACAACCCATTTTAAAAGTTTGCACAAAATCGAAAAATTAAGCATAAAAACCCAAACCCATCTCATAAATTCGCCTATTTATTCAAAAACGATGAAAAAATAAAAACTTTCCGACAAACCGTACCTTAAAAAAGAAGAAAAAATATTTTTAAGAAAAACAAAGAGGGGGAAAAAGTAGGGGGCGAATCACCCAAATTAAAGATGATAAAATTCAATCCAAATTGCCTCAGCGCAGAAACAGAAAATGAACGAGCCGAGCACGAGCAACGCAAAAATAATGGGGAAAATTTAAAGATAAAAAATGGGAAAAAAGCATTAATTATGGGAATAATACCTTTGGGGGATTGCAAGAGGCACACGCCAATTCGAGAATGGGACGAAGGAAGAAAGGAATGGAAAGGAGATGTGTTAGGTGAAAGAGATTGAAAATGTTAATGGAAAAAGAAGAACGACTCCCTTTCTCTTTCTCTCTCCTCTTTCTAAACAATTATTATTGAAATTTGTTTTATCAGAATAAAATCAAGAGAGGAGAGAAAAAGAAATGGAGTCAATAATGGCTGTGGCCTGCACACGCCAGAGTTGAATCAACTAAAGTTGAATATTTATTATGTATGTATCACGTTTCTTCGCTTTGGGATATTAAACCTGATTATTTTTTAATAAATAATTTTAATTAAAATGATCATTTTAATAATTTATTTTATCTTTTTTTATAAAATTTATTTTTGATCTTTTATCTTATTTAAAATATTTGTAATGATTATTTATCTTTTAAAAAATTTACTTTGGTATCTTATTTTATTTTTAAAATTCAAATAATTTTTCAATTATTTAAATATATTTAATTTTATGTTTCTAATAACACTCAATAAAAGGATATTTTAAACAATTTAAAGGACATCTAAAATATATTTTACGGAATAACGCAATAAGCACTTAAATTAAAATAAAACGCGTTGTTTAATATATTAAGATGTTTTTTTATCAGTATATATTAAGGTGTTTAAAATAGTATAAACACTTAATTAAAAATAAATTATTAAGATGTCGGTATAATATACTGATTAAAATAAATTATTGTAATGTATTTTATCGCTTGTAAAATTTGTTAATTCTCTTTGTCTTATTTTATTTATGTTTATATATTATAAAATGGTTGATTATACCTTTTTTATGATAAAATATTTTTTTTATCTAATTAACATAACTTTATTCAATGAAGTAACTACACTGTTTTGTTGCAATTAGTCATTTATTTTCTATTGAAAAAAGTAATTGATATTTTTTATATTTTAAAGTGACAGATTTGAAGCAAAATATATATTTCAAAAGCTATAAATAGAGTACCTTTTAAAATAAAATATAAGATAATTTAAAATTATACTCATATTATGAATTAAAATACTTAATTTAAAATAATATTCTCATTCTCCTCACTTTTTCAACTAGATATTCTTCGTATATATTTTTCTTCTCTTACTGAGATGTATACTATTTAAGAGGATCAAGTTGATCCTTACAAATAACTTGATATACTATCTCCCTTCAATCCTTTCAACGAAATGTGGCAACAGTAAAAAGAATCCATGGACCAATCTCATCATGTCCACCCAATAGGAACTACAAGATCACCCCAAGTACGTCATTCTTGTAACTTGTTAAATTTTCTCCCTCAATTATATCAAATTACTTTAATTATTTGTTTACTTCATCTTCTTAACCACCTATTCTTTTGAATCTAACGTTTTTTTTTATTTCCATCTCTAAATTGATTTTTATTTTTTAATATTGTTTATCAATAATTAAAATTAACCCTATATAATAAGTTAAATTATTTATTATAAATTTAAGATTTAAATTATATATTTAAAATATTTATTTACTATGAAATATAATTATAATATAGTTTATATATTAAAAACATATTATAAATTTCAATGATAATTTATCATTCAATCCATTGACTTATCTATTTTGATATTTTGTTTTGTTTTGTGTTTTTGGTTTAGTCAGTTCTCTAACCATTCCTCCATGATCAGTCTTGGATTTGGTAGCTGTACCTGTACTACTTCTCGCCTTTCTTCACACCTCTCATATGGTTTATTTTTAAGCTATTGCGGCGTCACTTACATTTTTAATATTTCAATGTCAATTAATTTATTTGGTTGGCCCCATAGGTCACGAAAAAGGTAATTTACCTATGATGAGAATTGAGAATCATTTTATTTTCTTTTTTACACTTTGATTCCATGTTTTTTTCTGGTGAAACATTTTGATTCCATATAATTGACGCGTTTATGATATAAAATATGGAATTGTGGGTTTTCTATTGTAAGCTTTTGTCTTTCGTTAAGCTAAACTATAGAGGAGTTATTTCTTTTATTTATTTATATTTATTTAAGGGAAGAGTTAAACTAGTTGTTAATGATGTAACTGCAATATCAGCTGAGACTAGTTCAATTTAAAAACTTTTAAAAATACGATATGAAACACCCAACAATTTAAGGGTGCATTACATGTACCTCCCTAAAGATATTCCAATCAAAATAAGTGGGGGAATAGAAACATCCCTGCATAATGCTCAACCACATCCCAAGAGGCCAAAAATCATGAAATACTCGGGTCAGTTAAAGAACTGCTACTTCTTTCTTCACTGGTGCAGGGAGGGGTGGCAAGGTGCTCATGTCAAGCAAGGTTGAGATCAAAGCACAACATTACCACAATAGTTATGAGGATCCAGATATGTCCGAACACCTTGTTGGAATGCAAAGTAGATGTCATCTTTAGCTAGGAAGCACAAATTCGATATAGGACATGGATAAGATATATTACAGATACGGGAACATGGCAAATTTTATAAATTATAGGATACAACACGTTACACGTCTATATAAAATAAATAGAATCTATAACTACTACAAAGGAAATAGTTCCATTCGGTGTCCACTTTTCTAATGGACATTTTTACCACCCAAAATTACAAACTTCCAATTTTAGTTACATCATTTCAATTTTATTTTAACTTCCAATTCCAGTTACATCTTTTCAAATAGGTCACACCAACTACATATACATTTAGTATTTTCATGCCTGTGTTTGCCCTAGTAAGCATAAAGTTAATATATAAAATACAAATTTTAAATCACGAGAGAATGTGTTTTATAAATGAGCTTAGTTGGTATAAACATGATAAGGTAAAATACAAAAAATTATTTAAATATTGTGATATTCTAATTAGCAATGGTATGAAGGTTTAAAAATTAAAAGTATAAAATTATAATTACAATTAGAAGTATTGAAGTGTCTATGCAGTATCCGACATGGACATGTATCTAACATAGTTTTGACATGACATGGCCAATTGTTTAGAAGTGTCCATACTTCTTGGATCTTCATTATTTATAAATGAGAACAGTGTTTACAATTACAAGGGACTACATTATATGATTTTGTCTTTCTACCCAATGCAAAACTGAAAAATAACCAACCTGATCATGTCTACTGGTTTTTCTTAATCCTGGATGTTGAAAAGGATGATGTTGCCTTCTGACTGGATTTTCTGGTTTTGTTGGCATCTGCATTGGAACTTCTAATAATGAAAAGGAAAGTTTCCACAAACATGGCACCAACCAACCCAAAAATTCCTCCAGCAGCATTCTGGAAATTGAGACAAGAAAGGAAGGAAATGAAGAGATGAGAGCTCATAACTAAACAACTATTTGAGGATAAATGAATAACAAGAAAAATATAGTTTAGGCAGTACCATGGCAGGACTGTGATTGAACAATGCTCTAAATGCTGCATATCCGAGAAGATAGCCAGTAAACATGGTAACCACAACATGTAAACCTGGAAAGGTTAAAGGAAAAAATAGAAAAAAGAAATCAAATGAGCAACTTCAGAGATACGCATGCAAGCACAAACATTATATAAACATAAGACATCAGTGATGCTGAATATGGCAAATCACATCCCTGTAAAATAGAGAGGGTGGGGTGGGGGGAGACTAAAGATTTCTGTCATCTAAATTGAGTTTCTCTGTTTCGTTGTAACAAAGAGAATATAAAAGGGCTATTTTAAAGTAACATCACTACTCCCAATAATCACCAAGGAAGACTTCCACCATAAAGAAAATTGCAAGTCTTATATTATTCACTGACAGCCACAAGTAACTATATCAGTATATGATATCATAAGGGTTATAATAACTTAATCTTGAGAAATGTACAAATGTAAAAGTTTGACTATATATAGTCTTATATCTCCACAACATTTCAGTTTTCAATTATCAAAACTCAAGGTATTAATACGAAGGATTTAATTTAAATACACAGACAGTGTAAAGATTTCATATACTGTTATTCAATCATAGATTATCATATATGGTAAATTTTCAACTTTTGTAATAACTACTTAAAAATTCATGTCCAGGGTGCTTTCGAATTGGATGACAATGTAAAAGTCTTTATGCTGATAATACATAGAAATTAAATTCTAATATGAATATCTTGTGCCTGTATATATTAAGTACTGTAGTCTGTTATTGGCCACAGATAACTAACGTATCATTAATCCATCAGTACCAGCAATAGCCTAGCCCAAACAGAAATCAATTCCATGGAAAACAGAAACGCAGGTGGGAGAGATCTCAGTACCAATGCCAAAAGAATATTTCTTCACATGAAATAAACAAGCATTAAAAAAAGAAAAAAGCCAGACCAAACAGCTATGTATGAAGTGTTCATATATTCAATGCATGATCATGAAGGATGACCGTCAATCAAATGTAATATCTCCTTTTCACTTCCTGTTATGCGTTTCCTTTTCTAGTTTCATACAAACATTATGTTTTACGCTGTCAAAGTTCAATTGACAAACTTCATAGAAAAAAAAAATAAACGCATTACCATGAAAAGACCCAATAAAACACAACAGCTGACTACATTTATATTCAAATAACTTTTTTGCGGTAATACTAATAACTTGTGAAAAATAAACAAAACTTCCAGCCAAACTGGATTACAATGTAAGGTATACTTGGTTCAACAACAAAACCTGGAACTCAAATGAGATTGTAAAGCAAAACAAGCTACTGAATCCAGCAGAGGGTGTTCAAACTCAATGAGAAAATTAACACACCAAAGCTTCAACAAGGATTTGCTACACGAGTTCAATTTTCATAGTGTCACCGTAAAAAAATTTAAACTGACAACTAATTAGAAATCACTCGACAATACATATAACTTTGAAAGTAATTATTACAAAATTCAACAATCTTATCATACATAACAATTCCGACTAAATGGCAGTAAAAACTTCATAGCATACATTCTAATTAAATTCATATATGTATTGCCATACTAAACTAGAGTCCAGCAGTGTTGTGGGAGATTAAAGTGAAGAAGAAATTACCAAAGCCTAATTGATCCTTGTAAGAAGAGAACGGTTCCTGAACATCCTTAGGCGGCTTAATATCCTTCACAAGCTCTTGATACGCTTTTCTCTCTGCTATGTCTTCCAACTTTTTCAGCCTCGCCTTCAATTCTTCACTCTTGACACCATAATTGAATCGATCAACAAATTTTGGAGCAACAAAAACAACATAATTGAAGGGAATTGCAAAGGAGAGTGAGAGTAGGGATTGATTGAACTGACCTTCTCTCTGGGCTTAGGGCTGGAGAAGATGAAGCGGGTGCCCGAAAAGAGTCGGGTCAAGTCTGGTCTGGTGGATGGATCAGAGGCCATCCACACAGCGCGAAGTTGCGCGTAGGGTACCTCCGATTGGAGGATCAGATCGGAGGATGTTCGTCGAAGCTCGTCGGAGAGAGTAGCGTCTTTCGACGCCCCAGATAGGAAAACACGAATCGGGTCAGTGATGGATATAAACGACCCGACCCGGTTTGGCTTGTCGGTACCCATTGTTGCCTTGGCTCTATTTGCACCTGTCTCCCGCACTACACATTCACAAATCGCAACATAATCATTCTCTCCTTTCTGTCGTTAAATAGTTCAACTTTTTTTTTTTTTTCTAATTTAATCAGTCACTGTTTTTTTTAAAGAGTTTAGGTCCTCGATTGGGTGAATTGAATACATTTTTTGAATTAAAGGTAAGTTTAAGCGTATGAATCTCATTTTATTTTATTATTTATTTCACCCATCCTTCACATTTTTTCTCTACAAACGAACGAAATTAGAGAGCTTTAAATTTTAAAATTCTCCTCTCCCTATTAATTTATTTATAAAATTTAAATCAGTAATAGTTAATAATTTGGTCACTAGTTTTACGGATAGTTTTTCATTTAATTTAAAAATATATTTATATAATAACATATGGCAGAAGATCTCTCTCTTGTGTTGTGTGTGCGTTATAAGTTTAGCTAGTATTGTACGAAAATTTCATACTTTCCAAAGCATAACTATAGAAGCAATGTGAATGTTAAATTGAGTATTTTATTTGGCTACACTACTTTTGAGACGCACAACACAAATCGCAGCCCTCTAATTGTTTATTCATAAATCCGACGACGCACGAAGATTCCAACAACAAACTTTCGCAAGCCGAGAGACATCACCAGTTTTCCCATACTAGAATATTTGTCGGAAAACATAATATATATTCCAGGGTTCGTGAAAAAGCAAGAAACGGCAAGGGGAAAACAAAAGTAAAGAAATGAGTGAAAAATGTTGACCTTGAGGAGAGTGAGTGCACTATAAAAGTAAGAATGACAAGGTCAACAAAATAGACGCTTCACCCTGTTTTAAATCTTGAAATGGATTTAAAAAAAAACAATAATAGCAAAAGAATCACATTAATGTAGTTGCATGCAAATTCCCTGTCAAACCAAGCCATGCCACTATTAGAAAAATACATTTCCATCTAGATGTTTTGCTTGGAAGAAGGAACCGATTCTTCTTCATGTTTGAACCGAGTTCTCTGAAGAATTTTGCTTCCTTTCTGCCTGCAGTGACCGGCATAATGATTCCAGTTTTTCTTTCTGATTTTTAGTTTTCTCCAGTTGTTTCTTCAAGCGCTCCCGCTGCTCAGACATAATAAATAAATAAATGATAAATTTCACATATGTTGTCAATAAGAAATTGATATGAGTAACAAACTGAGCATGATTGATGTCTATGCATCAGCTTAAATAGACACCAAGCTTAAAGGGGTGTGTTACGAAAAATGACATGTGATGAATGTGTGAAACATGCCAGGGTAATTCAGCATTTTGGGTATCCTATAATTGCTCCAAGTATATGTTATAGGGTCTAACACAATTGAGGCCAATTAATCTCTTTATCTATGTTTCTCTTTCTTAATTCTTATGGTCAAGAACAGGGAGAAAAAAAAAGTTATATACCTCATCAACTAACTCTATGAGTGTAACATCAGACTTCTCAGATTTACTCTTCAAGAATTGATTATCCTTTTTGAGTTCCTTGATTGATTTTGCCATCTGATTGTTAACCACAATAAAGAAAAAGGCAGAGGACTTTAGAGTTCATCCAAGATATGATTCAGCAAAAATGACCGAGTCTTGAACAAATAAAAGATATAAGATAAATTATGTTTACCTTCTCAATCTCTTGTTTGAATGTTTCAAAAATCTCATTGCTCTTAGACAATGCTTCCTGAAATTCATTGCACGTTTAAGAAAGTGCAGTCAGATTAATGTGTAAATGGAGAGATCAGACTCAGACCATTCTAAATGAGGCCTTGAGCAAGAAGCTAAATCAAAGCCCAAAAAAGAAAAACCAGAAACCAAAAGGAGAAGCCAAGTTGTACACACAAGATGTACTCAGAAAACCAGTTATCTATGACATGCCTAAAAGTAATTGGTTGAAGGGGTCAAGTCAGCCAAATAAAGATCTGAAAATAGTATGTGTGGAAAGATCAGTTGGCTTGGATATGAAAAGGGTTTTAGGGAAAGGGGCACCAGTCAACTGAAAGAAAAGATACAGAACTAGCGCAAGATGTTAATATCTTGGAAAACAAAACTCAGCACAAATAACTAGAGAACCCATATCTTAATTATGAATCCAACCACAAAATTGTTTGCCTCCACATCAAAGTGTTATAAATTACAAATATTTACAAACCATACCTTTATGCAAACAATGAGCACATTGTAGCAAAACAGATTATAAGTTCAAATTGTGAAAATACTAAAAAGAGAATCAAAATAGAACCTGGAATTGTTGGAATTTTTCTCCATCAGTTGTCAGCTGCAATCGTAAACTCTTCTCAGTTGCTAATAACTGAGATACTTGTTCTGCATATACTTTTATCTGTGACTGTTCTTGAACCAATTTTTCCTTATGTTGCTTAATTTTTAAATCAGCAAGCTGTAGTTCCAATGACTTTTGCTTAAACTGTTGATTCAAATACAAAACGTAGTGAATAAGTTCCAAAAATTAATAAATGTAACTATATTGTAAATTTCAACCACAAGAAAAGAAAATAACCATCACCTTCTGTGCATGTTGCTGCTCAGAGAGTTCATATTGTTCAACAAGTTGCCTTAGCTTGTTTCTTAACCTGTATTGCAATTTAAGGCAAATTATTTTAGGCACATCACAAAACAATTGATCCTTAAATAGACAAACATTGCACACATTACTTATTATTTTTAAAAGAGCAAATGTATAGTTCAGCAAAAAGATCCAGATAAAATACCATTAGGCAAAATACACGTGTGAACATATGCTTTATGCCTTTATATATAGCTGAAACATTATAAATTCACTGCGACATTATATATAACTAGCTAAAAATTTTACTTTAACAACTTGTAGGGTCTTACATGTCATTCTCCTTTAGCTGAGTAAGGCACTCATCCTTTCGTTCCTCAAGCTTATTGCTGACATCCTGTAGCAGAGAGCAATTAACATTAAATGAAAAAAGAAATAAAAGCATGAAAAAGAATGAATAGGTGAGGAAAATTCGAGCATATAATGTTATCATCAAAATGTCAACCATCTGAGAAGAAAACAAACTCAAAGTTCTGAAGTTATAATAAAAACTGAATCATATTCTCCTAACCCGAAGAATAATTGCTGTGTTGAATGATTATTAAAGGAAAAACATAACAGATACAGTAATTTCATGGTTGTTTTTAGCACATTTTAGTAAGAATTGATAAACGATGCTATAACCATGGCCAGCTACAAAAGATATTTCTTCTGGTAGCCAGAGATAAAAACCATTGATTTTCCAACCTTAATGAATAAATTTAGATTCAGGAATAAGTGTCAGTGTCCACTGTATCACTTGATAGCAAGCAAAAAAATCTTATTACATAGCAAGTCTAAAAACAAGGAAGCATCTTCAAAAGAAAATATTTCATTCCAACCAAAGTTTCAGCACATTTTGTTGAGTATTAATACATTACAATTAGTTAGAAATAACATAATTGTTTCCATAATCACTTGTGACCACATTCCACCAATAGAAATTAAATAGTGCAAGTATACCCAATGCACACTGGTCAGAATATCATACATTCTAGACAAGACAACGTTCGAACCTTGATTGCATCTTGAAACTTGGCTGACAAGTCCAGCCTTAAGTTTTGCCCCTCAGTTGATACACGTTTGCATTCTTCCTGAAAATAATTAAATAAATCTTATTAGTCTTTTCATTAAAAATTCGAGATGTAGATTTTAAAATAAGATGAATCAGAACCCAACCATAGTATTTTGTCACAGTTTTAAAAAGGACCAAAAAGTAGAATATAATAAACTGGAGAAAAAAATCATCTGGAGCCTTTTTCTAATGAGATGGCATTTTACCAGGATAGAAAATGAAATATTATTAAGGAGAAGACGGGGGAGCATAACTAGGGCAGGGATTAGATATCCACCAAAACATAAAGCAGGTACAAGATGTATGATTTTTTTATTAAAAAAAATCATTAAGACAAAGAAGATATACAACATGGAACATGAAAAACTCAAGATTGCAACAAGGCTGCCCAATCTCCACATATCAGAGATAGAAACTCCCCTGTAACAACCATAAGCAGCAGAACAAACAATACTGCAGACCATAATAAATTTAGAGCAACGATACATCTTTAAAGATGCAAGCATTCCAATCAGGTAAACAAAAGGACTACATTCACTGCACAACACTATGAAATTTAAGTTTCAATTTTTTTACCAAAACCTTTATAACAAATCAAGAGCTGACACAAAGAGGAGGGACAGTGGGGCACTCTAAATGGTGACCAAGAATCGCAAGAGAGGGTATAGAACATCTAAATGGGCTTGTCACGGAACCTTTTGAATGCTTGGAAAAGTGAGTCGGAAACTGAAAGGTGGTGCAAATATGATGCTGGGAAAATTTGGAAAATAAATACTTTAGTAGGGGAAAACCACACAAATATACTTTGGTAGGATGTTATAGCTGCACTCACCTAAACTGTAGTATTTTCCTACTTTTATTCATCGGGTCAGTTGTTTTTTCAGTTTGGGTCTTCTAGTTTTGCTTTTGTATGGCCAGTTGTTTATGTGTTTATGCTAGTGGACTGTTACTTTTGTATTAGTGGTTGGTTATAAACTCAACATGAGAAAGGGCTTCCTTTAGTTAGATAGTAGGATGAAAGACAGCCTCGTCACGAGCTAATTATTTTCAAGCACAGCAAATCATGGATCACAATAATCTTCCCGTGTGATTTGATGGAAACTCAAAAACATGACCAGGTTTTCCACCACAAGAGAAATAGAAAATGCATTATGTATAACATAATTGGCTAAAATTGGTTTTTGTTTCTGTGTTCAAGGGGATATGTTATCCTCCTGCCTAACCTAAATTGTATAACTGCTCTCTCTAATAGAAATTCTTTCACTGAAAAAAATTTAGTTTCAATCCAGGAATTTAACTACCCAGAAAAATTTGCATAAATCAACAGAGCTCAATTGCTACAAGACAATATTTGAGGTAGTCCACTTCTCCACATCTAGAAATACAAATACATTATACAATCAGTTTCTAAGGTAGCAGTGCAATAGAAAAATACCATCAGCATTTTATTTTGGCGTTGTAACTCTCTACACAGTGACTCAAGCTTATCTCGGATGGCAAGAGCTACAAAAAGAAAGGCAACACTCAATAGACAAGAATTAGCATCAATGTGGTTACAGATTAGATGCTGTCATTTATTTAAGATTACAAAAATGTGAGTCTTAGATATACCATTTCAACAAACAGTGTTTGTCAAAACAACTCAAAAGTCTACCCAGGCCTCCAACAACCTAACCTAAACTATCAATAGAAAAAGTTAAAATGTTTAAATGGTCATTTTTATGAAATAACTTGCTGATTACACTTATTAGTATGAGAGAAATAGTATAGAAGGAAAACCAGTAGAGCAAATACAATACCATCAGAAGATATTTTTTGAGTGCTCAATTACAGAGGTAATTGATTAATAGAGTGAAAATTCCCTGTATGCCCTAGTATTAATTTACACTGGTATAATTAAGAACACCAATTATTTGATCAGAAACTTCACAAATGCTTTTCAAGGTGTATTCCAAAACTTTATAAATCAACATTCGATATATTCGTTGCAACATACCCGCATCTCTTTCTGCCAACACTTGCTGGTACTTCAGTGTAAATTCTAAAAGCTCCTTGTCTGATTTAAGAGTACGCTTTGCACTTTTGCGCTTTTCACTAGTTTCCTGAAAAATTAAGAAGCTCAACTATTCAGTCTCTCCTAAATGTAGTTTCATATAGTCATATGTGACATGACAAAAATAAAGAAGGAAAAAAAAAATCTGCTCATGTCAACCAAAATGAGACAAATATAGTTCACTTATCGCATTTTTAATTCAAATATAAAAACTGAAAAACTATCTTTTTTACTTATTGAGACATTAAAAGGAATGAGGTGAATCAATCCCATTAATGACTCAGCTCATTTTAGAAAGTGAAGAAAGGGGGGTTGGCTACAAAGGCTCCTGAATGTTAACCAACCAGAAAATTGGTGTGCATCACAAGTATATTGGCCTTTATTAAGCCAATGATTCACAGAAACTAGCAACACCAAAATGGATGTTTTCTGTTCAATGTACTTACTGAACTCGTGACCTAAGGTCCTAAACTGTCAATATCATTCCCACATAGATAACCTAACAACTCTAGAATCAATCGACGCAGCCTCATCACTATTCTTGAAGGGTAAAAAAGTACATTAGACTTGTAAACTCACAGCCCAACAATCTAAAAAATGTTCAAATTATTAGTTTTCCATTATAAAGCAAAACGAACCACTCTGCTTATTACCAGTAAACTTTATCATGTCCAAGTTAGTCTCCTACCAAACCCAATGCCCAAAAAAACTAGTTGCGGGTCAAATAAAATGTCAGTCAAACAGTCCAGGACAGGTAACTGTTCAAAATAAAAAGCAGAAATTAAAGAGTGGCAGAGGGAACACACTCATACAGACTGAAAAATATATAGCAGAACAGAGTACAGACATATTATATGTACTAATGCATGCTAGAATATAGAAATTAACAGAAATAGTTGACTAACAGGTTTTTTGTTTTTAGAAGAATCAACAGTCTCTGGTGGACAAGTGTTCTTTACAGGCAGTGCTTTGGTCTCCAAAGGTACAACAGTTGCTGCAATAACAATTATCAGCAACAACAAAACCATGTCAGATACTCAAAGAAAGAAGAACTAGAAGACATCAGTAATTCAACATGGAGATCTAAACATGTGTTTTATAGGTTTGCAGAATGTGCATGCATACAAGGTAATCCATTGATTATTTAAGTTTATGAATATTTTCAACCATTTAGTACCTGACTAGGTATAGTATCAGTAAAAGTGTCAAGCAATGTAAGAGAAATAAGAAATAATAGTTTAAGAGATCCTGTTCATCCTTCCAACAGAGAAATTCTTAAAATTATGCATTTTCAATTTTCTTTTGTATGGAGAATATTTTTAATCCTAAAAACTGGAGTTGCTTGTTTGATAAACACTTATATAAGTATGGATTATTCAAAAATAGAAAAGATTACCCATTATGTTAAGATCTCACACCAGCTAAGTATATGGTCAAAGTACTCCTTATAATAATGACTTGGGCAATTTGACCCCCACTCCCTGAGCCAGGTTTTGAGATGAATTAAACCCAGTCTGTTCTCAATTCAAATATGGTATCAGGTCCTATCCCAATCCTAATATGTTCAGTCACCCACAGTCCATAAATGTTCAGTCCTGCCAATTTCACACTTCATATATCCAATCTTGAGCATAAGGGGAGTGTTATGATCCCACATTGGCTAGCTATATGGTCAAAGTACTCCTAATAATGACATGGGCAATCCTACTTTGATCTAGATTTTACAATCAAATTATGTCTAGTCTGTTATCAATTTTAATAAGGTCAATATTAACTATGGGGGGCCATAACAATGAGAATACCTTATTCCACATAATATGAAGACTGTTCAAAGTTTGAACAAGAATACTCAAGACAAAAAAGGATTACAAGGTTTTTTAAGTCACATCCATTTTACAATCAAATTATGTCTAGTCTGTTATCAATTTCAATAAGGTCAATATTAACTATGGGGGCCATAAGAATGAGAATACCATATTCCACATAATATGAAGACTGCTCAAAATTTGAACAAGAATACTCAAGACAAAAAGGGAATACAAGGTTTTTAAGTCACATCCAGCACAGGCATGAATACAAACGTCAATAAGGAAGCCTCCAACTTCGAAATCATGTATGCATCAAACATGGTGAGAAGTGCACCATCAGAATCCACAGCTATTTTAAAAATCATTATACATCCAGGGACTATTATATCCATTTAACGAAACATAAATAAGCAAAGAAGAAAATTTTGCATTGGACATATAGTATCAATAAATAAATGAAGGAGGGTAACACTCAATTGTAAGGAGTTACCCAAAAAATCTGTCTTTAGTCAAGATCAATATGTTACTCATGTAGTTCCCGTGAAACTAAAAAAATATTAGCATGTAGTTACTAATTACAAAATCTACAAAACAGGGGCACAAAGGCTTAGGATAATTACATCCATCTGAAGTTTGGCATTCTCCTTGTTGTTGCTCCTTTACCTCACAGCATCTGGACAGCAGAGACTCGGGAACAGAATAAGCTACAGGAGGTGTAATCTGTGCACCTTCTGTCTGCTGCATACAGCTAATAGAGGGACTCTTTGCTGAGCAGTCTGAGGCATCAAAAGTAAATGCTTTAGGTAATGGAACATAAGAAGTTTTTAGTAGCTCACTGAGCTTGCTTACCATGATTGTTTTGAAACTCTTTTTCTCCCAAATCATTTGATAGTTCATTAGAACGAATAAGGTCAGAGGGACCATCATCCTTGTAACTATTCAGGGATTTCTCTTGTTCAGGAGATGGAGTTGCAGGAGCAAGAGGCTCTGTAGTACTCTCAACAAACCCATCTGGCAACGAATCAACTTCGGGAAGCTGATTAGCATCTGGATTCTGCATTTCACCTACATCTCAAACATCCTTTTTTAGAATTATTTAACTACAATTTAAGGTTCATTTGTTTACATAAATATAGGGAAGACAAGTAAACCACAGCTTTAAAAATTTTACCTAACACCTACGAATACATTTCATAATTGCTATTGTAATTTTATCCTGTCAAAAACCGCCTAAAATATTTTTAAACTTCATCAAGGATAGACTGTAACATTATTTCTACAAAAACCAAGCATATGGAAAGCCATATCAAATGTCAAGTAAAATTTAACAAGTATAACAACAATGTTGCATGAATCACAAATCCATACGGTTAGTATATCAAAATAAAGAAACACCGTTAACAACACAAGGAAGCCAACAAAACAAACCCAAAATGTTGGGGAAGAATCTACTTTAAAAAAAACAAATTGGGTAGACGCAGATGAATAATTTCAATCACACCCCCCCCCCCCCCCCCCCCCCCCCGATTTTTTCTTAAATAAAATAACAATTTCCCGCTCCGACACCGAATAAAACACGATCATCGTTTGTACCAACTAGCTGAAGATTGAAGAAAGTGGGGGCATGCAGTGCAAATAGCTCAGGTAGAACAAACAATGACGTGGGTTATTAAGAATCAGAGTAAAAATGAAAACTTTAAGAGAACAAAATGGAAAAGGAAAAAGGGAAAATCGAAGGGAGTACCTAGCCTAGCAGTAGGCAGAAGATGTATTGTTGGAAGATGTGAGAAAGGAGAAGATCCAACAGTGGGTGTGGTAGTCGAACTTGAGCACTTTAAAACCACCTGGTGCTTCGCTTTCTCACACCAAATTTTGCTTTTGTTTCTTCTTTGTAGAAACTAATAATAATAATAATAATAATTCTTAAATAACCTAGGTGTGAGTATGACTACGAAGCAATTTATTTTTTGATAATAGAAATGAAGAATAAAAATGAGATTTTTCATTTTTCTTCATGTTTAAAATTTATATGGTCAGCCTATCTGCCACAATAATGTTGTTCAAGACTCAAGTTACACGGATAAATAAATAACTTGTTTAAATTTTTAATTAATCATTTAACATTTTACTTAACACAACTTTTAACTTTTACCGTTTATAAATAGAAAAATGTCTTTTAGTCCTTACACTCGCATATAAGTTGTAAATTGATCTACGGTTAATGACAACATAACTAATGTTCCAGTAAGGGACACTAACGTAGCATATGATGCATTCTGGATGAATTTGGTTGAGTAGAATGAAATGGAAAGAGAAGAAATATTTAAAATAAAACAGAGTGATATAGATATGGAACTCATTTTCTTTATCTTCCTATTTGAATAAAATGATGTATTACTGTATTAGTCCTTGTATAAAAAAAAAAACTGTTTTTGTAGATCTTGTTTGCAGCTGCTAATGCAGCTAATGCAGGAAGCAAATTAGATTAGAGCCCTGACCTGAGAACATTGGTCACGCCAAGAGAATACCCTTTTTGCTTTCAAAGAGTTAAGCGTGGAAATAATTTTATATACTATAATCTCTCTCCACTTGTGCACTGCTGTACTGTTTCACCCCGAATAAGCCTGGAAATAACATTTAATTTCTTTCTTTCATATTTAATCTTTACCAAACAACTTCAATTTATCTTAATCACTCCTTCCATTTCATCTCCCTCTTCTCTATTTCCATGCCATTTCAGCTCCACCAAAACAGAGGCTAAAAGCCTAAAACTAAATCATAAAAGGATAAGTAAAAGATGATAGAAATGTTTACTTCTTTCCTCTTCAACTAAAACCCTCTAGATTTAAATTTCTTTTTATCAAAATTATTCCCCATAACCGACCTCAATTAACTTGGGTTAAAGGTACTGTGTTGATTGATGTTTGTTGATCAAAATTATCCACCATAACAGGTTTTTTCCTTGCTGAAATGAAGTAATGAACAGCATAAAAGTATAGAGCAAACTAGGCCCTTTAGAATTAGGGAACCTGAATAATGGCTCTTTTAATGCATCTGGCTTGGTACCATATGAAATACCAAATGATCCATATCATGTTTGGTTAACAGGCTTCTCATTCTCAGATTCAAAGTAAAGGCAAGTCCATATAACTTCATATTCTCAGGATTTTGTTGCACGTTGAGGTAAACTTTCAAGATCTCGCCTATCACATTTGAAATGCTTCCAACATTCTGGATCCACAATATCTTTTACCGCCACATGAATGACCCACCAAAGATTTAAAATAAGAATAAAAATACGAACACAATATAGAGTTGACATTTAAAAACCAAACCTGCAGCATAAGACTAGTCCTAAAACTCGCTGCAGCTTATTGTTCTTACAGAGACATTATAATAGAAAAAAAACACAGAAACTGCAAAAGACATAGCCTTGCCACCGTCGATCAAGAACCCAGTTCTGGGAACAAAAGTTGCGACATGACGGAGCAAACTGGACACAAAATCTGATAAACAAGTTCCCTACACGAAAAAAAGAAGTACTACGAACAAGAAACCGTTTATTGTAGTAATAATAATAGAGTTTCCTTGATAAACAATCCAGCACAATTCATTTGGCCTGCTTCTGTGCAGCCTCGGTGACCTTAGCTCCAGTAGGGTCCTTCTTCTCCACACTCTTGATGACTCCCACAGCGACAGTTTGACGCATGTATCTCAGAGCAAAACGACCAAGTGGAGGATACTCACAGAAGGTTTCAACCACCATGGGCTTGGTAGGAATCATCTTAACAAAACCAGCATCTTCATTCTTCAGGAATTTGGGCTCCTTCTCAAGTTCCTTACCAGATCGCCTGTCAATTTTGGTCACAAGTTCGGAAAACTTGACAGCAATGTGGGAGGTGTGGCAATCAAGAACAGGTGCATAGCCATTTTCAATCTGTCCAGGGTGGTTCATGATGATAACTTGGGATGTGAAGTTAGAAGCCTCCTTGGCAGGGTCATCCTTCGAGTTTGAGAGGCAACAAATCCACGCTTGAGATCCTTCACAGCAACATTCTTAACATTGAACCCCACATTATCACCAGGAAGGGCCTCAGTGAGAGCTTGATGGTGCATCTCCACTGACTTAACTTCAGTTGTTAGTCCAGTTGGTGAAAAGGTAAGCACCATACCAGGTTAGAAGACACCGGTTTCAACAAGTCCAACAGGCACAGTTCCAATTCCTCCAATCTTGTAGACATCCTGAAGGGGTAACCGGAGAGGCTTGTCTGAAGGCCTTTTTGGTTCATCGATATTATCAACTATCAAGGGCCTCAAGAAGGTTTGGACCCTTGTACCAGTCAAGGTTGGTGGACCTCTCCATCATGTTATCTCCCTCAAAACCAGAGATTGGAACAAACGGGATCTTGTCAGGGTTGTATCCGACCTTCTTCAAGTAGGAAGACACAATTTTTTCATACCTTGCCTGTTGTAGTGGTATCCATCTGTTCAAGAGTAGCCAAACACGAAAACGTTAATAATTAATAAATTAATTTAAAATAAAGTAACTAAATTTTCCTTTAAAATGCAGGGGGATATAAATGTAGTTTATATACCTTGTTACAGCAGCAAATCATCTGCTTCACACCAAGAGTAAAAGCAAGGAGAGCATGCTCACGGGTCTTTCCATCTTTGGAAATTCCAGCTTCAAAACCACCAGTGGTGGAATCTATAATAAGAACAGCACAATAAGCTTGGGATGTTCCAGTAATCATATTCTTGATGAAATCCCTGTGTCCAGGGGCATCAATCACTGTGCAGTAGTACTTAGTGGTCTCAAACTTCTTATTCAAGTTCACAGGATTTACACTCGATCTACACACGATCTGGATTCCTAAATTCTATTTAACAGGCACAAATAAATCACAACAAAAATCAAATCTAAAATTAAAAAACAAACAAGAAATTAAGTATCCGCCATAGCAAAATAGAGAAAAGTTAACAAATCTACGGAGCTATGATAAGAACATCAATAGCTAGAAAAAAAATTAGCGATTGATAACATCGAAGAAAGAAGCAGCTCTAAAAATATAGCCGCCAGAAGAGAAGCAGTGTAATACTACATTGTTGTATCTGGAATTTACTATTACCCTTAGAGTAGCAACGGTGCCAAACTGCCCAGATAAACAAGATGACAAACCCCATGAATTTCAACTGTAATGCTCATCGCGCTTTACTGATGAAGAAGTAAGGATCAATGAATGATTAAGGGAGAGAGAAGAAGCAAAGCGATATAGAGAACTCAGAAACACAATATTTAAAAGGTGTTTCCTTCCGTGCATGGATTTTACACAGTTACAAAAGTTAGTTTTCTGTTAGAATTATGTTTGTTCTGTTGTGAATTATGATTGCTCACTTGTATATATAAGTTGTGAATCAGCACTTGTAATCATTTTGTGGGATTATTCATTTTTTTCCTTTCAATAAAATTCTTTTCAGAGTTTATACTCTTAACATGGTATGGGAAAGAAGAAAAAAAGAAAGATTGAAAGTTAATTTGGCGTCATTTTCTTTTCTAGAACATGGGGTTGCACAAACAAAATTCTGTTTTTTTTTTGTTTATAACTTGATTGGGCCTGGTGTAATTGGTCTAATGTAAAAGATTAAAAAAAACAGTTTTTGGTCCAAATTTCATAAATTGCAATATCCTCAATAATCTCCTAACAAAAAGAAAAATAGAACGTGATACCCATTCACGTCTTAGGCAGAAAGACACATTTCTAAATACAAAAATATACAACTGTATAAAAGAATTAAGAATCACACTCATTAATTGTCACAAATTCGCAAGAATATCCCGTAAATTAATAAAAGATAAATATGTTTTAATCCTTAATAAATGAGTAATTTTTTATAGGTCTCTAATACTTTTTTCTTTAAGCTGAGTTCGTAATAAAACAGAAAAAAAATTGGTCATTGTTATTTTATTTTAACCCTTCTAATTTTATTTTATTTTCATTTTCATTTTTATGTCTAAAATATGTAGATCATTTGCTATTAATCCTTATCAAATACGTTTTCAAAGAGACTAATACAAAATGAAAAAAATATATTATAATGACTAAAATGAAAAAATAAATATATTAAAATAACTAAAACAAAATAACAATGACTAAAAATAAAAATAAATTATTATGGACTCAGCGATTTTTTTATTGGAGACTCGAAATAAAATTTGTTAGTTTATCATGAACCTAGAATATATTTTTAAGTCAATTAATAATGTGCTAAATTTTATTAGTTTTAATTTTATTCCATTGATTCTTTAAGATATTTTACATTAATTTAATAATAATAAAATAATAATATGATGTATTTAAACTCTTGTATATTAAATATCATTTATATTTAATTAACTTTAAATTTTCCAAGTACTTATTAGAAGAAATAATCTATGTTATCTAAAGCAATATTTAAAGTACAACAACTATTATTTAAATAAGATTAAAATAAATTTATATTTGAAATATATATATATATATATACACATATAATGAAAATAAAAAACTGCATTCCTTAAAAAAAATTAAAAATATTAAAATAATTAGGTAGAATTTTTTAATATGTATTTGGAAATAAGAATAAATGGAGACAAAGACACAAAAGTCAATTAATAAAATGAGATGCATAAGAGGATTGCTTTTTTGGTTGGTTCAAGGTGCCATCGAAAAAGTTGGAGTTTTGGAAACTCAAGTGCTCCGGTGCCCATCATTTCTGTTAGGATTAGGGTTCACTTTTTTCAAACTAGAATGAATATAGATATTAATGAATTCTTTACGTATCATCAATATACGTAGTAATCAGTAGGAGAGTGAGTGACTCTGTACTTATTAATTAGCCTTATAATTACAAAGCACTTGTAAGTTTGCTAATAGTAATGTTAAGTAATTAATTGTGGGTAACATGAAAACTGATTTTTTTAAAGAAGGAAAACATACCATTAATCAACATAAAAACTGAATTAACTAACAAAATACATTTTTAGAGACAATATCATCAATCGTAAATTTACTCTTAAAAGTTGTACACACAATCCGTCACACTAGGAGAATTGATCATATGCTCAAAGTCATTACCTTAACTACAAGAAAGAAGATACCAAAGATAGAATTAGTAACTTGAGTAAAGTCATAATAAGATAATGTAAGTGTGGTTGAATCACCTCTTTTTCTAGGAGAGTTAACATTTGTTGGATAATTTAGTTTCACATTACTTCACAACTAAAAAAAAATGAGTTTTGTCTATATTACGGATAGGCCCATTCAAATATTCAAATTTCTCAACTACCAAAAGATAGAAGATACAATAGAAGATATAATCACAATCGCTGCTGATCAATTATTTAGATAATCCAAATATCTTAATCAAAGATAATGGGCCTCAACCACCATCCTCCCAGGATCCATGTATCATCTTATAAATAGAGCATCGTTCATGGTGAAGGTACACAATTCATACTCTCTCTTTTCTATACACACTGCACACACAACACACCCTTCATGTTGTTTCCTGCAGTCTTTTCTATACACACTGCACACACAGCACGCCCTTCGTGTTGTTTCCTGCAGTGATCATCTTCCTGAGGGTGCTTCATTTCTATACGCATTCTCAGAGAGGTAAAGCTTGATCCCATAGCAAAATCTCAATAAATCTTACTGGGTACATTCTGTTTCTCACAAGCAGAACAGTCTAATTAAAATTTAGTAATCAAATTATTTTTCTTCCTTTCTTTTTTAACACTTCGTTATTTTTCTTGCTTTTAAGAACTAAAATTGACCGATTCTAACATTTTCAAATGCCAAAATGATAACATTCTATTCTATATAAAGCATTTTGCGTGCTTCTAATTCACAAAAGCATCTAACTATTGCTGCTTTAAGTAATAAAGCATTTTAGATTTAAATATGTTACATGAAGAAAAAAATAGCTATCGTGAGAATTTTATTTCTTTTAATAAAAATCCATTGATTTCTAAATATCCAAAGTTTTAAACCAACAACTCACAAGGCACAGAACGATAGGAAAGTGAAACAAAAATGTATGATAAATGACGTTAAATTAATTAATCTATTGCTTCTTGAGGTTTGATATAGTTTAGTTATTGTTGAGTTTTTTTTTTGGCTCAAAAATACAATTTTCATTCATAAAAAAACAATTTAATTATTTTAGGTGAGTTGCATTAGACGCAATGAAATAGTGGGTTTAGGCACATGGATTGGAAAAGAAAACCTCTATTAAAACAAACGTCAAAGTAAGAAATTATAAATTCATTTGTTACAGATAACGCGTTTGTAATTTATTTTTTTTGGGTACATTAACGCGTTTATAATTTGTAAACGAAACCGAAATGTATCTTATACACTAAAAGTACTATTTCCGTTACTCTTTTTCCTTTGTCTGTCATTTTCAAGGAAAACTTTTTTTCTTTCTTTCTATTTAGTTCTTATTTTTAAATTCTAAAACAACATTAGTTATTATTTCCTGAATTAACCTTAATAAAGAAAGAGAAATGATAATATGTGAAATGTCATAACAGTAAGAGTGTTTTTGCTTTAAAAAAGAAAGTGAAAGAAAAGAAAGATGATGAATGAAAAGCAAGATGATTTTGTAGAATGTTTGATAAAAGAAGTGAAATATGTATATAAAACAACACAACCTTGTCAAGAATGGGACTTCCACTTTTCATCCTTATGCCTCTGTGAATAATTCCATTAGGATCGGAATTATATTTCAGAGTTTGTTTGGATACACGCAACAAGGATAAACCCACAATAACGTTACTCCAAATGCTTTCTAAAACAATGTCAAAAAATCCATCCAGAAGCACATTAAAAGCATGTCGTTGGATGATAATCCAGAGTTAAATAATATAGTAATATGAAGCACAATCAACACGAACCATGTTTTTGATAATTGTACTAATGCAGTAATTTATGAAAACTAGTATTGGATGATATTGGCATCATCATACATACTCCCACACGTTCTACCTCGACCCACACCAGCCTGAAAACCTTGGCCAAGAACACCAACACCATTACTTATAGCATAACCCGCATGCGCACCACTCGACCTTGACCAGCATGTACACCACCTTGAAAACCTTGGCCAAGATGGTCATGGACAACACCTTCACCAATAGGAAAACCCCGTGCACACCATTAATAATATGTTTATAATCAAAATTATTTAAAATAACGATAATAAGAATAATTAATATTATTTTAATAATAATTATTAACCATAATATAAATAGTTAATAATTTATACAAAATCATTTAAAGCAAAACAAAATCATTTAATCTACCTTATGACATAATATCTTGCAAATAGAATTTTAACATTTTCACTTATTCTAAAAGAGTTTATCAAAAATTTTAAAATATTAAAATTCTATTTGTAATCTACTATATTACAAGGTAGATGAATTAATTTTGCTTTGCTTAAATTATTTTACGTGTATTGTTAATTATTTATGTTATCGTTAATAATAATTTTTATAAAGGTAATGTGATGAGAATGTTATATGAATTCCTAGCTAATGGAGTCTTTCTTGGGGATGCAATGCTTCCTTCATTACTCGGATACCGAAATATGTAGATCCTTAGAGCCTTGACAAATTCAGGCCTATATCTCTTATAGGATGTATCTATGTGATTGAGGGTAAATTGTTATCTAGCATAATTAAAAGTGTGTTGGAGGACGTCATTAACTGAAGTCAAGGGGGCTTTATTGGGGGAAGAAACATGCTTGATGGTGTTCTTGTGGCAAACGAATTGGTGGATGAGGTAAGGAAAATGAAGAAAAAGTGTTTGATCTTCAAGGTGGAATTTGAAAAACGTATGACTCTGTGTCATGGTCTTTTCTATTCTACATGCATAGTAGTTTGGGCTTTTGCGATAAATGGATCTTAAGGATGAGAGCTTGCTTGGAGTCTAGTTCCATCTCAATTCTTGTGAATGGCTGCCTTATAGAAGAATTGACACCTACCAAAGGTTTGAGACAAGGAGATCCTCTTGCTCCTTTTCTCTTCCTTGTGGTAGCTGAAGGGTTTGAGTACGTTAATGAGACAAGCGGTAGAGAAAGGTCTCTTTGAAAGCTACTTGGTGGGATCACAAAAGGTTAAAGCCAATTTGCTACAATTTGTAGACGATACACTCTTCGTTGGTAGAGCATCAGTTAAGAATGTCATTGTTCTCAAATCAATTCTCAGATGCTTTGAATTTGTTTATGGATTAAAGGTGAATTTCCACAAAAGTAAGTTAGGAGGCGTGTGTATTTATGGTGATAGATTGTTTCGGTTCGCATTCATTTTTAATTGCAGGAGTAAAGCAGCGAAATGGAAAAGTAAAAATCTTTCTTTTGGTGACCGCATTTACCTCATTAAATGGGTATTTTCCTCTTTACCTATTTAATTACTATCTTTCTTTAAGATGCCATTGAAAGTGGCCAAGGAGATGAGAAAATTGCAACAGAACTTCGGTATTAAAGATATTTCCACTTTCAACTTTGCTTTGTTGTCAAAGTGGAAATGGAGGTTGTTGTGTGATGAACAGGGGCTTTGGAAACAGGTTATTAATTCTAAATACCAAAGTTGTAGTGATTTGGGAAGGAATATATAGGGGTGGTTAGAGGGATTCTACGGGGTGGAAAGATTTAGGGAAAGTGTGTGGGAATAGTGAGGAAGGTAGATGGTTTGATGCTAATATTAAGTGGAAGTTAGGAGATGGAAAAAATATCAATTTGTGAGAGGATGTTTGGGTGGGTGAGGAGGTTTTGTGTACAAAATATAGAGGTCCATACAATAATTCGTTGTAGAAGAATTGTGTGGTGGAGGAAGTGGGTAAGTGGATTAACGGTGTTTGGGAATGAGACTTCAAATGGGAAGGGATTGGTTTACTAGGGAGTGCGAAGAGATGAGGGGGTTTGGGGTTAATCTTCAGAACGTGGTGGTGTATAGGGATAGGCCACATATCTTTAGTTATATTTTCTAATTTAAAAAGTGATAATTTTAAAAAATGATAATCAATAATTAATTTAAAAAACAAAAAATAATAATAAGAAAATAACATGTAATTTGATTGATTAAAAAATTATCAAAATCTCCTAAATTATTAGTCATCTTAAAAACTATTTTTCCCAACTTAATTTGTACACTGTATGAATTAATTAGTTCTTCTTAACAAAATTAACTGTATATACTCAATCCTGTTTAGTTTCTTATACCCAATCAAGTTGAGTGTATATACTAAATTATTAAGTAATAAGAGCAATTTTAGTGTAAGATCTTGAGTTCAATATCTGATCTTCACTAGATCTCCCACTAAAGGAGGTAGAGAGATCTCCAACATAGAAAATGAATTCTTGTGGAAGAACTCTTACGATCTGCACATTGTTCAAAAAAAGAATAAATTTTTTTCTTTTTTCTCTCTCCTTAAGATCTCAAAATGAGATCTACTACTAAAGAATAAAATGGAAGAGATCTTGAGAGATTTTAAATCCTATTTGACACTATGAAATCTACTAAAAAGTGATCTAAGATCCCAATTTGGGATCTACCACTAAAGATGCTCTAATTACACTAGCTTCGAAAAGAAAACAACAACACTACTCTCAAATTTGTTTATGAAATTATATCGCAACTCTTTAATTATACCATGTTTTGCTCAAGTTTGTAAATATATTTAAGGCCATATATATATATCAATAAAAATTCGGTCGCATAGGTATCATATCAATTAATTGCTTCAGATTTTTCTTTAGCAACAATCGACCTTTAATTTAATCTACTAAATTATTAATTATCGCACTAGAAAAGCAAACAGCACTCTCAAATTACTGATATAAACATTTATTTATGAAATTATTTTTATTGCAACTCTTTAGCATTTGCTTTAAGTTTCAAATCATAAATATATAGGCCATGTATGTATATCAATAATTAAAAATCTATAGCAGCATAGGAAGCAAGTCATAGACGAAAAATCAGTCTTCTATCCTCATTTGTCCCCACAAAAAAACAAGTCAATTAATATCAATGCACCAACATTGAGTAGTGTAGGCAAAAAGGAGAAGAGTAGAACTAGAAGCTAACTTTGCTGAACATGCCGGCTCCACATACGTCAACTGTGCCAAACAGCATATAAATTAAGTGCCTCTATGGGACCTTTGGTTTTGACCTCCAGACAAGTAGCCAAACACAAACTTAGCTCAGACATGTGGACACAACCTAATTAAGTAACCTCCCTTAAACTAATAATATAATAACACATTCTAGAACGAGAGAATTGTTATATCTCCATGCATAAGTATAGTTTCATCTAGAAGCACTTTGAATAATAAACATTATAATATGACCTCGATCCTTTTTAGTTTTTGTCGCCTGCATGCTCTTCTAGATGGTTAATTAATCAAACAGTTACATTCGAGTATACCTTGTTATTTATTAATTCCTTTTCATCTAGATGCATGGTATCGACTTCATCAACACCTTCATTTTCTTGTCTTTCTCTATATCTCTTCCATATATATTGGGAATATTATTGAACAGATCAAGACACCCCATATGCAGCAAAACCTTATAAGAGAAAAAAATATATATTCTTCACTCTTCTGTGTTCATATATTATTCCCTTTTGTTTCTTTCTTATTGCTATCAATGGCGGCTAAAGAATTATTTCACTCATCAGATCAAGAAGCAGGATATGAAGAAAGCACTCTACTGCAGCAGCAGGTAGATCCATACGAAGAAGAAGAAACTCTATCTCTTTCTGACCTTCCAATTTACAGTGGCTCAATTTCAGCTAGATGGGGTGGTACCGGTAATTTCTCCAAAGAAGATGGAATAGACTTTGGTGGTGACCACGACGATAACGACGATGATAATTTGTTCGAGTTCGTCAGTGAAGAATTCACCACATCATCAACTAATAATTATGCAACCGCAGAGAACATAATCTTCTGCGGCAAACTCATTCCCTTCAAAGACATTAATATTCCTCCACGTGCTGATGAAAGGAATATTATTAATACTGAACGCATGATCAATGTCCAAAAGGGTATTGCAAAAGACAGTTCAAAAGGTTCAAAGAGTAGTTTTGCTTCATGTGACTACTCATCGCTTGGGAAGGTGTCACTGGTGAGGAGTCCCACAAAGTCAAGATGGTTTTTGTTCATGTTTGGGATGTCAAAGTTGTCCACCACCACAGAGATGGAAATGAAAGATATTAGAAATCGACAAAGCCGCCAGAGGGGACCGGCGGCGACGATGATTCCGGCGCCGGAGAATGGAAAAGATGAGGTGGCTGTGAAGGAGAAGAGAAGCTACAAAGGGATGTGGAAGATGTTGAAGTCAATCTCTATGGTGTTAGGTTGCCACAGTAGCAAGATTGCAAACGACGTAGTAAAGGCTGCTTTTGTGTGAATTTTGAACGTGTCATGTGCCTCTAGAACATGCACCTACTCCAATTTGACTCGCACTTAGGCTGCGTTGCTTTGGGGATAAAGAGAGTGAAAATGAGCGAAATGAACGGTGTTTTAATTTAAAATTTTCATCTCAAACCATTTTTTTTTTATTTCTTTCTCTTCTGTCGAACGAATCGTTAAGGTTCATGAAGTTAGTTAGCTAGGGTTCAAATGATTTGTCCTTGAGTTTAATTTATATATTGATTGATGTTATATACAGTATATAAATTAAACTCAAAGATATAATAATATATAGATATAGCTGATGAGAGAGACAGTGTTTGTGGATAATTGGTCATTGTAGCCATATCAAAGAAAGAAAGCATAATCTATTATTATTGTCTTGACTTGTGCTTTCATGTGTACCAAATTGCGCGTACAGTTTGTGTAAAACTTGTTTTTGAAGGACTTTTCTTCTTCTTCTTTTTCTTTTTAGTTTTTTGGTCTCACAATATTAACTAAAAAGTCGAAACACGTACATTTCTAGATTGATATAATTTATTTTATAATTTGTGAATTTTCGTCGGAAAACCGTTCATATATACTGTTTGGAGTACACATGAAAATTCTCAACAGTATAAAAACGAATTCGTGCCGCGCGTGTATTAATTTTGTAAAATAATGATTGATGAACGACTTTTTTGTAGCTCAAAACGTGACTGGTTATATATTTTTGTAAGAATTTAATTGAAATTACTTACATCAAAAGTATTTCTTTATATAGTCGTCGAATTATTAATTATGAAGTGATTAAAAATTATTAAATTTTATATAAAATTGAATTAAAATTCAATAGCAGTAATGTAAAAGCTTTTACATTATATATAAGATGATTTCTTGAAGATTGATTGTACAGATTAAAAATCTTTACATTGACATAAAAAAATCAAACTTTTATACTCCGTTCTATTATAATTATCGTATAAGAAAAAAAATATCTTAAAATAATTGTCATTTTAGTTTTTTAATATAATATTAATTATTTTTTTACACGTATATTTCTTAAAATATTAATGATAAACAATAAAATCTATAAATGAATTAATGATAATATAAGATTAATTTTGTAAAACTATTTTTTTATCTATTTTTTTTATATGTGTAAAATAATCTAAAATAACTATTATTTTGCAACAAAGGGAGTGATAGTATAATATTCAATTTACTTTAATTGTATCTAGATTGATTTTAAATCAGTTTAATAGTAAAGTTGTTTATACAATTTTTTTTATCTATAAGAATTAAAAAATAATGTCAACGAGATTAACTCATGCATTTTAATTAATCAACTCAATTAGAGTCTTTAACTTTATAGTTCTTATATTTAGAAGCGCCTTGCAAATACTCGCAACTTAAACGGGTCAGGTTGGCCTGGCTGCAACATAAATGGGTCAGGTTTTACAGGTCCACATCTCATCTCATAAAAAAAAGATTTTTAGAAAGAAAAAAAAGAAAATAATGTAACACAATAAAAATGGAATAATAATAAGAAGAAGATTAAAAATCATGATCAATCCAACCATTTAAGTATCATTTTTTAAAGTTAATTAACCAAATAAACCAACCAAATATGAATATATTTATAAAAAAGAAACATGTCTCAAATTTGATTTTATAGAAGGTAGATTTTTTTTTACAGAAAAAGGTAAATTGTTAAATACTGCGAATTTGATGTATTTTAAAAACGTGGCATAAAAAATAATTGTAGTAGTAAAATGAAGAAAAAAAATATCATTCTTTATTTATAATATACGAGTAATTAATATTTATATCTGTCCGACAAGGATACCTAGGAATATAGTCAATGTACTTTTAGGCAAGGGTGGACCAACCGTTATGGTTGGGGATCTTTGCTACCAAAACCAAAATTTAGGACGGATCAATGTCCCAATGCTTCCTATGTCTGATGACACGATTCTATTACCTCAAATTGTTTCTTTTGATTACGTCTATGATTGTTAGATAAGAAGAATTAGCCGGTTTACTTGGATGCTTGAATCATTTCTAATAAAATTTGATAAGCTGAGTTGGAAGAAAAGACACATTTCTAGTAATTCGACCCATTTTGCATCCAATAGAAAGAAAGAAAAAAAAATATTTTCATAATGTATTTTTAATTTTATTTTTAGTATATGACCACCAAGTTAGTTGTCAATCTGATAATTCTACCAATGAGGTTTATAGGTAAAAAAAATTCTTATAGATAGATTTTAAATTAGGATTTTAGATCATTTTTTGATAAACCTCATAATATCACATAGGATTGAAGATCTCTCTAATTTTTTTCTTTAGTATATATCTCATTTTGAGATATTAAGAAGAGAAAAAAAAGAAAAAAAATATTATTTTTTGAACAATATACCGATATTAAAAATTCTTTTACAAAAATTCATTTTTTATATTAGAGATTTTTTCAACTCATTTATTGGAAGATATAATAAATATAAAATCTTGAACTCAAAATCTTTAGCAATAAAAAGATATTAAATAAGTGTTTATTATTCATAAAAAATAGGAATATATTATACATAACATAAAATATTAAAAAGAATGTCAGTTGAATTTTCTTTATATATCTTTTTAAAGAGTAAAACCCATGAAAAACTGAAAAAAGACAGCGAAAGAAAAGTTTGTTATTTCGTTAGTCGTTACATAGGTGTTTTAGTTTGGGTACGCTGTTATTTATGAACGTTAAAATTAGCAATCACATACCGTGTGGGATCCCACTTATCCTGACACCCAATCCTTGCTGTAATAGATTCATTCATCGTTGAAGTTTTCTCCTTTCCTCCTTTTTTGTCCTTTCTTCCTCTTCAGAGGGTATGTATGTACCTTAATTTGCAGAGAGATTTTTTATTCTCATACAAAGGTGTTTGGAATGTGAAATATTTCAGTTTTGTCCTCTTTCTCGTGCTTTTTGTCCCTTCTGATCCTTGTATTTGTCCTTTTTGAATCATGCTATCTGGGTTTGATGTTCTTTTGAATTATGCTATCTGGGTTCTTCTCATTGTACATTTTGTATCTTTCATTTTTCTTTGTTGTTAATTTTTCCATGAAATAGGTGTTCACAATTGGTGCTTTTGAACATTTGATGGCTTTTTGAATGATTTTTTTTTTTTGGTTTCTTCCTCGTTGGATCATTCCATTATACATTAATGAATCGGATGAAAGTCATTGCTTTTCTTTCTAGAAAGTGGTGTTTTTTTTTTTTTTTATCTATATTAGTTTCGGTTTCTAATCCTTTTCATTAATGGGATTTGAATGACATTTATGGAATACGTTAGTTATACATTTGCTTTCAGCATTTATGATCTCTCCATCTTGAGGTTCTATTCAATTTTCCATGACTCTTCCCTTTTACAACTCCAGTCTCCATGTAATGAATTCTGTTTTCTATCACGATTCCCTCTGAATTCAACATGCTTTAAATTGAAACACAAGGAATCTAATTGCTTCTGCTACAACTTTTATTCATCTATTACTCCTGAATGAAGCTTGTTCATTTTATGTTATTTGACTTTCCTGAATGAAGCTTGTTGTTCATTTTATGCTATTTGACTTTTTATTAATTTTTTTCTCTCGTTAATCTAGATTAAGGAACTCCAAATGGGGAGGAAAGGGGGTTGGTTTTCTGCAGTGAAGAGAATTTTTGTTTCTGATTCCAAAAAGGAACAGGTTTGTGAATAACATGTGTTACATTACCCCTGACATGAATAGAAGAAAATTACCTTGAAATCAGATAAGATTCTCATGCAAAACTATTTATTTTTGTTCATGTAAAACAGAAACACCATCATCATCATCATCATAAGTCAAAGTTAGGATGTTTTGGGACTCATCACTATGAGGATCTAGAAGGAGCACCAATTGCCGTTGTTCCTTCACTTCCACCAAGAAAAGACCCCAAACCAATAAGTGAGGCAGAGAATAATGAACAGAGCAAGCAAGCCTTTTCTTTGGTTTTGGCTACTGCTGTGGCCGCTGAGGCTGCTGTTGCTGCTGCTGCAGAGGTTGCTCCTCTCACAAACACGCCTCGTTCCAATGGAAAAGCGAATCAAGAAATGGCAGCTATCAAGATTCAAACAGCGTACCGTGGATATTTGGTATGAACTTTTATGAATCCTACTTATTTGGAACAATGCTACACAAATGAAATAACTAATAACATGGAAGGTTCATGTTATTACCAAAATCAATTAGGTCCTAATAAAATTAAAATGTATAAGTTGATTTTAATTTATAGGAGAAATTCAATTTATTTTCTTCTCTAGAATTTTATCCAAATAAGTTATTAGTTTCTTTTGTTATTGGGAGAATTTGTATCTGTGCTGCAACAACTTTGTGTGTAATAGTTCCATGTTATGGGGGGGTTTCAGGCAAGAAGATCCTTGCGTGGCTTGAGAGGTTTGTCGAGGTTGAAAACATTGGTGCAAGGACAATCTGTTCAACGGCAAGCGGCTACTACCTTGCAATGCATGCAAACTCTTTCACGGTTGCAGTCTCAGGTTCGTGCAAGGAAGGTCAGAATGTCTGAGGAGAATCAGGCTCTTCAAAGGCAACTGCAGCAGAAACGTGAAAAGGAATTTGACAAGTCGCAAGCTAATGTAAGCGCTTTTATGAGTATTTGCATGTTATGTTGAAATGCATGTTATAGGAAGAATGAATTATGCAAATACTATTCTGATGCGTATTTGCCTCGTAGAATGTGGCATGTATAGTAATGCAATTCTGTTTTATTGCTAGTGAATGTGTGTTTCCCCTTGTATATATGATGTTTTCTGAGTTAATTTATGACAAATTGTTAATTGTTTCCCATTTATTGTTCATTACCCCCTTCAAAACATATGAAAATATAAACATTAACATGTTTACGTTCTCTGGCTTTAAATTTTGTTCTAAAGTGGCAAATAGTTTTGCAGCAGATTGGAGAGAAGTGGGATGATAGCTTGAAATCGAAGGAGCAAGTTGAAGCCAAATTGTTGAACAGACAAATAGCAGCTATGAGAAGAGAAAAGGCTTTGGTCTATGCATCAACACATCAGGTAAGAAGAGACTGCCTTTATTTTGGATTTTAGTGGAACAAGAGACAAGTTTTGGATTCAGATACACATTCAAGCCTTTTGTATATCTAAGCTCATGCACAAAGGAGTCCATTTTTTATTTTCCTACACTAGTTAATTGGTTCATAGTTGTTGACCTTCCTACCCCCATCCTTTTGATAAAGAAATGGTTTGCCAACATGTGCTTGCTGTTGTGATTTTTTCAGCAAGGGACAATTACCAAATTTTCTGAAGCTTAGATATCACTGTCAGGCCAACATTATACATTGTTCCCAACCTTGATATTGATAGCATAAGTAGAAATAAACTCAAGGACTTACCAAGTCATCAATGTAGAATCTTGTTGAAAATGAAAACTAGAAAATAGGCTGAAAATGCATGTGTAGAATAGTAAAATATAGATGATCTCCTATGATGGATAACTAATTACTTGATTTCCAACAGCAAACGTGGAGGAACTCTTCAAAATCTGCTACAAATGCCGCATTTATGGATCCAAACAATCCCTATTGGGGCTGGAATTGGCTAGAGCGATGGATGGCTGCAAGGCCATGGGAGGGTCAAAACACTACATACCACATTGGCCATGCATCTGCCAAAAGTGTTGCAAGCCAAACCATGTCAGTTGGTGAAATCACAAAATTGTATTCTCTCCGTGATCAGAATAATGATATCAAAATTTCCCCAGCAAGCCAAAAACCAACCTGCCCTCGCAGCCACAATTCCCCTTCAACAACAGCCTCAAAGGTCCCATTAGCCAATGGAACAAAGGCAAAGGTACTATCAAGTCCAAGGGGTGGTTCATGGAGTAGTGATGGTGACTCAAAAAACATGTACAGCAAAACCTCAGAAAACAGCCGCAGGCACAGCATTGGAGTATCTCAAGTGAGAGATGATGAGAGCAATTCAAGCTCATCACCGTCCACAAAGGTCGCAACAAAGGCAAAGTCATCATCATCATCATCATCCAAAGGGAGAAGTGCATCGGTTGGCGTACATAGAAATGGAACACCTGAAAAATCAGCTTCTGCTCCCCTAAAGAAGAGGCTTTCTTTCCCTGCTTCTCCAGCCGGTACGAGAAGGTATGCTGTTTCAACCAGACCGGGAAATGTGGCTTCCAACAAGAGTGTTGCTAATGCTACCATCCCTGAGGAGAAAGTGAGAATGAGAAATGGAGGGAGCAGGTAGGGATGCATCGTGCTCATGCATGCCATTGGTGTACTTAGAATAGAAATATGAATGAAGATGAATAAAATAAAACATGGTATCATCTTTTTATAGTTGTCTCTATCAACTTTTCTTCACAAGGCATACTGTTGGTGTCATGGGGGAGGAAATGGAATAAAATTTGGCTGATCAAGTAATCATTTTATTCCTACAGTTGTCTTCATAATCAATGCAGACAACTTTTTCTTTTACTTCTTAACTGGTTATAGTAGTGCTATTTGTGATGTTATAACAGGATTGGTTTTGGGGGTGATACTAGTTTGATGACAACATATATTCTTTATGTAATTACTCATTAATTATTCTGTTTGTAAAGTATTTATCAATTATTCAAGGTAAATTGCTTTCTTGTACACGGTTCTGGCTATGACTATGTTAGATCTATTCTCTGTTATGTTTTTAAGAAGCATCGATCGATTTGGAAAAGTAGATAACGAATATGATTAATATGCCGCAGTTCTATAAGATAAAGACACAATCTACCGTCACTGGCGTGCATCTTATAAGAAAATTTAAATTTAAGCATGTGAGTTTGGATGATAAAATTGACCAAGAATAATAACTTTTATGTTGGAAAAAAAATAATGAATAGTATACACATTGATGTAATCACTTTTTTTTTCTTTCTAAACCACATTGATCCAATCACTGATCACAAACTGTCAATATTTTTTGGAATTTTTTTATTCTACAAACTTTTTTGGTAGAGTTTTTTTTTTGGTACAGTTGTATTCAACAAATTGTCAATATTGATAAATTTGTTAGTTTTTTTAATAATAATAATCACTTCAAAATTGATAATTTTAAAAATAAAAAACTTTTACATTAATAATATATGTATGTTAAACACAAGAAAAAAACTATAGAATATCAGCTATATAAAATTGCTTTGTAGCACACTGCAATATTTGAATGCCATAATAATGTGCTGGCCAATGCACATGACTATAGCAAAAGTTTGTTTTCTTCTGTTTAATGGGGTATTCTCCAAACTACAGAAAATTCAAATATTCAAGTCTGTACTCGGGGTCAGTTACGGGATTTTTGGTATTTTAAGCAAACAAAACAAATTAGTCCTCCTAATTATTGAAATATTGTATACTTTAAAATTTTGTTGTTGCAAAACTAATTATAATTCATTCATGATTAAAATATTTAAAAAAAAATATAACAACATGAATAGTTAATATTATTTTAACAGTCATTATTAATGATAACATGAATAGTTAATAATTCATATAAAATCATTTAAAGTAAAACAAAATTATTTAATCTATCTTCATATAGTATATTATAAACAAAATTTTAACATTTTTAAAGATTCTAAAAGAATTTATCAAAATTTAAAATGTTGAAATTCTATTTTTTGTAAAGTATAGACTATAGATTCATTTAACACCATTGTTCTTCACCTCATACCAGTCATAGTCATTCTTATAATTTTCTGAGAAAATCATGAGAAGCACGTGGATGAAGAATATCATGATTGTTACAATACGAATAAAGCTCCCGCATTTTGTTTCATCCTTATGAGAAAATCATCAACACCAGTCTTCAATGATTGGAGTTGCGTATCATAGCCCTGCATCAATCATGACACATACGAGTCAATAATAAGCAAAAAATTCAAACAACACATGCAATTATTTTTTAGTTCTTCATCCACTTAAATATATACACATCGAACTCCTCAGAGTTGTTAAGGTCCTTGTCACGTTTCTTCATCTCCAGAAACAATGCCCAGCTCCATAATTGCTTGCGTTAAAATAAGTAAAAATGTTATAAAAAAATTGAAAATGTTTATGAAAAATCAAGATGTAAAAAGGATAAATTATTATGTATTAATCAATGGTTATTGATAATTCCATAATTGAATCAATTACATACAAAACTTCATTTGAAATGATGTGATAAAAAGAAACAAGCAACTTAAGAAGACAAATGAATATGCTCTTAACTCAACATGGTTTGATTTTATTTGTTGTTTTGGGTATGGGTAAAGAGTTGATGATGTAAAGAGTACATAATGAAGTTTGAGTTTATTCGTTTATGAGGAACAAGTATCTAATATTAGTAAAAGTTAACAAGTTAGAAAAATTTTGTAAGCATATTTTTGATAGAAAAATCAAAAGGATACAACTTAAACTTACACTTTCTAATTTTTATTTGCTCATAACTCAACTACGTTTTTCCCCGAGCATGTACCGGGGGCGGGGGAAGACCCTTATCTCATTAGGAGATACTTTTCGAATTCATTGCTAACATTACGAATATTTTATTTTGGTATTAATGAAAAAATAAAAACTAAATATTTTGTAATCGCAAGAGTGTACAAAACCTACAGATTTTTATGGACAGTTTTGAAATCACCACGAGGACAAACACTCCGATTATCACATGTCACAAAATTGTGGTGTCCTGGGCACCCATAAATTGTTGTTGTCCGACGAGAGTCATTTGAGAGAAGAAGCCCTTTGACATCCACTGAAATTAAAGGAAGAGGGGTCTTGGCAACGTGAGAAGACTCTTACATTGGATTGATTTCATGTAAGACACGTCCATGTGTTCAACACTGTCATAGAGATTGCCTAAGCTGTTAGCAACCATAGTTGTACCATTCGTTCTTAGAAGCCTTGTTTCTGTTAAATTAGAAAGTTTAAATTTGAAATAATGTTGTAACAATCTAAATTTAATTTTCTGTTTATAAAACTGATTTTCAGCAAGATAATTTAGATTGATTATTAGAGGATTTTTAGGCTCTATCTTTGCAGCAAAATTGATTGGCTGTTATGTGTGTATAAATACACCTCAGCTTGTAAAGAAAAAAAGAAGTGGTGAATAAAAGAGGATTTGTACGAATGTTAAAAGCTTAACATGGTATCAGCTGGGTTATGATCCAGGTCACAAATAGTCTCACATTAATGCTGTCTTTACTTGAATACACGTTCTTTTTTTTTTAAATCCCTAATTCTCTTTTCTTCCCAACATTTGTTCCTCCATGGCTGAAATCAATTCCCCTCCTGAATCCACCACATCCATTCCTTTTACTCTTGCACCACCCTCAAATGTCATCATCCACCAAGATAGTTCCTCATTTCCTGTTACCGTGGTTCTTGACGACACAAACTACCCTCTTTGGTCTCAATTGATGGATATGCGTATCAGTGCTCGTAACAAGTCCGGCTACCTTACTAGAGCCACCATGAAGCCTCCGGTTGCTGACCCATCGTATGATACGTGGGTTACTGAAAATAAACGAGTAAAGAGCTGACTCATTGATTCTATGAGTCCATCTTTGATGCAACGATTCCTGCGTTTAGAATCTGCTAGTGAGATTTGGGGTGCCGCGCTCCGCACCTTCTTCGACGGATCTGATGAGACATGTTTGTTTGAGTTGAACCAACGATCATTCACTATCAAACAACATGGTCGTCCACTCTCCACCTATTACACTGAGTTACTCTCCATCTTCCAAGATATTGACCATCGGACCTCTGCTCAAGCTGGCACCGTTACTGGAGTAGTTCAAATGCACTCTGCTATGGCTAGATTGCGTGTTCACATCTTCCTCAGCGGTCTTGATGCTGAGTTCGATCAGATTCGTGGCGAGATCCTCCGGAAAGATCCTAAATTGGATCTTGAAAGCTCTTATGCGTATGTTCGGCGGGAATACCAACAACGCATCACCATGAATCGTTCTTCTTCTTCCCATGACTCCTCTGCCATGGTGACTCAATCTCCTCGCTCTTCCTCTGCAGCTATGAAGCCTCGCAAAGAAGGTACACCTTTTAAACCTCTGTGTTCTCATTGTGGTGATTCTGGTCAAGCAAAAAATAAATGCTTTGAACTTATTGGTTATCCTGAGTGGTGGAATTTCAATAAACGTCCTCGTCGAAAGATTCTGAATAAGGCACTCTCTACCTCCTCTAATCCGGTTGCGTCTTCTCCTCCTTCGGCCCATGTTGTGTATGAAGGAATTCTTGGTAAGTCCTATGTTTTTCCTACACTATCTCGAATTGATTCTTGGATAATTGATACAGGAGCTTCAGATCATATGATTCGTGATCATACCCTTTTGTCTAATTTTTCCACTTCCCCTAAAACTGTGATTTCAACGGCTAATGGTGGAACTTCTGCCATTATTGGTCAAGGTTCCATCTCTCTTTCCCCTCGATTAAACCTTCAATCTGTTTTAGCGGTCCCTTCCCTTGAGTTCAATCTACTTTCTGTTAGCCAAATTACTTCTACTCTTGATCGCTCTGTTATTTTTTTGCCTTCTCGTTGTATATTTCAGGACAACCAAACAAAGGAGATTCTTGGTTATGGTGTTAGACAAGGCAAGCTTTATTTCTTGGACATCTCTTCTTGTGGTAGTGATTTCTCTTCTCGGGCATCTGCAACCTCTACCCTGGATAATGCTAAAGTTAGTGTTTGGCTGTGGCATAGAAGACTTGGTCATCTTTCTTTTGGATATCTTAAAAAGTTGTTTCCAGCATTTTTTTCTGAAATAAATGTTGCTGATTTTCATTGTTCAGTTTGTGAATTAGCTAAAAGTCACAGAATTTCCTATTATCCTAGTTTGAATAAAAGCACTATCCCATTTCAAGTTATTCATTCAGATGTTTGGGGCCCTGCCCAAGTTCCATCTTTTTCAACATCTTTTTATTATGTCACTTTCATTGATGAATGTACCCGTATGTGTTGGGTGAGTCTCTTAAAAAATAAAGGAGAGGTTTTTTTCCGTGTTTAAAAAATTTCTTCAAATGGTCCAAACACAATTCAGTAGCAAAATTCAAATCCTTCAGTCTGATAATGGTATGGAATATATGAATGGTGGGTTCAAAGATTTTTTATCTTCTCATGGGATTAAACATCATACATCTTGCACTTATACCCCTCAACAAAACGGATTAGCTGAGCGCATGAACTGCAAACTATTAGAAGTAGTTAGGGCCTCCTTATTTGGCATGAATGTTCCTTCTACTTAGTGGGGGAAGGCTGTAATCTCCGCTGCATATCTCATAAATCGGACTCCTTCTAGTGTTCTTAATTTCCAATCACCTTACCAAGTCCTTACTTCACGTTTTCCTACACCCCACTCCTCTAACCTTGCACCTAGAGTATTTGGTTGCACCACCTATGTTCATATTCCTAAAATCTAGCGTTCTAAATTAGACCCTTGTGCAAAGAAATGTATTTTTGTTGGGTACTCAGATGTTCAAAAAGGATATCGTTGTTTTGATCCTCTATCTCATAAAATGCATGTTACATTGGAGGTCACCTTCAAAGAAAATGAACCTTACTATTCAGAGGGAGCCACTACTTCTTCTTCTCAGGGGGAGAATTTATTGCCAAACAATACAAGCAATGGAGAAGAAGAAGTCTGGTTCTCTACTTATGTAGCACCACCTAGTTCCCTAATTCCTGCGTCAAACTCCAGAAATGCACAACCAGAAGCAGCACCTTCGGACTCCAGAAATACACCACCACCTACTTGTTCACAATCTGAGATACCTTGTCTAACTCATATAAATCAAGAATCTCCTATGGCTGTCTTGGACATTCAACCAGAAACTGATATAGAGGTAAATCTTGTTCCTTCTTCTATCATATCATCCGACACACACACCAGAAGGTCATCTCGACCAAATAAAGGTATTCCTAAAAAGTTTTACGAACCTGATCCTAAAGTAAAGGCTAAATATCCTCTAAGCAACTATGTATCTACCCAACACCTATCCAAATCATATGCATTATCTATTAATCAATTATCCAGTGTATCTATTCCAAATAGTGTGCAGGAAGCATTGAATGATCCAAATTGGAAACAAGCTATGAACGTAGAGATGGAAGCACTCCAAAGTAATTCAACTTGGGAATTAACACCTTTACCAAGTGGGAAGAAAGCAATAGGATGTAAATGGGTGTTCACTGTGAAATTGAAAGCAGATGGGAGCATAGACCGATACAAAGCAAGACTAGTTGCCAAGGGATATGCACAAAAATATGGAGTTGATTACCAAGAGACATTTGCTCCTGTAGCTAAACTCAATACTATAAGGATATTACTCTCCATAGCAGCTAATAGGGATTGGCCCTTGAAACAGTTTGATGTGAAGAATGCTTTCTTAAATGGAAATTTGGAGGAAGAAGCTTACATGGATGTGCCACCAGGAGTACAGTTGAATAAGGACAATAAGAATCTGGTTTGCAAACTTAAAAAGGCCTTATATGGGCTCAAGCAATCACCCAGAGCATGGTTTGGGCGTTTTTTCTCTAGCAATGAAGAGATTTGGGTACAAACAGAGTAACTCTGATCATACTCTGTTCTATAAACATAGAGAACAAAAAATAACTATTCTAATAGTTTATGTGGATGATATGGTATTAACAGGTGATGACATAGATGAGATGAAATCCCTTGAGCAACGACTGGCAACCGAATTTGAAATGAGGAATCTAGGCAACTTGAAGTATTTTCTTGGAATAGAAATTGCAAGATCTACAAAAGGTATTTTCTTGTCTCAAAGAAAATATATTCTAGATCTCCTATCAGAAACTGGGATGTTGGCTTGCAAACCAGCTGAGAATCCTATTGAAATGAATCACACACTCGGTTTATATCCTAAGCAGGTGGAGGCAGACATTGGAAGATATCAGAGGCTAGTGGAAAAGTTAATCTATTTATCACACACTAGACCAGACATTGCTTACGCTGTTGGGGTGGTAAGCAGGTTCATGCACTCTCCTAGTGAATATCATATGAAAGCTGTATATAGGATTTTAAGATATCTAAAAGCAACACCCAGAAAAGGAATCCTGTTTTCAAAAACTGGTAAGAAAGGCATTGAAGGATACACAGATTCTGATTGGGCTGGTGATAAAACTACTAGGCAGTCTACCTCAGGCTATTTTACACTAGTTGAAGCTAACTTAGTCACATGGAGAAGTAAAAAACAAAAGGTTGTTGCAAGGTCCAGTGCTGAGGCTGAGTTTAGAGGTATGTCGTATTGTATTTGTGAGCTCTTGTGGATTAAAAATATTTTGAATGATTTGGGTATCAAGTATGATATTCCAATGAGTCTTTATTGTGATAACAAGGCATCTATTGAAATTGCTCATAATCCAGTCCAACATGATAGAACAAAGCACGTTGAAATAGATAGACACTTCATAAAAGAGAAACTGGATCAGAAAATTATCACTACACCCTTTGTCAGATCAGAAAATCAACTTGCGGATATCTTGTCCAAAGGAGTGTCCGAAAAAACATTAGATAATACAATTGGCAAGTTAGGCATGTATGACATCCATGCACCAACTTGAGGGGGAGTGTTAAATTAGAAAGTTTAAATTTGAAATAATGTTGTAACAATCTAAATTTAATTTTCTGTTTATAAAGCTGATTTTCAGCAAGATAATTTAGATTGATTATTAGAGGATTTTTAGGCTCTATCTTTGCAGCAAAATTGATTGGCTGTTATGTGTGTATAAATACACCTCAGTTTGTAAAGAAAAAAAGAAGTGTTGAATAAAAGAGGATTTGTACGAATGTTAAAAGCTTAACAGTTTCGATGTTAAGAGGCAGGTGAATTCACCACATTTGATGCTTCAGCGAACACCACTTTCTCACGGTTTGTGTCAATGAATAATTTGAAGGTTAGTTTCGAGAAAGAGGAGGTGAAGCTTGGTGGTGTCGTGGAAGAGGAGGCCATCATGTTGAATATGATTTAGCTTTACACTTTTCCCATATTCGAGGGGTTGCTTGCACTCTTAAATAGGGAAGAGATTGTTGAGACAATTCGTTTAAGTATGAAGTCTAGATACAAGATACCACATAAGTATGATATGACACGGATTTTAAAATTAATAGTGGATACGTTAATAAAAAATAAAAATAAAAATATGGATGTTAAATCAAATGCAAAGTGTTGGTGTTAAAATGCAATTATGGAAATGCTCTTTAGTGTTGTTAAAATACTACAAATATACAAATTCTATTTTTTAGTAAACATTGTAAACACTTGTCGAAAAAATAAATCCCCATATAAAAAAAGGTCCAAAATTGCCTAAAAGAAGTTATGTGTTTTTGTTTATGTTTTGAGAAGAGAAAAGGTGTTGTGTTTTGTGTATCTTGAACCTTATTTTATTCTAAAAGAAAAAAAAAAGTTATATGCTATAAAATTATTTTATATTATGAGTACGTATGCATTAAATTTGTTTTAAAAATCCTAAAGTTAAAACAATAAAAGAAAAAGAAAAATCAAAAGTGGCTCAAGCCATATTAGAGTCGTATCGAAAATCACTTGAGCCGTATCAGAGCCTTTTCTCAGTTGGCAAAAAAATTAATATATTATTTTTAAAAAAAATTTACGAATTTACTGTATTTTCAAAAGTATTTACGTAAGTATGCAGTTAAATGCGCCCCACGAAGACGCAACCGGACACACCCCCTACAGGCGCGACTGGGGCTGAGTTGCGCCCCAGCCAGGCCTAGAGGACTGAATTTCGAGCGTTTTGACATATCGTACGCCTCCATCGAACATTTCAGTTAAAAGTTATGACTGTTCGAAGTTTTATGTACGTTGCGCCTCAAAATGCCATGTGTCGCAACCAGGTGAGTCGCAGCTGGCTGGGGCGCGAGTCAGCCCCAGTCACGCCTGCAGGGGGCGTGTCCGGTTGCGTCTTCGTGGGTCGCGTTTTACTGCCATACTTGCATAAATATTTTAAAAAATACAGTAAATTCATAATTTTTTTTATAAAAAAAACAATATGTTAATTATTTTTGCCTTTCTCAGTTATGTTCTACATTTTTTCTTAAAAAGTTTACAAACTTCTTAGATACATATCGAAGGCATATCAGTATTTGACACGGGTACGATATGTTTCCATTTTTTAAGTATCAGGGCTTCATAGCACCGCTATGTTGATATCTTTATCTTTATATTAATAAAAGTAAAGAAGTTTGGGAGAAAATTCTCATAAATTTGAGCAGGAAGTTTTTTAGATAATTTTTAATAATTTATAAATTAATCATTATCAAGTATTTATGACAAGTATTTGAAATTTTAAATAATTATATTAAATATTATCAATTTAATTTGAAATTAGATTAATTATTATTAATCTGATTTGAAATTTTGAATAATTAAACCATATGATAAATTCTGAACAATCTGATTTGATTTAAATTTTTGAACAATTAAATTAAACAGTATGATAAATTCTAAACAATCTTATTTGAAATTCTAAACAATATGATACATTTTCAAAATTGGACTTTATTCTGAAAATGTTTTAAACTAAAACATTCAGTAAATTTTAAACAAACATGTTTTTAGTCCTATTTTTTATTTTACCAAAAATGAAAACAGAAAATAGCTACAACAAACGCCACGTTAGACTCTCTATTAAGCCAATGATTGCACTAAAACTAGCAACACCAGAACGGATGTTTTTTGTTTAATGTACTTACTGAACTCGTGACCTAAGGTCCTAAACTGTCTGGAAATTTTGAACTCAACATGACCTAAATTGTTCAATGTGGAGCAATTATGATCCTCTGACCAAATATTCTATTCAATAAAACCTAATCTAGCAACCAACCCAATTACATTTATATTTTCAGAGTATATTTAACTTACCTCATTAAGAACTACATCAAAAAAAACTTACCTCATTAAGAAAGACTGCTATAAACCAATTAAACAGGTAAAGCCTTATAGAACTGCCTTATCATTCAGAAATCCTGATGGATTAATCTTTTTGTGTTCTAAGCTATAATTCGTTGACCTAACAAAGACAACCTCCCGAAACACTTGTCCATACCATTCCCATAAAGATAACCTAACAGCTCTAGAATCAATCGACGCAGCCTCCACTATTCTTGAAGGGTATATATAAAACTACATCAGACTTGTAAACTCACAGCCTAACGGTCTAAAAAATGTTCAAATTATTAATTTTCCATTATAAAGCAAAAAGTATCACTCCTCTTATTACCAGTAAACTTTAACATGTCCAAGTTAGTCTCCTACCAAACCCAATGCCCAAAAAACTAGTTGCGGGTCAAATAAAATGTCAGTTGAACAGTCAAGGACATGTAACTGTTCAAAATAAATAACTAAAATTAAAGAGTGGCAGAAGGAACACACACATACAAACAGACTGAAAAATAAATAGCAGAACTGAGTACAAACATGTATATGTACTAATGCATGTGTGAATAGAGAAATTAACAGAAATAGTTGACTAGCTGGTTTTCTGTTTTTTTGAAGAATCAACGGTCTCTGGTGGACAAGTGTTCTTTACAGGCAGTGCTTTTGTCTCCAAAGGTACAACAGTTTCTGCAACAGCAATTATCAACAACAACAAAACCACATCAGATACTCAACGAAAGAAGAACAGAAGACATCAGTAATTCAACATGGAGATTTAAATGCTTGTTTTTATAGGTTTGCAGACATGTACAAGCATACAAGGTAATCCATTGATATAGAAGTTTATGAATATTTTCAACCATTTAGTACCTGACTAGGTATTGTGTCAGTAAAAGTGTCCAGCAATGTAAGAGAAATAAGAAATGTTAGTTTAAGAGATCCTGTTCATCTTTCCAACAGAAAAATTCTTAAAATCGAGCATTTTCAATTTCCTTTTGGATGGAGAACATTTTTAATCTTAAAAAAGGAGTTGCTTGTTTGATAAACAAAGTTATATAAAAATAGATAATTTAAATAAAAAAAAGATTACCCATTATGATAAGATCTCACACCAACTTAAGTATATGGTCAAACTACTCCTTATAATAATGACTTAGGCAATTTGACCTCCACTCCCTGAGCTAGATTTTGAGATGAATTAAACTCAGTCTGTTCTCAATTTTAATAAGGTCAATATAAACTTCGGTGCCCATAACAATGAGAATAGCTTATTCGACATAATATGGAAACTGTTCGAAGTTTGAACAAGAATACTCAAAATAAAGAAGGATCGATCACAAGGAGTGTTGATTCTAATTTTAGGGATGTTAGGTGAAATAATAGATAAGGCATATTATATATTTTTTATAATCAATTGTTATTTATATGAAATATTTATTGATTTTGTTAAAAATTTATGCTAAAAAATTTACTTGACCTTCTTTAATAAGATTTTATTTTTTAATTATATTTTTTCATGTATAAGATTAGTGTTCAAAATTTTGATTAAGAAAACTTAATTCAACTTATATAGAAGTATTTGGAAATGTTAACATATTTTGCATAAAAATAGATATATGATTCATAAAAATGATACATTTAATTACATTAAACATGATTTAACAAATCTCAATAAATAAAAAATACATGACAGGTTCATTAGGTACTAATATGACACACTTAAATAAAAATTTATTTATCATTAATTTATGAATATAACATATTAGGTAAAAAATTAAATATTTTATATTTTTTACTCATGTATCATATTTTAATTGGAATAAAAAACTTAAAATTAAAAAATAATTTTAACTTATTTATAGAAAAAATGCATATATTTTTTTTTACTATACAATTATGAAAAAATAAATTTTTAACTCCTTTTAATCATGAATCTTAGACACTGGCCCTCTTTACAAGGTTTTTAAGTCACATCTAACCCACACAAACACCAATAAGGAAGCCTCCAATTTTTGAAGTCATGTATGTATCAAACATGGTAACAAGTGCACCATCAGAATCCACCGGCATTTTAAAAATAATTATACACCCAGCGACTACAGTATCCATTTAAAGGAAAATAAATCAGCAATGCATTGGACATACTGACATATTATTGTCACGTCATATCTAAGCCTTTGTCACGTCGTTAATCATTAAAAAGAAGTTTATTTATTATTATTTGGGGCCATCCTACTTGAACATTATAAGCAGCTACTAGAACTTCATATAAATTAAACATTGCAGGCATAATAATTAATGCTTTTTTCTGTTTCAAAACTAATATATTATTATTATCTCTTAATTAATATTAATAGAATTTATAAAGTAAATAATTTATATAACCATGAAAAGGGCCCAACAAATATAAATAAATATATGCATTTTTATATGTGATTTTCAAACACATCATGGATTTATTTTAAAATTAATTAATTAATTTTTTTAAGACTGCTCTCACCCATCTCCTTTTATTATTATTATTTTTCTTCCAAGACCATCCCCACCTATCTCCTTTATATATATAAAGATAACTAACAATTAACTAGTACTTAACAGTGAAAATAAAGATATATAATTTGCAGTTGGTTAACACTACAATTCTTTAAACTAATAATATATGCTTATTAAATTCGAAAAATAAAAAAAAAAATCAGACTTGGATTGAATTAAATTTTGATTGGAGGAATGAATGGGAATGCTGATCAAGAAATATTGTGGGTGACAATGATACGCTGATGTGAACAAGTGAACTATGATAAGAAAATGTCGGCGAGACAGAGTGGTAGTCAAAGGATATCAACGGTGGTGATATACACTCCTTCACTTAAAATATATATATATATATATATATATATATATATATATATATATATATTTTAAATATGTATATTTTGTCCTTCTAATTTTTTCCTTCTTTTATTATAATAATCATTAAATTTTATTTTTTAATTAAATTAATTATCTCCCCTGACTTAGGTTCTAAATCTGTCACTGGGTGATAATACGTACTCAGACGATCCATTCGATTGGAGATGGCGGTTTTAGAACTTTGATATATCAGAGAGGTTAGAGGTCCTTATTATGAAGTGCTTATGGTAATCATTGTTGGGATATGTCAACGATAGTGTTTTCAGAATATGAAAGTGAAAATAATAATATGTGAAATATTGATTAGTTTTTTTGTCTTTCTATCTTTGTTAAATTCTTTTAGGAATGAAATTGGATATATCTTTAGCTTGTAGCTTTGGAATAGGGATACTGGCAATCTGTTCCATCCAACTGGTAGTGGGAATCAATGACTATTTTTTTAAGATCCTAAAGTCTTCATGGCAGGCGATATATATCCATTTGTCATACCATATTCGCACTTAATATACCATTCCCGATTCTCCATATATGACTCCTTGTATAATTCATCTTGCTCTTGCAACTATCATGTTGAAGCATGCTTAACTTGGATTGGAGTCGTTTCCAGCTTCAAAAGCTAGAAAGTACAACTAAATTCTGTCTGTCAATAATATTATTAAGTTTTGATTACTTAAAATATCTAAAATATATGATTATTTATACGAGTGATTTATCTTCATTTTAAGAATCCTACAATGTCACATAAATTTAAATATTTTATACAAAAAATTACTTCAATATTAAATTGTTAGAGCAATAATGTATATTTATATAAGTAACAATATTTAATTTTATGGGTCTTCTAATACTTAAAAAATATATTTTTATTGAATAATTTTGGCTAAGCAACAATGTTAAATTTTATAAGTAATAGTGTGTCAATTGTTCAAGTGAAAAAAAGTTAAGAAACATTGTCTAGAGTTGAGCAAGATTTTATGTTTAAAACTTACGGATAAAAAAAAGTGATTAAAAAGAAAGACTTCAATAAAAAAAAAAGTGTGATTTTGGAAGATTTGGGATAATTAAATTAATTGGAAAGAGAATGTCTGTAAATAAAATAACAAAAATATCATTTATTTTAAAATAGTTTTAAAAGAAAGGGATGATTTTTTTTCCAGGAGAACAATCAGGGCAAGTTGAGTTAGATTGACTTCTTCATGATAAATAAATTTGACTCAACTCGATTCTTTTTTTATTGATTTGGGCTCTTTTCTAATTTTATAAAAAAAAAACAGACTTAATTCGATCCATATTTACTCCTAAAATGAATCACGTGGTATGAGGAAAGACCCACTTTAGTTATGAACCTTATATGATTGTTGATGATTTGCTTTGCTCCAAATGGTTCAATCTTTTATCATTCGATTATATTAACAATATTAGGCTAAATGAATATTACTCATCTTCAACACATAAGTCATGAAAAAAATGATTGCTAATCATCTTCAGCCACAGAAAACAACTTTTTAGGGGGAAACAAAACAGTTTTGGTTTACTACAATTCAGTATTTGTATTATTTTTATAGAATTCAGTATTTGTATTTTATATTCAGACAATTAGAAAAAAATTCCACCCGTATATATGCAACCATCGAAACTCCCGTGGGTTTTAATGTGTGGTTAACTGCAGAAGAGAAAAAGCCTAAAAAAAATAATGTAATTGTCCAATCAAAACTGAAGTGTGTGATGACTATTGGCAAATACATAACCACTTGGCATGAACTTGGCCATTAAAAAACATTCTCAACTCAAAAAGTCTAATTTATAAGTCGATCGTCCATGCAACAAGTTGAGCTTTTAAATCACCATTTTGTGTGTGTGTGTGTCTTTTGCTTAATTTGTTGTTTTGCACTTGTTCAGTCCCTGCGATTACAGTTCATTTTGCCATGTAAAAAAAAAAAAACAAGCTTGAGTTGAACCACCACTTCTGCATTTCAGTTCAAGTGTCATTTGATTAAACAAGTTATCTAATAATAGCATCGTCAATAACAAGAGGGTAACAAACAGTGGCGGATGCACATACACAAGATTTTTTTTTTTTATTTGTATACGTATAATAAAAATATTTTTGTTCCCATAAAATAATAGGCATTCCCTCACTGAATTTAAAAAATATAAGAAATAAATAATAATAAAAATTATACTACTTTTACTATTTTATTCTTTTAATTTTTTATAATATTGACAAGAAAAGATTCATAAAATATTTTTAAAGCAAATTATATAATTTGCAAAAAATTAATAAAAATGTGTGCAAGACAATTATAATTTTAAAAACTTAAGTATTTTATATTTTTTTTTCATGTGATATTATATATTTTGTATAAAATTGTGATGTTTGTTTTGTAAAAATATTATCAAGATGGATCTAGGATAAAACAATTAAAGTTTAGATTTTAGACTCACCAATAAATTTTTTTATTAATTTTCATAAAGCAAAAAGGGTAACATATATTAATAAAAATACCTAATATATGACTCTCTCATTTAAAAATAAAAAATACTTCAAATTTATTTTAGATCTCTCACTTACCGCTGGATTAATACATTAAAAAAAATCTAGATTCACAATTGTTAACAAACCCTACCCTGATGTGGTGTTCCCAATCCTCACTCCTACATGTTCTTACGTCAGCTATTATCCATTCAGCATTTGTTATCCCAAACAATAAAAACCTTCTTTGAAATTTTCATCCCAGGTGATAGTAGAGTAGAGGAATACATTCTTTTTTATTTTTGGTAAAAAAAAAGGGAGAACTATTTAATACATGTACACACATGGTCATAAGACATTCCCTTTCTATTCTTATTCTTGTTGTTATTAGCCATATAATAATATTTTAATTATTATTTTAACTACATAATTTAATATTTTCCAACATCGCTTACTATTGCACATAAATAACAAAAAATATCGATCATACATTTAAAATAATACATAATGTTAAATGATTGAAATTTATTATGAGTAAATAAATTTAAAAGAGTGTCGACTGTGTCGTAAAAATGTTAATATTAAATATATCTAAATGTTTCTTGTCATTAAACGAAGATGTTCACATAAATAATGCATTTTATTTTTATTTTCTTCCGTTTAATGATTTTAATTTTTCTGATAAAACCATAAAAAAGTAAATAAGCCTTCACAGTTTCTGTTCCATGATTCTTATTCTGCTTCTTGTTACTTGATGCTCTTCTTCTTCCTCTGCCATCCATATCAGTTCATAACGCAAACTCTGCCAAAACCACCGCTTGATGCACTTTGTCTCTTCTCAATCTTATCCAAATTCTTCCCTTCAATTCTCTTCACTCTTTTTCTGCCCCGAAATGGGTCTAATCCTGAACCATAATGTGCAATCTTCATCGGTTACGTGTCCGTAAAATTGGATTCTTTTCCATCCACTAGTTTAATTGGGTTATCCGTTTCAATCCAGTTTTTGTAACAGTTTGATATATTCTCTGTTGATTTTTTTCTTCTTTTGGGCACTTTCACGTTTTCTTTCTGATAAGGGGGTAGAAAAAAGGCTGCGACTTTTTCAAAGGGTTGATTAGAAATGGTGTCAGGGAGCGACCCAGTTGAGTCCTTTTTCAATTCCGTTCAGGTTGTGAAGGATTCGCTGTCGCCACTTGAAGTGGGTATTCGCAAGGCGGCGAAGGATCTTGAGCATTGTTTGGCAGGGTCAAAGAACAAGGTCAATGGTGTTTGTTTGATTGCCCCAGTGAGGGAAAGTGGTGAATTTCAGATCTGTAATGTGAAGAAGAAGAAAGGGTTGTCAATGAAGGTTCCTTTGAAGGCTTTCTGGGGCATGTTTTCACAGAATGGTAATGGTAATGGTAGTAGTAGTAGTAATAGAGCTCAAGTGGGTAAGGAAGATGGACCCTCTTGCACCAATTGCTTGCAGTTTGCTGTGACTTGGTCTTTGTTGGTTAATGGGTTCCTTCAGTCTCTGCCACTTCCTTTGAAATCTGGGAAGAAGAAGTGTCAGAAAGTGTGTGATGAAGACAAACTGTGTTCTTGCATGAAGCCTACTGTTTCATCATGTGAGGTGAAGCAGAATGAATCCAAGGGGGGTCAGTTTGGTAGAGCAGTTAGGGAGAAGGGTGTGAGGAGGAAGGATGGGAAAAATGTATCACTTCAGTGCCTTATAGGTTTTATATCTGATCAGCTATCTCAGACTCTTCAGAATCTTGATCATGGGGTGCATGAAAACAATGATGACCTGGACAATGGGAAAACTAGTCTGCCCCAACCTTCTTTTTCTCATTTTGGTCATGTGAAGGCACTCGCAGGTTTCTTGGAGAAGCACAAAGTATATGTGAATAGCTTCTTGGGGAATATGAGGTTTGCAAAGGTGGGTGGTGTGCCATCAAGTGTGCCTGGAGAAGAAAGCCCTTCAACAAACGGAGAGGGAGATATTAGTAGTAACAATGGTAATAATGGTAATGGTAATAATGAAAACAAGGATGAAACCGGAGGAAATTCGCCGCAGAAGGTTGCCAACAACATATTCAGTATTCCTCTCTCGAATGTGGAGCGTCTAAAATCTACACTTTCCACAGTTTCATTGACAGAATTGATTGAACTGCTACCGCAGCTGGGGAGAACATCTAAAGACCATCCTGATAAGAAGAAACTAATCTCAGTACAAGATTTCTTTAGATACACAGAGACTGAAGGTCAGCATCTTATATAGGATAGGAAGAACAATTTTAAATTTGCTTGCATGAAATACAAGCAAACTCGATCTTCTTAATAACTTAAATTATTGATTGTTAAAACATGGAGTCCTCTGGATTATGGTGTACTTTTATTATATAAAAATGTGAATTCATGTTTTAGCATATACCTGTACATAGGAATAGGAAATAAATGTAGATATGCATGACATGGAAGGATCTGTGAAAATATCAATTCAATTTTCCTTTTAAGGGAGAAATCTGCCTTAGAAAATATATGAGTACAGGTTAGGTACATTTTTAAGTGGTAAATGATATTGGCAATTAGCTTATAGTTTCTGTTCCAGGAGGTATGATAGGGGATGTAATATTATTGAGGGGTATAATAGAATTTGAGTAAACAGTAATGTAGGTTTGTTTAATAAATCTGCTTATGGTTCTCAAATGCAGGGCTTTGATTCCCTGAGAACAATTTGTTTTAAAGTTCAATTTTGGAAATGTGAAGGAGTGAAGAATAATTAGGCTGCTTGAGGACTGATAGGAATGTATAATGTGAAGGTTTGTAGTTTCCCAGTTTTATCAGGGTTAAGGAAGGTAGGAGATGAAATAGCTTCTTCTGGATCTCTTTGCTGATAAATATCACTAGTATTTCTTCTATATTGAGATGCACAAAATCATAACATTTTCTATTAATCTTCAGGTGTATGGAGCTTATGTTACATCAGTAAACTACTCCATAGTTTAAATGTTTTTGTTGGTCTTGATGGTTTCCAAACCAACGTAACCTTTTACCCTAGTTCTTGATGTTTTCAATGAGTTTTCTCCCTGTCTTAGCAGAGCATAGCAAACATTTAAAGTCTAAAAAAAAATTAGAACAAAGGAAACAAACAAAATTAGGGTCTGTAGATTGCTGTTTTTGAAAACACTTATTTTTCGTTTTTTTTTTTTTAAATCTATTTGATAAGGGTTTGCTTTGGTTTCAAGAGTTGAAATTTTAAACAAAAACAAGTCAAATATGTTTTCAAAGATGTTTTTTTTGTTTTCATGTTTATGCTTTAACCAACCTTGAGACCTTCACCTCCTCAATTGAGTCTAAACCCCGACCTTCACCTCTTCACTTAGGCTAGTCACTGCCAACCCATACACTACCTTCCCCGCAGACCCAGGTGTCTAGCTGTACCAATTGCTGGCCAAAATTCTCATTAGATGAGATCCTTCCAGACCCAACGCAATGAGGCCTGATCCAAAACAGGCTTCTTCCAAGTTCCATCCCCTAGTTCTGAAAAAAATCCAGTTCTAAACCCTCTTACCCTCTTCATCTTGAGGAACCATTCCCCATCATTTGGTAGCAAACATTTCATACTAGTGGAACATTTCATCTCCCCACAAATGTCAATCTTTGTGATTACTTCTTTGGGCCAGATTACCCAACTGGGTTGGGACTCTCCCAGCTTCCAAATCTGTCATCAAGGGGCTCTCAACGACTCCAATTACAGAGGAAATGTTGGCTTTGAATTTGTCACAGTTTTCAGTGTGAAAAGCAAAAAAAAAAAAAAAAAAAGCACTGGCTTTGAATCCATTGACAAGACCAGCAATATTGTGAATGCCAATGGAGAAGATGACCATGTTTTAAAAACTGTTTTCAAAATTTTATCATAAACAATTTTTTTCCTCTTTTCCACTCTTAACAGTTTTTAAAATTATTATTTTACAAAAATAATTTTATAAAACAAAATTCTAAGACCGTTTAATTTTTTTCTGGATTTATGTTTGGCTGTCATGGCAATAAATCCCTTCATGATCAAAATTGTAATTAGTTATCATGTATGACTATACAATCAAACAATATATTTCATGTGATAAATAACTTCTATTACAAATGAATACAAGCTCTAGATCCTATGCAGTAGTGATCTTTTAGCCTTTTTGTGCCTTGGTCTGGTACCTACCTATATGTAAGATATGTTTAAGCTAATCTGTTTTTTACATCTTTGCTTAAGTTTTTAGTTAAGATTTCCTGTTTATTTGTTCTGTATTGTTAGAAAAGAACCTAGGCATTGAAAAATAGAATTCGAACAGAGAACTTGAAATCTACTTTGTTATTACTATTCAATTAATCTATATTGTTACAGTGGGATCCTCTATATATAGAGCCTAGAGGAAGGTAATGGTAATCAGAAACAGTTAGAAACAGATAGTACTAGGTGCTAACTCGGCACTATCAACAGTTGGTTAACAGTAGACAAGATAAGCTAGCTCCAACATCAGTTACTAAACTATATAGGGACTGGCTACTGTACTTACAATTTAAGTCATCTTTGTGGTATTTGCTGGAATGACAAATTTCACTGTCACTTTCATTATCATACAGGGAGGAGGTTCTTTGAGGAGTTGGATAGAGATGGGGATGGCCAAGTAACTCTGGAAGATCTAGAAGTTGCAATGAGAAAAAGAAAGCTGCCACGTAGATATGCTAAAGAATTTATGAGCCGTGCTAGAAGTCACTTATTTTCCAGGTCTTTTGGTTGGAAGCAGTTCTTATCATTAATGGAACAGAAGGAGCCAACAATTCTTCGTGCATATACTTCTCTATGTCTAAGCAAGTCAGGGACACTGAAGAAGAGTGAAATATTGGAATCACTAAAGAATGCAGGACTCCCTGCAAATGAAGACAATGCTGTTGCTATGATGCGATTTCTGAAAGCAGATATAGAAGAATCTATTTCATATGGACATTTCCGCAATTTCATGCTTCTGCTTCCCTCTGATCGTCTTCAAGAAGATCCCAGGTAAGATAAATATGAGCAATTGATTTTTTGTTTATTTATTTCCCCTTGTATGCATTGGATATGATGTCCATCACTAATCCTTTTTAAATATATATTTTGTTGTAAAATAATAATATAGAGAAAAGAGGGAAAGTACACAAGTGGGAGGATGAGATATCCTTCAAAACGGAAATTTTTAAAAATGGGGAACATTAGGCAGTCATGGGCAAAATAAACCATGGGGAAGCCGTAAACTAATTCCTATCTCACAAAGAGTCACCCTTTGAGATGTGCGCATTCTAGTCCAACCAAAACTGTAAATTACCACAAAGTTTTGGTCTCCTTGCTTTAGCATAACCTTTATATCAAGACCTGTAAACAAGATTAAATTATGTAGTAGTGTTGCAGTTGGTATTTTAATTTCCTCAATGATTCAACTTCCACCAGCAGTTAATGATTAAGATTCATCTTCTATATTATTGACTATTTTTATTATGGTTATACTTTCAGGAGTATTTGGTTTGAAGCTGCGACAGTAGTTGCTGTTCCACCAGCCGTTGAAATTCCTGCTGGAAGCGTGCTGAGATCTGCATTGGCAGGTGGCCTTTCTTGTGCCCTGTCATGTGCATTACTGCATCCAGTTGATACAATTAAGGTATGTTCTTGAACTTTCATGAACTTATGATTTCTCTAGCAATTTCATGTCTTTGTGTAATGCATATAATTCCATATTCCTCTCTTAGCTGTTTGATTTTTTTGGTTTCTTTTAGAGGCCTCATCATTGTCTTATTTGGTATATTAGACTCGAGTACAAGCATCAACAATGTCCTTCCCTGAAATAATTTCTAAGCTGCCAGAGATTGGAAGGCGGGGTTTATACAGGGGCTCTATCCCTGCAATTCTTGGACAGTTTTCGAGGTGGTTCATTAGATCTTTTATTATTTTTTTTTCATTTCTTCCCTCTCATATTCCTTTATCTTGAAACAAATAAGCAGAAAAGTATTTGGTGTTTTAAGATTCATTAATACCTTCCCTTAGCAATCATATAATAGTTATTTTCCTTTCAAGCTCATGCTACCTTTGATAATGCAGCCATGGCTTGCGAACTGGGATATTTGAAGCAAGTAAATTGGTGTTGATAAATGTTGCTCCTACACTGCCAGAACTCCAGGTAATTTGTAAAGCCTATTTGCTGTTATTTTTAGTCTGGAGTCTGGACTACTCCTGAGTCCTGATTATGTTTCCTTGTTTGTTGCTGGGAATGCATATTGTGAATTGCCACATTTCCCTAGCATTCAGTTAATTATACCTAAGTCCTTATTTTGTCCTATAAGGTCAGGTTTCCAGATTTTGTGCATTATATAATTTAGTATTAGTTAAAGCTGTTAGAAAAGTAGTTAAGAAGATAGCTAAACTCTGTGGTAAGTGAATATTTTACTTGAGCTAAATTTTACATAAGATGATTTAAAATGAAAGGTAATAAATGATTCTTAACCTGAGGGCACAGGTTAATGGCACCCTTATTAGAATGAAGCAAATACTTTAAATTGAGATGTTCATACCTAATAGATCAATATTTTTCAAATTCTATTTTATAGTTTTTGATGCTTACAAGGTTTGTTCAATTTAATTTACCTTTAAAAGTGAATTTTTTCGTTAGGGGATTGGTAATAAGTTCTTAATGCTGTTTAATAGCGTCTACTTTGTTGTTACTTTTTAAAATCCAGAAGTTTCACGTATGAGCAAAATGTAGGTACAATCTGTGGCATCATTCTGTAGCACATTTTTGGGAACCGCTGTACGGATCCCCTGCGAAGTGTTGAAACAGAGGTTACAGGCGGGTCTTTTTGACAACGTGGGTGAGGCTTTTGTTGCGACTTGGGAGCAGGATGGTCTTAGGGGTTTCTTTCGTGGAACCGGAGCTACCTTGTGCCGTGAGGTTCCATTTTATGTTGCTGGCATGGGGCTTTATGCTGAATCTAAAAAGGTGTGTAATTTCCATGATCCAGTGTGCTTGATCTTGTGTTTGTCAATGGAATTTACGATTGTTATTTATGCATTATAACTATAATATCTCTTGAGACTTTGGTGGTTGGTTTTTAGCCGAATTGAATAACGTGGGAGTGTGTGACCCATGCCACCGACCACACCTAGTGGTATAAGGCTTTGTTGTTGTTGTATTATAAAATTATTTGAAACTTTGTGTGGTAAAAGGAATGTTGACATTCACCAAAATAAAGATTAACTTTGAGTTAGCAGGATCATATAGGAATTTTGAGTTTTGATAGTATCATGGAGATAGACATCCAGTTCATTATTTGGCTGCAGTTTTAATGCAACAAATTAGCAGCAGTAAATTTTAAGATTGTTTTAATATGAAATGAGTTGTAATAAATCTAGCTAACTTTAGGCCATGGGATATTGCTCTTTAAAATTATGTGACAAATGCTTTCTGAAATCTGAATTGATACTCTGATGTATGTGATATACACAACAATTAACAGGGAATAACTCACTCATAAAATGTATGTACACCTTGGCATAGTATGTTTGCTTGGCTTCCAGTGAATCTCCTTCAATGCCACACTGAAATGGTTAATTGTCATGGATAGTAACTGAGTGTAATGCTATTGGCATTTGATTTTAGGTTGCCGAACGACTACTAGAGCGGGAACTCGGTCCCTTGGAAACAATTGCTGTTGGAGCTTTATCTGGTGGCTTGGCGGCTGTTGTTACCACGCCGTTCGATGTCATGAAAACTAGAATGATGACTGCACAGGGCCGATCTGTGTCAATGACTTTGATAGCCTTCTCTATACTAAAACATGAGGGACCCCTTGGCTTGTTCAAAGGAGCAGTACCCAGGTTCTTTTGGATTGCTCCTCTAGGTGCTATGAACTTTGCAGGTTATGAGTTGGCAAAGAAGGCCATGAATAAAAATGAGGAGGGCAAGGCAGGCCGTTCAGACTAATATCTCTAGTTGCCTGGGATTTTGTGTCACACAGCAACCAAATGTTTGGTAGAATTTTTTAGTTTATTGCAGTAATCATTGGAATAAGGCCATTGATGCTGCTCTGAACACATTTTGTTTCCTTTGTTCATTTTCTACTTCTATGAGATTGCCCTTTGTAGCAGCAGAATTAAAAAATATATTCATCATATATTTGCAAACTAAAAAGGTTCAATTTATTTCTTTATCTATTGTACAGATTTTAAATTTTTAATCCTTTGTATCTTTCAGCTATCATTTTCTTGGTTTCTTGGTTCATTTTGTCAACCCTTTTTTGAGATAATGTAGCAATTTTAAGTTTATTTGATTATAGCTCAGTGTATTTTGCACAATCATTTGTTTGGTTATGTACTTATTGGAATATAATTATTGCGGTCGAGACTTAAAATTGGAATATAGTTTTTGCATACCCTAAGTTCAGATGGCTGCATGAGATTATTGTTAATTTATTTTAGGTTAAAAGTAGTACGTTTGCTTTCTTGATAAACGAGAGAAATTATACTCGAGCAGCTTAAAAATACGATTCTATAATGTTATGAGGTCTGATGGCATGTAAATCTCAGTAGTGACTGATTATATATATATATATATATATATAGAGAGAGAGAGAGAGAGAGAGAGAGAGTATATTTATAGACATAGATGTGAGATTAGTTCTTCGTGTGTAAGTAACAGTTAAGCAAAGTTTATAAAAGATTTATATGTTTTTTTAATACAGTTTAAACTTGTTTTTGTCCTTAAATATGATGTATTTTTAATCCCTCAAAATAAAATTTGTATTATCTCTGTTCTTATATATAAAATTATTTAAACTAATTCAGACCATTTAAGAAAAATGATTAATGTAGTTAATTATATTAAATTTGTCAAATATTATTTTTTTTAAATTATTTTTCATTTTATTACCTCAAATTCGTGAAATATTTTTTTAGTCTCTCCTAACTGATTTTTGACAGTTTGCATGTATAATTTGTGTTGGCTTTGACAGTAGGAAGGACTAACAAAAGTATTTTGCAAATTTAAAAATTTGAGTCAAAATATATAAGTTTTAATTTGGATGACTAAAAACAATAGTATGACAAATTAGAGACATATTTAAATCTTTATAAATATAGTTAATTTCACAACGAGACACCCATAACAAATAAATGATTGACAAATGGAGTCTAAGATGAAGTACCTATTTCACAAGGAGAGTATATTTTTTAATTTAACTTATGCATTAATTTTAACTTATAGAAAAAATTATTTTTTTATGTTTATTTTTCTATTATAAATGCTTTTGAAAAGATTTAGCCAATCACGTCTCGAAATGCTGTAGTTTATTATCTAGAATTATTATTGAGCAAACATGTTAATTCAAAACATGTATTCATTTCATCGGTATTTATAAGATATAATTTAAAAAAAAATTCCATTTTTAAAAAAATTCATTTCAATTATCTTTGTATATTAGTTATCTTTTTATGAAAATACCATGAATTGTCTCTTTCTCATATGGAGATCGGAGAAGATGAATAGTTTTCAATAAAATTAATTATAAATTTGAAAAAATATTATAATTATAGACAAATTTAATGTTAATAACTAAAATAATCAATTTTTTTAATAAGAGTAAAGTAGTCAACTTTAAATTAGTATTAGGTTTCCCCCCTAAAATCACTTTAAAGTTAAAACTAACTAAGAATTTAAATCATATATTAGAAACTATTTGGCAGTGTTAACTCTTTTTAAACTAAATGATTGCTTTCTTTATTTTCACATAGATTATTTTTAGATGAGAGGGAAAGGAAGGCTGAGGTATGCGTATGGAGCTTATTTTTCAGTTAGACTTATTTTTAAATGCCACTTTTCTCTTATCGGAGAAAATACCCTAACTTCTAAGGTCTTTTTAAATGAGACTCACCTTTTTAAACAAACATTCACCTCTTTATTTGTTTAACCAAGAGACACTTCCTGCCAAATAATGAATGTTACTCTGTTAATGAGAGACACCATAGGGCATAAGACTTCTTTCACAACTCCATATCCCATAATTTTTAAGAAGGTAAAAACAATTGTTGGTTTTTTTTGGGTACAATAGTCACATTCATATTTGAACCTATGACTTCATTCATACTTCTCAAATCTCCCACTGAGTCAACTCTAGTGGTTGAAAAAAAATTGTAGGTTGTACATGCAAAACTATACACTTATTTTTGTTATGAATGCTTGTAGATTCTAAATGTCCTAGGTGTGGTACTTTTTATGAATCAGTCACCCACGCCCTTCAAACCTGCAAAGAAGTTAAAAGATGGTTGTTTGGGAATGTGTTGCATTTTGGAGATGAGGCTGCTACAAAGGTATATGAACTGTTGTTGTATCCTATATGACAAGCGCGCAATCTTCTGATTTTTTATAACAAGGACACACATTTGAACCAACTTTTGTATAATGCAAACTCCTTACACTCTCGTCATTGTTTCAATCAGCCAATAGAGGTGGAAATGGATTGAATTTTTAAGAAGCTAATCAATTTGTATCTATTTAAATAAATTGAATTTTAAATTTATATTCATATTTTTTAAAAAATAATTTAGATCCAAAATCCAATCCATTTAAGTGGATATGAATTTGGTCATATCTAATTTATATCCACTTTAATGTTATAAGAATTTTTTTTACAAATTTTAGTAATTAAATGCTAAAAAGTGAAAACTTAGTACCTATCCATTTAAGAGTTATTTTCAATCGACCTTGGTCAAGACTAGTTTTGATCGATCCTAGTTAGTGTATTTTTGGTCTACCTCAATTAGGGCAATTTCAACAGACATCGATTTAAGCATTTTTAGACTGACATCAACCAGAACTATTTTTTGGCTGGCATCAATCAGTGCATTTTCGGTTGACATTGGTCAAGAATGTTTTTGATCGATCTTAAAATGGGTTACTTTTTACTGAGGCCGGCTAGGGTTTTTTAGTCAATGGTGGTCGATGGTATTTATTGGTTGATATCGACTAGGGTTTTTCGATCAACACCAACCGTGACTAGGTTTTGGTCGACATTGGTAAGAGTTTTGTAGCGAACATCAGAAATATTTTTTTGGCTGATGCCGGTTATTCATATTTTTTTGCCAACATTCGTCAGGACTATTTTTTGGTCGACATTGGCTAGTTTTTTTTTTGTGACCCTAGATGAAACTATATTTTTGTTAGCATCAGCTAGAATTTCTTGGTCAACATTAACCATGACCATTTCTTTTTGCCGATGTTAGCTAGGGATTTTTTTTGTTGACATTAACTATGATTTTTTCGATCGGCATCAATTGGGGGAATATTTTGGCTAATGTCGATCAATAATGTTTTTCAGCCGATGTCGGATAAATAATAGTCTTGTCTGACGTCGACAAAAAAAAATCCTGACCGATGTCGAGTGAAAAACCTTCCAAACATAAAAAAAAATCTCAACAGACATCAACTAAAAACCCTAACCGATATCAATCAAATAGTCTCAATTGATGTCGACCAAAAAGACTTGGGACGACATCAGCCAAAAAATAGGTTCAATCAACGTTGGCCGAAAAAATAATTACCAACATTAACTGAAAAATAATCTCATACGATGACGGCTTAAAAACATCATCAATTGATGTTGACTAAAATAGCTCTAGTCAACATTGCCCAAAAAATGACTCCCACGAAATTGGCCAAAAAAACCCTAACTGTCATTGTCCAAACAATATATTAGATTTAAAAATGCAAACAAATATTTAATCCATATCCAATTAATTAAATTGAATTTAAAATTCAAAAAATTAGATTTACATATGAAATCAATCTATTTAAATAGATTTAATGTAGATTAAATTGAATTAAATATGAATTAATTTTATGAATTTAGATTTTTTTACGGGCCAACGTGAACATGTCACAAGGAGTCCACCTCCAATGGGGGTTATAAAGGCCAATTTTGATGCCTCTTCAGTGAGAAAAGGTCCTGGCAAGAGCAAGGGCTTGATATTTAGAAATCACATTGGGGAGGTTATATTCGACGAAACGTGAACCTGTTACATGTTCTTAATGATACGATTAAACAAACAGAAATCAAACTTTTTCATTACGGGGCAGACATACAATTGATTAAGACAAACACAAAACATTTTCTTGAAATTAGCTCCGAGCAGAAACCTTATCAGCAATTTCGCTGACGACCAGTCGATCACAACTGCACTTTTGTGATTAAGTCTCAAGTGATTAAGGGTCCGATTGAATTAAGCTTCTCTAGAATTACTTTTAGGAAAAAAAAAATAAGAAAAAAAAATGAAATAAATTTTTTCATAAACTAAAATTAATTCTCCATTAACTCATTTATATATGTCTTCTCATATTTTAAAGAAGTTATATGAGAGAACTTCTACAAATTAGTTAATGAAAAGTTAATTTTAACTTATGAAAAAATTCATTTCTTTTTTTTTTCTTATTTTCTTTTCATAGGAGTGTTTCTATAAAAACTTACCTCCAAAGAGGCTATAACTACAGTACCACAAAAAATTTCGACACTGTAATATAAGAGCCTTTGAACTGAAAAAGAGAACCGAGTTACAAAGAAATCAATGTAGTTGTTATTATTAAACCAGCCAGCCAGAACAACATCAACCTCTGACATTTTGCTAATTGAAAAATCAATAGCCCCAGTTATCATTCCTGATCTCATCATCAAACTTCTTCCTCAGCTCAGGATGCTTTTCAAAGTACTCATCTGCCGTCATGGTACTAAGCTTTTTCTGTGCAAAAAAAAAAAAATGAAAGTATGTGAGTTTTTTAAAATTGTATAAAACTGAAAAATCTATGAGATGATTTTTAATACCTTCAACTCTTGTACTTCATCAATTTCCTTTTCCAAGCGCTCAGACTCCTTAAGAGATTTCTCCTCTGCTTCTTTAAGCTCAATCAACTGCAGTCAGACAACACAAATATATAGCAAAATTAAATATAATGTATTTGAATATAAGACTTTTCTTATAGCGTAGGAGAATTTAAACAAAATAAGAACTAAAGATTTGGCCAAGTTCTTACAAGGGCATCAAATTTGGTCTTATATTGAGGAGTTACTGTGTCAACAAACTTGGGGATCTCAATGCCTGCAAAAATGCATCACACACATTAAATGTTGAACTAATTAGTAGGCAAAACAGTAAAAACAGTACATATTGGTTGTACAACACACACTGACACACATGGGGGCATATCAAGTTAATCTTTGACTCCCGAATCCCTACAAATGTACAGACACACACACCCCATACGCACATGGGGAATTCAGCAACATTTTCAATAAAAAAATTCTTCTACCCAATAGGAATTCAGATGCAGGATACATTCCACATTAGCTAATGGTAAAAGGAAACTACAGTGAGAGGCTGATGTAGTATTTTATTTTGTAGCTACAAGAATTAGAAATATCTCTGCGAGCTTTATATCAAATATCAAACTACATCCATTTTCCAAATTTTAGTCCTTAGTATATAGGTATTTTCTAAATATGAAAGCAGCAGCAAAATATTTTTCTTAGCTGTGTACCAGATTTTTTTTCTTATGCTTTTTGTATTTTTCCTAAATGCTATTCTATCTAATATTCTTTGAGGAATTTTGTTCGTATATCAAGTTTATACAATCTTTAATTACGACTAAGAATGAACACAAAAAAAGAGAAAGAGATGGAATAAGATGAGTGAGAAAAAATGAAAGGTAATAAAGTGTGTAAAAATAATATAACTCATTCCTTTCTATGAAAAGAATATGGTACCATTAAGAGCAAGAAATAGACCCAGTTGAGTTCTTTAATATCTTTATACACCTTTCCTACTACCACAATTTTATTTAATAGAAAAAAGTTCGAAGGAAAAAAAAAAAATCTTTAATAGTAAAAATGATGATGCACTGACTTGCAAATCAAACCAAAGTGTACAACAAAGAGCATGTTTGCCAACCCACGATGGAAACTGATGTTCAAACATTCCAAAGCATGAAATGAAAAAGTAAAAATGCTTCATTGGGGTTGAACGCAGAACTAAGTTCGTTTGAACTAATAATTAATAACTAGAAAAGCAAGTGCATGACAAGAACTAAAATTTACAAACCTTTAGTTCAACCATGTCATCGCCACTAAGAATTAGCCAAGCACACTACCCGGTACTGGAATCATCAAGAAATCTAAAATATAAACAATATTAAGAGCATTGACCACAGAGTTTAGAAACATACTCTCATAATGCTCCTTGTACATATCCACCAAACGAGTGCCAATTCCTTTTCTATAGTAATCCCAGTCGATGGGCTCAGGTTCCTGCAGAATGTGAAAAACGAATAAGCAAAAAGCAACGTTTGAATAATAACTAACTTTCTTTTTCTCCAAAAAAAAATCAACAAGAATCATCTAAGTTATCACATGATCACTTCGAATCGCAAATTCTGCTCATTCACAACATGACGCATAGGCGTTTGACCAAAAGTGATCCGAAAATCAGTTCTAAGACTATTCATAAGAAGAGACACTAAGCGGGTGTTTAGATTAGCTTATTGCGTTGAAAACAGCCTATAATCAAAACCGACAGCGGAATAAAACAGAAAATGGTGTAAATCAGTTATGAGCCCTAAAATCGAATCGATCTAACATCTATGAACAACAGAGAGGGAAATTCGCATCGTAAATCAAATGTATAAGAGCGATAGAGAGATCGGTGGAAAGGAAAGAAGGTACCTGGCTGAACTTGGTTTGGAGTTGGGAGTTAACCTCGTCGAAAGCGCGACGGAGATTGGAGAACTCCCTGCGAGCCTCATCGGAGACTAGAAGCTTCGCCATTCCATCCCAATCGATGTTCCTTCCCACCTTGAATGCTACATCGCTAACTTTCTTCACCGTTCCGCTCATTTTTACAGCGATTTTGCTCTTCTTCTCCCAAACGCGATTCTGATTCCTCTGCCCGCTGCTTGCTACTGCGCTCCCTTTCACCCTCCTCCTATCATTCACTACCTTGCTTCCTCCTATGGGCTGGGTTCTATAAGGCTGGCCCATTCTAAAATCCAAATAAACTAGGCCTCTATCATTGACAACCATGTTTACTAGTTAAACCCCCAACTAAAGACAAAAACACTCTTTTTGTATTTAGTTCCAAAAAAATGCTCCAGATGTAAACACGTTTCTGTTGATTATGTATACACAATGAAAATTTGTATTAATTTTTCTCATAAAAAATTTAAGACAATGTAAACTTGTTTTTACTTGTGTTGATTTTTTTAAAATACCAAAAACTTGTATAGGTAGAATTAATTATAAAATGGGAATTTGTTTAAGTGGTGTTAATTTTTTTTTGTTAAAAAAATAACAACAAAAAATTAAATGTTTTGGAAAAAAAATTAACACAACAAAAATAAGTTTATGTTGTGTATGAGGAATTCAAACCTTCGAACACAATGGAAACAAATTTGTGTTATAATAATTGAATTCACACCTCTACTAATTTCATCGAAGATATTTTCGTCAAAAAAAGAAGCCGAAAAGTTGAGAGGTATCCATAGTTATTGTGTGTGTGGGGGGGGGGGGAAAGGGGGAATGATTGTGTGAATAGTATTGCCCCCATAAACTTATGGAAACTTAGTGGGTCAGAAAAGGCCCAAACCAATGACAAAGTAATCATACACATTAAAAAGAGAATATGCTTTTAGCCGATGTACTGGTTGTGTCAGAATCGAATCTAGGTTTAGATTTCCTTTGCTTTCTGAAGCAAGCATGTGCGTTGTGGTGTCTTTTAGTTGTACATTGTCGTATTGCTGCATTGGGCCTATATGTGGGCTTGGTGGCTTTCCTCTTTGTTGCTTTATCAGTATCAGGCCCTACTTGGAAACTATAACAAAACAAATAAAATAAGAAAGTTAAATTATTGTGGTTGTCTTCTCATAGACACGTAGAAAGCGAATGGCTAGAGGCCTACAATGCTGATTAAAAAAATTGAGCTCGTTGAGAAGGTTATCTATGAGTTATGAACATTTGTCGGATTATGCTATAGACTCGTAATAAATGATTTAGCTCCGTCGGAAGTTTGAAAAGTCACTATGACTTATATATGAGTGAAATAAAAGAAATTCATTGTTAATGTAACACTTATTTATACGATCATTTGATTATATTAATATAAAATTTGGCCATAATGAATATGATCTAGTAAGTATTTTTAAAAAAAAAATCATAATGGGATTGGGAACCCAAAATATGTGTGACGAAGAATTATTACGAGTAATATTAATTCACTTTCAATCATCCCACATTTTTTTATTGAATAATGAGAAACCATTTCACTTATAAAAAAATTCCCATGTTAATTTGCAACATTCATCTAAAACAAGTATATTGAATTTAAAGCTAATAAAGACGTAAAACGCAGCCCGTTTCATTATAGATTATAAACGTTTCTTTCAATGTACGAACATAAAATAAGCGAGTAATTTCCCCCATTTCATTTATTATGAACATGGAAAACCCGTCAAGGTGGTAAAAGCCAAAGACTCAAACTCTACAGCCATTTGAAGAGTCAAAAGATGTGAACCCAATATTTCCTTTGATTCCGTTTAACATGTCCTTGATTAGCTGCTTCCACCTTGTATAATGAAGTCTATTGTTGATAGACATTGTGTCGTCAACTTGTGTACTCCATAGAACCTGAGTTTCATTTGCTTTCCATGGCTTCAATTTTTGTTTAGCTACGTTAATACATTCATCCTTGTAAATTGCAATGCAATTTGATAATTAAAATTTGTATATATATGAATATACCATGTTTTAAATTTGTAATCATGTATAATAATTAAGATGGAATCACATTCACTAACACAAATATAAGAATTCATAAAAAATAACGTTAATAAAATGTAATTTTTTTTAATGACAAATGTTAATTAATGTTAGTTTTATTATAAAGTGTTACATTAGTAAAAAAAAATGCAATGCTAGTCATGTCAAAATACAAAATACATAATATTCTACCATATTGGGTCATTTTTATAAACAAAATATTAATATGGGTATTTTTTTAAAATAATAATTTATTATTATGTGTCTTTTTTTATTGTTGACTAGTCAAAATAACATGTTTGACTAATAAATTCAAAGAGAATATGACACATGTAAAAAAATATGTCAGGTATCATATTTTTTTATTTATTTTAAATATCAGTCAAATTATTAACTTTAATCAATCAATGATTCAAAGTGAACCATCTTAGTAAATTATTTGAAAAAAATTCATTAATATTTTATTTATAAAAATGATTCAAAATATTCAATAACTAGTATTGCACAAGGTGTACTCGTGTATACAAACTTGTGATATATTCATATTTCCTAATTTAAAAAAAAAAAAAAACAAAATCATGCTCTTCATTTTCTTCCTATAGACTGCTCAATTACTTATGATCTCCTCGACACGTCGATTGGGGGACTAAGAGACAATGAGATCTTGTACCTAAAAGCATGTACTAGGTCTTTTCTCTTTAATTGCTTTCCCTAGCCAGCTATACACATAAAATTTTCAAGTGGTGCTTTCCTCTGGTCCTTCCATCCCCAATCGTATTTTGTACTGCAACATTAATTATTAGTTCTATAATTGACTCTGTGTAAGTAACCAACTCAAACAGGTGCGGGTAGTAGTCATACTTTTTTGACGGGGTAGACAATGACAAGTAGTGCTCATAAAAAAAAAAAAAATGTACAGTAACAAGTGGTGGAGATATAACTAACTAAGCGTATACAAAAGTATCTCTGAAACTTAAGCTTTTGAGATCATTGGTTACAGCATGCCATCTTAGAGAATAAGCTATACATAACGTTGATTTCTACAGATTGAATATGATCATCATCAGTTATCCAGTGCTATAAATAAAATATCAATGCACCAAGTCACGAACCCCTTCTCCCAAATTCAAGGGTTTCACACACGCAAAAGTTTCACAAAGATTAATTAGGGATAAGGATGGAAAAAGAAATATTAATTAAGACTAGAAGGTCATGAAGGCTGCTAATTAACCACATTGGCATTGCAGGTCAAGTTTTGCTAACTTGAGTGGTCATTTTCATCTTTCCAGCTTCTAGTATGGTTACAAATTTTCATTTTCTAACAGCCATTTTTGACGTTTGCATAGTTCAAGCTATACGTACCGTACTTAGGGGGAAGCACTAGACCAAGGCAGACTCAAATCAGTAGATGGACTTGGACAAAGGAAGCATGGAAAATAGTCATAATTAACAAGACAATCAAGGATCAAGAATAATGCAAAAATCGATAGCGTAAATGGCTTATAATACGAAACTAACCATATATATATATAGGTTTAATTAATGAGAACACTTGTCACGTCTTACAAGCAATATATATGAGCCAAGGGTTTATATATTATATGTATATTTTTTGATGATTCGATCCACTGGAAGTGTGAATATACATTGATTCCATTCATGTGGATTGCCTAGCTAGTGCGAAAAAATTTCTGATTTTATCCGCTTGTTATTCACCATATTGCTTTTGTTAATGTCATGAATATGTGTTTAGTCGGTTTAGGTGGAAACCTAATAGTCATTAACTGGAATAATCTTCATAGCACATGCTAATATAAGATTCAAGTTCAAGATGGATTGTTTATCTTCTTGGTTAATTGATTGTCACTCTTGAAAAGCTTGCATCCAATTGAATTTCAAAGTTTTTTTTTAAGGGAAACTTCGAAGTAACAATATTAATAGGGAAATGAGTAATATAACCTTATTTTTTATTATTTATTATTTAACTCAATTCTCTTATTTCGCGAGGTTGAGTTGTGTGATATAACAGTAAATCTAACTCCACCCTCGATCGCTACTTATTAGACAATACTAATTTTACTATAATTATCACACAGTTCAGATGGCTTAGTGTTGTTTATAAAGGTAATGTGAAAATATTATATTTACTTCTCCATGTGACCTTGTCAATATTAGTTAAGATAGAAATAAAAAACAATTTTTACTTGACAAATATATGATGTAAAAATTCAAGCTGTATTCAACATAGAGAATCCATATATATTCTCAAAAGAGCTAGAACAAACCAACCAAATCTTCAGACTTCATTTCTTAATTTAATTTATCAGGTTTGATAAAAGTAAAGTGTTTCTTATGTCAATTGCAGATGAGAGAGACTTTGTGTGAATAAATGATAATATGATAAACTTCTCCCGGCCGAATTGTTAATTTGTTTAGTTCTGAATTGGAAATCTTAAGAGTACGTTTGGATGAGGTATTTTAAAATTTTAAAGAATTTAAAATTGAGAGAAATTAAAATACATCAATTAAAATTTTTTTATTTTCAAAATTATGTGTTTAGATAAAGAAATTAAATTTCTTTATTTTCAAATTTTGTGTTTGGATAAAGAAATTGAATTTCTTTATTTTTAAAATTTTTGAATCTTATGCACAGAGGTGGGTGCCGTGAGATTAAAATTTCAATTTCTCACATTTTAGAATGAAATTCAAATTCCATATTTTTAATCGTTTAAAATTCTGTTTTAAAATTCTAAAAATTTAAATTCTTCATATAAATATATCCAAATAATAAATTTTAAATTAAATAATTTTAAATTCCCTGATAAATTATTTTCCCCAATTAAAATTCTCTATCCAAACATACCCTAAAAGAATTTGTTGAATCTATATGGAAGGCACTGAGAAAATTCTGAGTGGCATGGGCATGGGACTGGGTTCATTGCTTTATATCTTTTGAAAAGTATTGATAAACAGTATTATTACGATGCCAATACCAATATCTTATACACGGTATATGAATTCAAGTCTATATCTTGACTTTGAATCATATAATCTAAAATTTGGAGTAAGCATCACAATGTTCTCGAAGAAACAAGTTACGTACCCAACAGTTTTCCAGTAGTGATACCGGTCAGTCTGGTTTGATAGGTCTAGATCGAGTCTAGTTCTAGTCTGTATGGTTGATTCGATATAACATGTTATTAATATGATATATTATAGTGTTAATATAAACCTTTAGTAGTATTAATCAATAATTTAATTATTATTAAATAAAATTGATCTATACTAATTGCAGATATAAAATTAATTATTAACATTCCTTTCCTACTAGTATATAACTTTTTTTATAGTGTAGGGATAATAAAAGCATGTGAAATTCCTAAAGATGATCGGGCTAGCTCTAAGCCTATAAGTTCATTTAATAAATCAGAATATGGTGATATTTGACCTATTTTTTTTCTATTTAAAATAAGCTGAATTAAATGTATTTTCTGAAAACTCTTTAAAATTAAACAATTTAAATTTTAAATGTTATAAAAGAAAAAAGTATTTAAAAAAAAATAAGTGAATGAACTTTTTTTCTAAAATAAAAGTCAAAATGTCTTATCTCTCTCTTTTCCTGTTCCCTGCTTTTTTTTTTCTCTTTTGCTTCTCCTCGCTATCTGTCTCTTGGGTTATCTCTTTTAAATTAAAAGAAACAAAAACTGTTAAAACATTCCATTTAATTTAGTTTTAAAACTCTTATTTTAAATTTATAACTTTAAATTTTCTTTTAAAAAACTAAAACAAACATAGGATAAAAAATGAATGTCATAGTATTTGTTTTGTAGACACTCAAAGAATTCATAATAAGAAAATATACTGAAAAATTACACCATTTAAGCAATAATTATTTGTTTGGGTTGACGATTATGAAATATCATTGACATGTATTAATATACTATTTCGGACATTCTTTTAATTTTGTGTATACTATTAAAATGTCTCATATATTTGATGAATAGTTTTTATTTAAGTAAAATTTTAAATATAAATTAAAGAGTATTTATAATTAAAAATATATATAATTTATTCAAATAAATAAATACATAGAAAAAAGTTTAAATTTAGAGATAATTACATTAAAAAAATTAAAATAATTGATGGTATAAATAATTGAGTTTTGATTTATAAAAAAGTTAATAATTTTTTTAATGTGATTAATATGAAAAAGGTTTTTTTAAGGAAAAATAAATTTAAATGTAAAATAAAAAATTCAACATAATTAATAATTATACATATGGATATATGCTTTAAATAATAATAAAGGGAATTATCATAAAAAATATTCACATTTAAGAATTAAAAATCAAATTTATAATGTAAAGATAAATATTTGAAATCATTAGACAGTATTTTGATTTATAAGATTAATATTTATCTATTTTCATTCAACTTTTTAAAATCTTATTTTAATATTAATTTACTCGCGAAAATCATATAGAAATGAGTATCTTACGGGAACGGGAATTAAAGAAACTCCTCTCGTCCCATCGAGTCTCTGCTTGACTACTTCTAAGACAGCTAATAAGAAACTTCTCAAATTTTAATTTAAATGTTCATTGGATATTCTAATTTTAATTTTTCTAGACACAAATACAACTTTTATTTTTATGGAGAATTTATATATAACTTAGGATGTTGTTTGTTTCATAGAACTATTTTTCATTTTCAAGGATGTTATTTTTAGAAATATAATATCAAAATATTATTTATGTGTATTTTCAAAAAGACTTAAATATAATTTTTATATTTATAATATATCTTTTTCAATTTATTATATAAACAATAATATTTTTATTGACTTTCCAAACTTTTATTTTTGATACATGTTATTAATCTTAATCCATTGAGTGATGATATGATAAATTAATAGAATATCACATCATTAATTAAGTGATGATGTGACATACTAATCTAATATTATATTATTATTTAATTTATTTAAACTAATTATATGTGATAGAAATAAAAGTTTGAAAAGTTAGATACTAAACTAAAATAACATATTTTTACGTACAGTAACTCTATCTCTACCACTTGTAGGTAGTTTTAGATAATTTATTTTATGTGGATAACTAATTGTCAAATATAGTTCATAATAATATATTTTTAGGGGAATAGAAGGATTCTTTTATTATTTAAGGTGTTAATTTATCTACTAAAATATTGTTCATTTCTACCCACAACTCCAGGATCGTATTTCCATTTTTGTCTAAATTTTTTAATAAATAAGTTTTTAAATATAAAATTTTATTAGTGACTCTTTCACGATCATAATTTGTCATGAGTCTGAATTTCATATAATAAATTGGAAAAAATATTACAAATATGAAAACACATATTTAAGCCAAAAAATAAGTTTGGTTACATTTGTAATATTTTTGGAAATATATTTTTAAAATTCAAAATAATTTAAATAAAAATGCATAAAAAAGAAATTAATAATATTTTAGGAAATAATTTTCCTTATTCTCATAAGAATATCTCATTCATGTCCTCCTCTTTGCAATAAAAGTGTGAAAAAATATGATAAGAAAAAAATCATGTGAATCAATAATATCAACGAATATTTTTTTCAAAACTTGTAACGAACATGTACATGTGTTACATTATTAAGAATAAACTTTTAATTCGTGGAACACATACATTTTATAAAAATTTTATGTTCAGAAAATGTTGGTCAAAGTCTTGAAGGCTCTAGTTAAGAAGCTTTAAATAGATTTTTTATTATTGAGATAAATAAAATTATATTGATTATATTTTTTTTCTCTTATAACTTTTATAATAAATATTTTTTTTAGTTCCTTGATACCGGTTAGTAAGACCTTCATGTTATAATCAATCGTTAATTTTATACATTTTATTTCATTATTCTTTTAATTCAATAATAAAAGTGGATAATTTTAATCTGCTTTCCTTTCCTTTCTTCTTGTCATTGTTTTTTTGTGTGAATTCTTGTCATTGTTTATTCAACATACTTTATTCATTTCTTATATCAGTTTCAAATTTATTTTTAAGATTTTTCTCAAAATAATTAGGGTCTATTTGGGGTGATTATAAGTTTTTGATATTTTATTTTCAAATGCATTTTTCAAAACAAAATGTGTTTGATAAAAATAGAGTTGAAATAATTTTTAAATTATTTTGGAAACACTTTTACACTCATTTTCAAAATCAAGAAAAAAGTTTTGGAATTTTGGTTTGATTTTAGAAAAAACTCACATTTCTCATATTTGAATGTGACAATTTTTGTTGTCACAACTATTATTACCACCATTACCATTAGTACTATTAATGTCATTATCACCGTCCCCTTCAATACTATCTTGGTCACAACTATCATCACACCACCACAACCACCACCAATATCGTCACAATCACTACCATCACTGCTAATTGCTAACACCAATATAGTTACCACCATCGCCATAAACATTACTATTATTATCATTGTCACCACTATTGTTATCACCTCTGTCACCTTCACAACTTTCATCACTATCATTGTCATTGACACCATTGATATCACTATTATTACCACCATCACCAGTGTCACCTCTATTGTCACTTCCACCACAGATATCTCTACCGTTGTTGCTAATACTATTATTATCACATTTATCGTAACTCTCACACAAAAACACTCTTAAATTAAATTTGTTATAATATGAACTTTAATGAGTTTATATTTTGAAACTAATCATATTTTAAAATTTTATTTTAATTTTTTTAAATTAAAGCTAAAAACTTATTGTAATTTTTAAAAACTTCAAAATTTAAACCTAAAAAACACCCAAAACATGACGTTAGTTATCATATTGTTATTTTTTTTTTTTGCATTTACAATAATGGAAATAATTTTTGCGGCCCGTGGATACAATGAATGTACCTAGTTGGTGAATAGAAAGTAAGTCATCATGGTGAAATATGTATAGTTTTGGGGTTTGACTATACGAGCTTTCAACTTCAATGTCACTTTGTTTGGTGGATATGTGATGAGATGGGAGTACCTCAATGTGCACATGGTTATCAAAACATTATATTCCCTTTTGGCGTAAACTGTAAACAATGAGATGAGATGATAATATGAGATAAAGCATTAAACGCTATTAGTTTGTGTTTCTTTTTTCTCTCCTTTTTTCGTAAGTCTTGGATCATTGAGGGTTGCACATGAGATGACAGAAGGTGATATACAACGACGCAAATAGAGTTTGCAACGCGTTTTTTTTGGGCAACGAGAAAAATCATGCAAGGTTAAGGGTGAAAATGAAAAGATTAAAAACAAAGCGCGTTTTACTTAACCGAATGATTGAAATGTTCTATCTACCAAATCATTTTCAAGCTCTCCAAATCAAAAGTACTGTTCTCGCTCATGTTGAGTCATTGCCTAAGGTAAATGTGTTGCGCGGGATTCACTCACTCATGTATAAAAACTTACATAGTTACATTATTAAAAACCAATAATAATTTTGAACCTAAATTAACATTGAATCATGTGAAAACATTACGATGATAGTTAGAGTGCGTTGGTAAAAACTCGTTTAACTAGCCTACAAGTTAATTTAATCAAAGTTTTGTTTGACATAATAATTTCTAACTTATTTTCATCTAGAAACATCACATCATTAATTTTATTTCATACACTATTATTGAATGTGCTCGTATAAAGAATTTGGATGTAAATTTCTCTAGAAGCACTTCTAAAAGTAGAAAATAGGAAGAAAAAAATGAAATGAGCTTCTTCATAAGTTAAAATAAGTTTTCCATTAGCTCATTTGTAGATATCATTTCATCTTTTAAAGAAATTATATTGGTGAGTTTCTAAAAATTAACTAATGAAAAACTTATTTTTGTTTTTGAAAAAGCTCATCTCATTTTTTCTTTCCTATTTTTATCTTTTAGAAGTGCTTCTAAAGAAGCTTACCCAAACAAGCCCAAATCTTCTCATGTTAATTTTTAAAGAATTTTATTTTTGTTTTTTATGAAAATTTTAAAAATAATGAGAACTTAAGATGATGATGAAAGTAAAATTTTAAAACAAGAAAAATGAATATAATTTAAAAACCATTATGAGAAGTAAATAGGAGTCTTAAAATGATTACCTTTGAAGAAGCATCTAAAAGGTGCTATGGTATTGCAAGCAGAAAGCAAAAAATGTAGCTTGGATGTTACTATTAGATAGATAGCTAGGAAAGGCACTTTGATATTGTCCACGGTTGGTGTGACACGAAAAGCTCAAAATTTCTTTTTTCAATTTAAAATAAAGAAAGGAAAAAGAAAAATTAGGAGGTCCAAGCACACAGATGCAAAGCTGTTTCAAGACTATGCTGACTCAATCTAAAACAGCTATCCTCTTGTATTCATTTTCTTCTCTTCTATTCCACTTTTCTCTCTTGAGTCATTATATTGGAGAAGACCGCCATCAATTAATGTTTTACTTCTTCTTCTTCCCTTCTTTTCTTTTTCTTTTTATATATATATTCTTTTTGTCCAAGGTTTGGCTAATGAAATGACTAATGAGGTAGCAAGCACCATGACCCATATCTACCATATAACTAATTTAATGACTTTATTGAAATTGGATTCCCCGAGTATAATTTTCATTATCTCTTCCTCCACTTATTGGGAGGTTGAAAGTTTTACCAGTTACTATAAAAAAAATTAATATCTCTAATGCAAATATCTAAGATACATAAATAACATTTCATTAATTTCCATCATGTCCAAAGAGGCTCCCAAGCAGTACCAAAACTGTTGTCCTCTATGAAGCAGCTCATATCAACGTGAGGTTGAGGCTGAAGCACGTGCTGCTCCTGTGACTGACTCATTTCCATGCAAATTAGGGCCACTAAATTGGCTTGTTGGCAATGCATGTTCACTACCTCAGCTTGTGCTTTGGCCAGCTGTGCTTGTAGCTCACTAACTTGCTTTTGAAGTTGGCATATTGCACCTGCACAACCATAAACTGGGTCTCTGATCCTAGCATTTGCCTCATAAACCATGCTGCTCACAGCATCTGCTCTCTGGGATTCTGGCAGTTCCTGAAAATCAATGCAATTTCATTGCTGTTAACATAAATTAAGCTCTTGGTAATTAGAATTGGAGAAATTAAGAAAATTGCTGCTATAATATGCTGGTCACAATGGGTAGCATAGCACCAATTTGGCCAAAATTAGTAAGCATAGTGGATAATTTACAAATGTGGGCACCTAACTTTTGACCATATCCTATATAGTGGTAAAACCCAGGTTTTAAATTACTGTTGCAGTTGCGATTATAGTTTGGTTAAACTCACAATTTTTGAGATTGCGAGAAATTGTGAACAGATGTAATTGCAATTACGATTATAGAGAAATTGAAAAACTAAAAAAAAGAACCTTGATGTTGTGACCAAATTATAGTTGCAAAGTTTTGTAAAACCTTGGTGGTCACAATGGGAAGCACCAAAGGAAGATAGAAAAGAAGAGATATATAAGTGGTTTGCAAAATGTTTTTTTTTTTTTTACTTGGACATTCTTTTACCTAAGAGATGAAAAAGAAAGTAGTGTTTGCTAGAGTTGAAAGAAGAGAGAATTATGCATAGCTTTGATGTGTTAGTAAGTTAGAAAATAATAACCCATCATAGCCATCATCAATTAGGTATGCCCCTTGCTAGCTTTTCCTACCACTTTTGACCAAAACCCATGATTTTGTTCCTCTAAAATGATTAGAGACAATTCAACCCATTCTTTTGTTGCCTTCAAAGAAAAATGCCATGCCATGAAGTGTGAACTGGTCATACACAAAGCAATAATAATAATAATTGGTTAGAATGCATGCTATGCTACCTGCAAGAACTTGATGATGTTGCTGGCTCCAAAGACTCTATGAGCAATGGTGAACTTGAGTGGATCAGTGGGAGGAAAATATGGAGCCAACACACACTTCTCCACACACCTGCGGCGGAGGATCTTGCAGGCAGCACAAGGGCTAACCACCACGGGCGGCGGCGGAGGAGGAGGAGACGGTGGAGCAGCAGAGGGAGAGCCCTGAGAGGGTGAAGGGAAAGGAGTGGGAGATTGTGAAGGAGGTGAAGAAGATGAAGATGGGGGAGAGTTTGAGAGCATAGTGGGAAGATGAATTGGGATTGGTGGAGAAGGTGTTGAGGTTGTGGTTTTCACTTTGTACTCCATTGTGTCTTGTGAGAAACAGAGAAAAAAACAGAGCAAATAAGATTAAATTCAACAGGATTTTTTTGGTTTCTTACATAGGATAAAACTAGAGGGTGAGTTTGGCTATATATAGAGAGCCAACAGGGGGAAGGGGACAGAGAGAAGTGTGACTTCAGCCTACGTATTTTAATAAACTCGTATAGAATGGCCTGCTTGAAAAAAGGGGCTTCATTATGAAAACATGTGTTAAGTAAAGTTAGATTTTGCATTTAATAAGTTAAATTAAATATTGTTGTTAATTTGATGTCATTTTTTTAAAAATATGATTATTGATTTGGTGTGAAAGAATATATAACAGTGTGTAAAAAGGTTTTGTTTTTTTTGCCGTTAATCATTGCACGGTCAAGCAATGGTCAACGAATTTACCGTGTGTGTCAGTTTTTGGGTGCGGAGGGGAGTGAGTGCGTAATTGGGAGAAATAGAACATATTTTTTATGTGATTTTTCAACAAAATTGTTTAGCTATCAAACGTGATTATTTAATTTAAAATATTTAACAAAAGGAATAATGCAGTACAGTACAGCATGCAATTAGAATGTAATGTATGAATTATGAAATAATACTAGCGGATAAATTATCCATTGTTTTCTTTTGACGCGGAAATGTGCGAATAAATTAATAATGTTTATAACGTGAAATTAGGAATAGTTGGGGAGAAATTAAGAACAAAAAAAAGTCATTAAGAATAGTATTTTTTCTGGGTATAAATTAAGTATGTGATAATAGAAATAAAGAGATCAGATAATTTAAGTAATAAGTCGTCATTACCCTTATACGAAGAATACAAGAAAAATATTCAAGAAACTTCTGATTTGTGTCAGAACGCTAGTGTTTGTCTCTTGATTTAGCTTTAGAGATATAATTTTGTTTTTTAAAATGATTATTTCTCTTTGAACTATAATCTTTTCCAAATATGCTTTGCTCCAATTCACCAAAACAATGGATTTCCACAAAGAAAAATGATTAATATCAAGTCCAAAATTTGATAATATGCACGAAATACAGGGTGTGTTTGGTTTAACATTTGGTTGAACAAATACACATTTTCATGTACATGCTGTGAGGAAATTAAAAAAAAAAAAATTGACGTTTGAAAATCTCAACTGCAAATTAAGCGCGTATGTACACTTTCTTATATATCTTAAGCAATTGAAATTATAATGAAAACCTGGGAATTATATGGTAAATTTAGATCATAGCTCTTAAGAAATTGAAATTATAATGTAAACCTGGTCCCCAATGTAAACCTGGGAATTATATGGTAAGTTTAGATCATAGCAGTAGCATAACGTAAACTTGGTACCCAACGTGGTCCTTTAGATATTGAGCTTTGCAATTCTCACAAGGTTTTGATAGATTAAGAAGATATGTATAAGTAATCATTTATAGTTAGATGTTATCATTATGTTTATTTCAACAATAATCACTATACCGATGTAAAACAATGACGGTAATAATTATTGCATGGTGACTATTATAATGGCAAAGCAATAGTAACTGTTATAGTGACAACTTAACTGTCAAAGAAGGTGAAAATTAAAAATTTTCCGATGTGATGGCGATGACTTGCTAAGCATATTTAATATCCAGGAAAATCTTCAATAACCATTGTAAAACGTTGGCATTCAATTTTAATATTGTCCAAAGTCAAAAAAGAATGAGGTGATCATTGATGCAGGTTGTATATAAATTATAAATAACCGAAAATGGAACATGCATGGTAGCAATTGGTTTGATTAAGGGAGCGGAAAAATTGATGGAAGGAGATTGTTATTTCTTTGAAATTATAGTTTATTTAGAAGAATTATATTACAGTCTTAAGGATTGGATATTAATTAATTCAGTCGGCAATCGAAAGTCTAATACCATATCATGACCACATCTTAAACTTAAGCTTTTGGAAATTAATAATCTCGTATTTCTAGCAGATTAAAGAAAGCTTTAAAAGTTGGTATTAAATATGATGGATTTTCCATAGAAATATATTTCTAGATTTTTTCTTCTTTTTAATCTGTCTTGCGCATGTTCGTATAGTTTAAGTCGTAATCTGATTTCACATGGACAATAATATAAAGTTTTGCATACCAATATTTTATTTTGCTCCCCATATGATTCGGGAAATGAACACTTTTAAAACTTTTTTCTACTCGACTTGTAAAGAAAATGAAAGAGATCTAGATGGAAGAACAAAATTGTTATGACTCAAATCTAAGTGAAGAGTCCGAATTAACAAATTAGTTCATTAGGTGAGATATGGTTTAAATATAGCATTAAGCTTTTTATTCTATGATCTATTCAATATGAAACTTGTAGCTCATCCAGTGTCCCAATGATAGCCATTTTTTCCAGCATTGACTGATAGCCAATTTCCCTTACATTGATAGTTTCACTCACACATTGTACCTAATTAGGTAGTTATGTGGAAGAGCTCCATGTTAAATATCACGTTAAACTTTTCATTCTATTCAATGTGAGACTGATTATAACAAAAACTTATAACACACTATATCAAAAAAAGAAATTATTTAAACGAATAAAATTCATAATTTAAATAAATATAAAATTGCACAATGATATGAAATAATATAATACTTATGTAAAAAAAATGCTTTCTTCATAATTTTGTTGGCTGATAAAAATTAAATATGTTTGTTGTTTTCTACAAATGCCTTTTTTGGGGGTGTAACTAAGAGGTATTTGAAACTTTCTTATTTAAACTCAACTAATTTTTCTCTCACTGAACCAATTCTTTTTGGTTCTACAAATGTGATACTTCCAAGTAACTCTAATTTTTAGTTCTATAAATGCTTTCACATTTAGTTGGCCGCCTATAACAGGATATTGTTTGAAGTTAAATATACATTGTTAGCTAATACAAATATTCATATAAATGTTTTTTTTATAATAGTACAAAAGGAAAATTCTAATTCTAATTTTAAAGCATTTTGAGTTTTTTTGTCAAATTATTTTAATTTGATTTGAATATTAGTTAAGATCCACAATTTTATGCAGATGAATTTAATGAAACAAGTGTCATTTCTTAAATCAGTTAAAAATTGATCAAATTTTTTTATCCAAAACCAAAAAATATTATTATTTCAAAATGAAAATGTTAATCGATCCAAATTTAAAAGATTAAAGACCAAAATGAATATTTTAAATGATAAAGATTCAAAACTAAATTTATTAAAAAGATAAAGTATAAAAATATGTTTTAAGTCTTTTAATGAATTCTTAAATAAATATTTTAACGTTGATCTTTTTTTTTCATTCTCTTTTCTCACGTAAGAATAAACACGTTCTCAAATGAGATGTGTGTGTGATGCCTGAAGTTTTAACGAGTGGTATGTGATGTCCCTTTCTTTAATTGGTATATTTTGATTATGTAACAATATTCAGATTATATAATTGGCGCTTATGTTTTTGGCTTTATCTATATTTGGCATAACAAACCAAAATCCTTCAGTTGTGTAGTGTGAAAATAACAGGCGTCCCGCGACCGGAGTAGCATGAATCACAATCGAATGAACTGTCGAAAAGGAACTGCAAAATAGCTGTTAGTTGCGTTGGAGACATTCCAAAAGCTAACACTTCTATATCTTACCCTTTAATTTGTTTTACTTTGTTTAATATTTCACGATCAGCCAACAGATTCAATTCAACCTTGCTAGCTCATAGATGCCATGCATATTTTGCGGTGTCTTAATTCAAATGCATACCATGTGTTAATGTACGTGTGTCATATGTGCAACGCCCTCATGAATTAATGTAACAGCACGTGCAGTTGCGTGACAAATATTCCTATACCATCATAATTAAATATATACAAGGACAAAAGAATAGTTCTTTACGCATGCAATGAATCACCTTAAAAAAGGAAAGTTGTTAATCAATGCCAATTAGGGGATATAAGAAAAATAATACTAACTTTTTTAGCTACATATCCCTGCCCGTAAATAAAGACCAGGGCATTTGCTCAAGACAAAATTAAAGCACCGGTTTTCTAATTTCATCATGATATGTAGACCATTATATAAACAAATACATAATCATTCGATCTATTTTGGTGAACCTCGTAATTCCTTAATTTAATTAGTTCTAATTACTTATTTACTAATATTTGATATCAATATTTTTATTGATACATAATTATCTCGTCATCCTAAAAATATCTAATAATAATATTAATACAGACTAATTTACGTTCAAAATAATAATTAATCTTCATCAGAAATTATGAGTGTATACAAAATAAATATTCTTATCCCAACAATGTTAACTAATTTAAGAGTGATTTAAGTCAAAGTGATATTAGGAACATCCTATTTTTCCAAAGAATTTGCTTGTTGCCTTTATTTTAAAATTAAAATTAAAATTCAACACAAGATTAAGAGAAACTTATTCTTCTCTTTTTGTCTAAATTATATATAGATTATAGAAGATCAAATTCAAAGTCAAGTAAACATATATTTATATATCCAACCGTAACGTTACATACATATGACTCACATGTATCTTTCCAGCATGATTTATTCATTGAAAATAAAAACTATGGAATTGCTATGACACAGCTAGAAGCCTAGAATAGCCACTGCTCATTTGTTCAAAGTCAATTTAAAACGTGCATATATACATATATGATTCAAACTTTGATGTATTTGAGTTCATCTCCCCCAACCCCTAAACCGGTTAATGGATAATCACTGAGTAGCTTTCAATCGTTGGTTCAGATACCCATAGTTCAAAATGATCGGTTTGGTCTTCACTTACCACAACAGTATCAGTATGGGACTTTCGCAGTTCAAAATCCTGATGGAATAACAGTTGTTTTGGTCCCCTTCATATGGTATCCAATTTTCATGGGCATAGAATCCGTTCTTGCATGCCACTGTTGTGATACAGATATAGTAGCTACACCCACTATTCTGGGGGCAATGCTTACAAAACAAGGTACCCAATTCTGTGGATATTGGGAGAGGAGAGGGAAATTAAACAACGTGTGGGAGTACTGTCTTCTGAAAGGAACCACCACGTTTGAACATTTCATGTCTTTCTTATGTGTCAGATAATAACGAAATGCTAAGAATACGTTCGGTAATAGATTTCTTTTCAATAAAATTTAGCAAAAATTATAAAATCACAGGCAATAATAATTTTACTCAAATAAAATTTTCTTCAATCAAAGACATATTTGTAGTTTAAAAAAACATCACGGAAAAAGATCTTTAAATATAGTATGAGATTTATAAAATTGGGTGACTTTTAATCAATTTTAACTAATAAAATAATATGTTTTAAAAAGTGTGGTTTTCCATGTTGGAACATTTCTCTAAAAAAATATTTATTGTTCTTACTTTGAAATGTAGCAAAAGAAGTGGGGACGTGTAATCGTGCTGCTGATAGTGCCATGTCTTGATACCAATGTACGTTGTCTAACAAGTCTTCATGTCATGTGATTAGTATACCTTTTTTTTTCTTTTCCTTTCCTTTTGTACTGAGTATAAAGAAGTTTTCTCTAGAAATTACGAGGTCAACTCCGTATTTAGAATAAAGTTTTTTCATAAAAAAAATTGTAACGAAGATGAAGAGGTCCAAGAGTTTATAAGTTTGTCGGTAAAAAAATTGTAATGAAGATGAATAAAACATTGATAAAGCTCATTTACAAAATATATCTTATTTTTTTACAAATATCTGTGCACATAAAAAATATTTTAAAAAAATCCCATCCATGATATGAGAGCTGATAGTTCGGCAGCATCCTGATGTTAAGAGAAAAGAAAAAAGATAAAAAGATAAAAAGATAAAATAAGCAAAGAGAAAAAACCTAGCAAGGAGGAGATACATTCAAATTTCAATTCAGATCAGATATTCAAAGATATTCGATCAAGGATAAGCGTTGAGAATATTAAAATTAAAAAAGACACATATTCTGTGATGAGGGACTATAAAAACTCAAAGAATCAAATTAATTAAAGTTAAAGTATAAAAATTAATAATATTTTTTTTTATAAAAAATACAAGAACTACAAACATATTAAAATATATATAAAACTGTAAATAATTTTTATTTTTACAGTTACTTTTAAATACTTATAAACTTTTTTGTAATTATCTTTTTTAAATAAAGCTTTGTAGTTTTGATGGACCCGGGGGAGAGACGAGTCCTTTTGTTCGGCTATAAGGAAAATGGAGGAATTTTTTTTTTTTAAAGAGAGGAAAAGTAATAATAGCACGTATTTTGTTTTTTTTAATGCTCCTATTCATTAGGATAAAAGAATTTTGATTAATTCAGATCTTGGTCGAAAATACATAAAACATAATTAAAAATTATTTTCGTCAAAAATCAAACTCAATATTACTCAATCGAATCAATCTTAACTTTAATACATTAACTATTTATTTCAAATTACCTAGATGTTATACTCTTGTTACAATGAGAGGAAAATAAATAAAATTTGAAGGATACTTTTATTGATATACACTCCAAAAATTATAAATCACTTTTCTCCTTCTCTAACTCTATTGAAGGGAAAACAAAAATGGAAGTAAAAATATTTTGGTTCTCTCATTTTTCTCTCCCCCCTCTAAATTTCTAAACTAATCAAGATATTTTTATTGTTTCAAAAAAAACTCCCTTCCATTTTATTATTCACTTTTCTCGAAATCAATAAACTTATGTGATAATGATATTACATTCGCATCAATATATGTGATATGGGTGATAAATAAATTTGTCTCTTAAATATGTGATTATGAGTTCAATCTCTAACATGTATGTATTGAAAAATATCTATTAAAAGAGATTAATCTCTTAAATAAATTTGAGTATCTCATAAGATTAGTTATTAACTTTAGATTAAAAAATATTCTGATTCACATAAAAAGTGATTTTATACTTGTAATACAACCTAAGACTTGATTGTGCAATTTATTATTCAATTATCATCATTTCACATATTTTATTTTCAAAGTTTATATAACTTAGAAGATAAAATGTGCAAAAATTAAAAATTTAGATGGTAAAATTCAAATAAAAGTTGGATAATAAAATATACAATTAAATCTATATATAATTTATTCATAAAAATGTTCAAAATAAACAAAGTACAAATTACTTTAATAATATGTATTTTATTTGCACTATTTTTTTTTATTTGCATACACATGATAGAAGTGGAGCCACGCTAAATCCACTTAAACTCTAATATTCTCCATAGCAGTATTCGTTCAAACTTCTACTAGTACTAGCTGCTTATAGTATTATATATATTGAAAGTCATTACTCTAATTAGATAATGTCATCTAGCTGAATTACCTTGACAAAAATACCTAACACATAGGATGCCTATTTACCACGTAATATGCCTACAGTTAGCATGCTACCACACAAGAGACATTAATATTCTTTAGCAACCACAAATCTTAACTACTAGCCTATGTGGCAATGCATTGAAAATGACTTACGCCTAAGACCTAGTGCCTTATTAAATAATTAATGGAGTATAAAAGGTATGGTCATTTGAGGTGGTGGGGGGCGGGGGGTACAGAACCTTTGAGCATTAGCTCGTGGAAATAAATTCACCAAAAAAAAAAAAGGTTGTGGAAATAACATGCGAGAAAAAATAAAATTCATGACTCGAATTGTATTGATAAGTTCAAATTAAATATTTAAACAGATAAAAGTCCAAATTAAAGATCGAGACAGTAGAAAAAAGCAAATTATCGTTTTCTATGGTTCCCACGCCCATTTGTTACTTTTTTCCCCCTCTAGTTGGAAAAATACATAGTTTGTAACATGGGTTTGTGGTGAGGTAGTTGGGGATTAGCGGGTATTTATCTCGTTCTTCCACACTCATTTTTGTCTTTAGGCTTCATCATAAATCTTTCCATACTTCAAGGCTTTAATTTAGTCCATCCGCAACGTAGTCTCCACTCTTCATATAGCACATCAACTGGGCCATTTGACCTTGAAATTGTTCGTTTTTATGTCCATAATAGTGAGTTGAAATAGGGATCTGTTTACATGTATATCGATGTTGATTTCCCCCCCCCCCCCCCCCCCCCCC
>CM023960.1:29501334-29530616 GCA_013407115.1 Glycine latifolia | reverse complement strand
CCCCCCCCCCCCCCCCCCCCTTCTCTAAAGTGGCAATTTGGATGTTTAATATGCTTCAATGTTTAACTGTTGGTTGTTTCTATAATTCTTCTATGGCCATTGGCCTTTTACTTTTTAGTTTTTATATGATGGTTTTCAAAATGTGGTTGAATTGCCTTATATAAAGTGCTGCCTAGAATTACTTCATGCCCTGAAAATAAAAATCAAATCGATCAAACTGTTGTCACCTTAATCAAACATGATTTTAATTCCAAAATAAGAAATAAGGTCCACTCAAGTTGAAATGATTAGGAAAATGCTCAAGAATGATGTTAATGCATGTGCCATCTCTTTTCTGTAATTATAAATTTTTGTTAAGGTCTATATTAACGAACTAGTAAATGCTGAAGCTGTTTGTCCTTGGTGGCCAGGGTCCCAAGTTACTTCCAAATGCAGAGCTAAGGCATTTCTTTAGGGAAAGAGCTAAGGCATTGTTAAGGATAAAAGAATGAACAAAATAAGGGAACGAGGAGGTCCTTCCCGTGTGGACCTGAAGCCCTTGTAAAGTTCAAATAATTTGAAATGAAGAGGAAGAAAGTTGTGCACATTGAAGCTGGGGCCTATTCACCAATCTAACTAACTTCATTAGTATATTGATTAAGGCTAATCAATTTCTAATTCAGGGACCATAAATGTTTCCTGTTACTCATACACTACTGAAGGTTCATAAAAAAATGAAAATGAAGAAAAAAAGCAAGTGAGAGGGTTTTAAGTGGCATTTTTATTATTTTTTATAATTAATTTAGCTTATTTATTTATTGAAGAAACAAATTATTTTGGATGCATGAAAAAAAAAGAGTCAACTAAAAGATTACCAAAATGATAAACAACAACGACGGGTGGTGGGGAGCGCATAAAGTCACCAATGCTGACTATTATTATTAAAAAAATGTTTGAGTAATATCAAAATACTCATTAATAAAATTAAAAATAAAAATTCTCATTATATTCAAACACAACAAAACATTTAATATTTTTAAATAACTACAAATATTGAATAAAATGTATGAAACACTCGTTAATATTGAGCATTTTAAGTGTTAAGATACTTACTAACAAAACATATCCATATTTAATAATATACACCTATTTTCATTTTTTTTCTTAAATACTTTTTTATCATTGATATATATTTAATTTTTATGTTTGATCCCTGATAAAATTTTACTTCGAATTGGATCTCTAATATTTGAAAAGTTTTGTTTTAAATCCTAGTCGTCAGTAAGTGATGTCGTGTATGTTAAATATAAGTTAAGTGCTAACGCAATTTGTGACGGCTAAAAAATTGTAAGTATTTGTTTCAAAATCAAATTTAAATTTTCTGACAATTAAAAATCGCTAGAATCAATTAAAGTAAAAAAATAAATAAACTTCTTTTAACAATTTTATCAAACACCTTCTCCTCCACCATCCCCTTCTTACAAAATGCTAGATTGATGGTAACATAGACATTGCATCGTGCTTGTGTTGATACAAACACCAACCCCAAACCCTTCCTCCCATTCTGACGCATGTGTGTACCTTCTCCAATCTACAATCAAATCTTGAGACCCATTCATTGGAAGATGCATTCATGCTCAAATCATCAAACACAACCTTTGCTACCTTTGTGTCCTGGACCACCATGATAGTGGGGTATAACCACTGAAAACCATCCTTCCATCATCGTGAAGCTCACCAAACCCTTGAAGTAAACCCTAATAACGCCTTCCTCTCTTCTCCCCAAAGCAGAGTACGAGCCTTTTCCGAACGGTTTCTCGAAGTTGTCGCCCCATTGCTGCCAGTCCTTCTTAGGAATTGAGGCTGACAACAAAGTTCCTCCCTTATTTTTTGCGTCTCCGCCTCATTATGCTCATGGTCCTTCATCTCACGTGGGTGGAGGGCGAATTCAAGGCCCAAACGAGTGTGAGAGACTTAAATAATTGTTTGAGAATCGAAGCCTTACGATGATGGGAGGGTGGTGTTGTGTGTAACAATGGAGAGCTTGACAGACACATGGGTGGAGGGCGAGTTGAAATAAATGTTGGCGGTTTCTAATCGGCAAAAATTTAAATTTAATTTTGAAACAAATTGACATTTTTTGAACTGTCACAAACTGTGTTATTAAATATTTAACAAATACTTCATTACTTAACTAACAACAAGAATCTAAAACAAAACTTTTTAAATATTAGGGAATTGATTCAAAGAAAAAATTTATCAGAGATCAAACACAAAAAGCCAAGTATATATCAAAGATAAAAAAAACATATTTAATTTTTTTTTTTCATTATTAGTTACTAGATAAAATCGCATATGAAGTCAATTAAATACTAAGTCTCATTTTCTATTACTAGAGCCCACATCGGATTTTACTCAAACCATAATGTGTTACTGATATTTTCTTGGGTGTGAGAGTTAAAGAGACCGCGCTACTTACCAACATCAACATTTTATTTTGACATAAAGGTTACTTTAGTAACTTTTTTTTTAAAAAGAAAAATACTCCCTCCATTTCAATAATAATCCTCCAATATCATTTTACACAAATCAATAAAAAGTAATCAATAAATAAAAGATAGTAATAATTCTACAAAATTAATCTTATATTATCATTAATTCATTTATAGATTTTATTATTGATAATTAATATTAGAAAATATATAAGTAAAAAATAATAATTAGTATTACATCGAAAAATTAAAATAATAACTATTTTGAAACAATTTTTTCTCTCTTATACAACAATTATAACGAGACTTAAGTAATAATAAAGAAGGAAAATTGTAAATAAATGTTTAGCACCTAACATATTTCCGGAGATTAATCCCTTATTTATCAGGTAAGAAGGTACTTTTTAAAAATGCGAACTTTAATTCCAATTAGTTATAATAAAGTATAAAAATTTAACTTCATTATTAATATATTCATTAATTTTAAATACTAAATTATATATTAGCATATTTAATATGTAATTTCATTTAAAATTTAAAAGAACAAAAACTACAACATACTATAAAATATAAAATGTTAAATAAATAGCGCAAAATAAAGTTCAAGAAAATATCGTCTTTTATTTTTGACAAAATAATCATTTTATATCTGAAAAATGTAAAATATAAATTAATTAGCTTAAAATAATGAAAATGTATACCATAAATTAGTAAGTGTATGAATAAGTATGATGCATTCAATTAGTTTTATCTTTTCCATTTAATATATACATTTATTTATTTATATTTTATCATATTTTACTATATAATTTAATAATTAAAAACTTATTTGTGCAGTGTATAATATATATATATATATATATATATATATTTTATCTATACATTTGATATTTTATCATATTTTACTATATATATATTTGATATTTTATCTATACATATATATAAAAATTGTTAGTCACCATTTTTATATTTTTTTGAACGTACAGGTTAACATTTTATATAACATGAGTTCACTGTGTTCTCTCTCTTTTTCTCTCGGTTGCTTGTGCATGGCATAGGTACTGTTCTAGTAAGATTAATTTTTTTTTTTTACATATCTTAATATTTATTACATGATCATTTGAAAAGAGCGTCAAAGGAATAATTCCAAACACCCGAAGGTCGAATAACCATCTTACTTATGTAAAATGTTCTTCACATAAGCAAATTTTATCCCAGATTATTATTATTATGACATAAGTGCAAAGACTAATAACATAGGAGCTCATAGAAAGTCATTTCGTAATTATTATAAGCATTTGAACTTCAATTTCTTTTTTTAAAAAAACTCACTCGTTTACAACCTTATGCCAATATATTTAAAGCATTTTATTAATTAGTGTTCTCGGGTATTGGTTAAAAACTAAAAAGAAAAAGTATTTATTGTAAAGATATATAAAAGTGTAAAAAAGTTATGAATAGTAAATTTTGTGTATTTCAATAAAAAAAATTATTAATCAATATTCAAGAATATTGCTTAACATTTGTTACGCTTTGAAAAAATACCAATAAATCTAAATCTAAACCAGTGAGACATTTCGGATAATTTGACCTCATTATCGATCATTGTTATTATACAATAAATAGAAATAACAGCTCAGTGTATGATTTTATAGGTAAGAACAACAATATTCTCAAATTTATTAGGGGAGGACAAATTTTGTCAATACTAAGAAAAACTTTATACTTCTTAATTAGTCGGACCACGTTAGTAAGCTGCTACCACAATGTCAAATACCGCATGCTATCTTCTACTTTAATACCTAAATAGGATTGAGAAAAATAGAAAACTTAACAGAAATGTCCTAGAAATGATTACATTTTAAGCATAAGGTGTCTACGATGAATAGATCAAAACCACCTCAAGTAGTATTTCAACATCATGTGTATCATGCGTTGATGACTTTAGTATAACATTAATTAATTTAGACAAACCAACATTCCTCAATGTCACGCTGGCCTTGATACCAATGAAGCATTCAATAGTAATCAGCAAATAATAATTATTGAAGCTGAAATTAAGTTCAAACGCGTAATTAATTAACAACCATAATAAGCAGCTCATGACTTAAGTGTTGTCCAACCATTGGTGGAACCATAACTGAATTAGTCACCTTTAGAAGAAACAACGTGATCCCATTTGTCCTTGTAAGAAGAACCATGTTCCTTGGACTAACATAAACATAACATAGCACGATAGCAATATTGCAAGAAAACTGGCTTCCAATATTTGTGGGTTTAGCAAAACAAAGGTCCACGCGTCGTTACTTAGTTGGAATTATTTCTTGACTTGCTCACAATCATACACGGTTTCTATCTTCTTTTTTACAGGTAGTTTTACTTTTTTGGTTAGTGTTAGCTCTGCTTATTTCTGAATGTGAAGAATATAGTACACAACCTTTAAGCAAGAAAAGCCAAAATTAAGAGGAACAAATTAAGGATTTTCGTGTTGGGAGAACTCGGTGGTGCGCGTCACCTTCTCCACCAACTCGGCCTTCGTCTGGGGAGTTACAGACTCCACCCAGAATCAATCAAACAGTAACAAATGCGGAAACGTAAATCTGAAGCGAAAGAGAAGAACAAGAGATAAACACACACACAAATGGTTTTACGTGGGAGAAAACCTCAAAGAGGAAAACCCACGGGACCTTGTCCAGAAAACTCCACTATCACAATAATGGTTACAAGCACTCCACGGCCACACGCCGGAGTAAACACTCAACCTCACCTACAATGGAGGGAGCTCTCTCTCTCTACAGCCTAATGCCGGAGAAACACTCACAGAGACACTCACAGGAGACACTCTCAACTGCACTCTCTTCTCTGTGGTCTGCCAATTCAATGTCTTCAAAGGTCTACCTCCTCCATCCATAAATAGCTTATTTATAGAGAGGGAATTAGGTTTAGGGATTCTGCATTCCCTAAACGGAATGGGCCGAGGTTTGACCTTGGGAAAAGGGCCCAAGTCAAACATTCCCATTTTCACCACATGGGGATTTGGGCCAGCATTGATGACGGAATTATCCAACATTTCGAATTAAAGGATATGGTTGTAAAGTTTGGCGTAAAGTTGAATCAAATTAGTTCAGATACAGTGCCCGAATGAGAGGAAAAATCACTGATTGGAAAAGAGCTTTTTATGCCTCAAAAAATAATTAACTTGCAAAAAAAGACCATTACCAATTGGAGATGTACTTAAATTGTGGAGTTTTTAGAGAAGACCAAGTTAACCTCATTGTAACAAATCATAATTAAGGAGATCTAGTTCAGTTGATTAAGCAGAGTCATTATAAATTCATAACATTGTCTTAGATTCCTGCAGATAATTTTTTTTAACTAATCCTAAAATTAAACAGAACAATTACAAATAAATTAAAAATTTAGTGTGCAACTGTAGGTTTCTCAATCACACAACTTCCACTAATAGAAGTGATCGTTACACACTTACACATGCAACTAGTTCCATATCCTGTTCCCTCATTATCATAGAATATCCTAAAGTGAATTATTTAATTTTTCAGTTTCACAATTTTTCTAGTCCATGCCAGAAAAATTGTGATAGATATATGCGAATGCTAGGAACTATGCTGCATATGTCAGTCAAATTATGGTTGGATAGCACTTATAAGTAGAGTCCTGCCCCATTTCAATAAATCAACTGCCAAATTGAGGATGACATCCCATGTTGTTGCCATTATCTCTATCTGCTTTCATACTAGATACTAGAAGTTTCTGCCATTGTGCCAAGCAGAAAATTCGACCTTTACCATTTAGAAGCAAAAGGGTTGCAGTATAAAGGGATTTAAACACCTGCAGCATGTGACCATATAAAATTGCAGCTATAACATAACAGTCATTGAGATCAACCACACTTGTGCATTATTTCTACTCACATGAATCATTATTGTTTTGGTATTTTCATGATCGTGATGCCACATGACTTTATTTTTTGTAGTACTAGTACTATGTATAAAGATTACCTTGCTTAAAGTAGAAAAAATGATTGGCTTCTCATGCTTTCAGCACTAGGTCAAACCAATAAGACATTGTACCTCAAAATGGTTTTTAAAATAAAAAATAACAGAGGGAATATTAGTGCAGTTCCAAGCAAAGGAGGTGAAATTGGATGGGGGGCTGTGAGGTAGGCCTTAATGTTAGAGCATATTGGAGACACTGATGCTCACTTTAAAATTATTTAGAAGCTTTCTAAGAAAGGGTTTTCAAGTGGGAGTAATTTGGCAACTAAAACAATAGGGTAGGTGTCCCCAGTTTGACAAACTCTAGATTCTCTTGGTTGAGATAGTGCATATTGTTCTGATTGACAATCTCTCCCTGTCCACATGAAAAAAAAATGACAAGATCAAAATATCTTACCTTTAAAGCTTCGGTGGGACACAAGGCAGAATCTAAAACATAATGTCATTCATTGTGTAGGTAATTAAACAATTCTAAAGAAGGCACTCAGGAAAAAAAAGCCATGTTAATCATTCACTTTACTGCATACTTAGCCTCTAAAAACGTGGTGGAACTGTGATTTTGTTTAGAATGCCAACAACCAAAGAATTTTTTCTACTACAGGGTCTGCTACGTAAATCTTAACTACTGTGTTATGTCAAAAACAGCCTTCCTCAATTTACCTTTCTTAGCTGGTTCCTATCATGTTAAGAATCATAATCACAATAATAGCCAAATACCTTGAATTGTTTTGCGCTCATTGATGCATGGTTTATGTTTATACGATTGATAATTTATAATGGTTTTCTGAGTAAATTATTCAATTCATTCACTATCAATCTGCCGCCATGGCTCGGTTCTTTTTGGATGAATCACAAAGCTAAGATAATGTCTCAATTTTTTTCTTTTCCGTGACACTGGCTACTATGTTAGTTTTGTTTTATCATTTTTTATTTGATAAACCAACATATTATTTAGTCATAGGCAAATTTCTTGAGATAATATGAACTTTGAAGCATGGATTTCTGCATCAATTTTGCACTTCAACTTTAGGGTCATGTGGCTATATATACGTACACATTCAGAAAGAAAAGAAAAAAGACAGTGTGGTACACATAATCAAAGTCTCTTAAGGTTTATCTGGTCATAAACGGGAGAGGGAGCACAGAGAGAGAAATGAGTAATTCCAACCACAAGTTTATAAATGATTACCGACATTAAGTACCTTTTTCCCTTTCTTACAAAGGAAGTGAACCTAAATCATTGAAGGTTTTATAAAGAGGTTAAAGTTTTATAAATTTGCAAGCCAGAAAGCCCAATATTCTGGGTTTGTGATTGCTTGCAAATGCTAAAATGATTCCAGATTTGTGTCTGATTACTGGGTCCAAAAATTATATTCCATGGGAATCTAATAATAGTAATTTGAGCCCCAAATAAAGCATCGTTCATAAAATTTGGCCACTTTTTTCCTATTAAAGGTTATCATACCTCATCAAAGGCCCAAACTAATCCAAAAAATCATTAAGACAAACAATTAAATAAGTGGAAAAATATAACAAAGTCTAGCTTTCGGATGGCAATGGATTATCATGCAAGAAGCGCCAAAAAAAGCACCTCATGGATGATGCTCTTATAACTAATTTTGTCACATCAAATAAAAACACTTGACTACATAAAGGGAAAGCTAGGGAGTTTCTTGCCATAAATGAGGGAAAGCTTTATATGCAAAGAACAGAAAAAGAATAAAGATTCTTTTGATCCCTTGTTTCAATATCTGTTTTTTCTTGTCCATTCTATGGTAAGCATAAATGAAATATATACATACATACATATATATATATATATATATAAATCAGATTGATTTAATGTGTAATTTACCACATTGTCTGTTTTACCAAAGGTAAATATATGTAAGAGATTTCCCTTTTTTTCTATTCATTTAAAATATATCGTCTTGCATATATTAGCCCTCCCCTCTTTTTCCTCTTTAATCATATAACAATGGTAATTGATACATGGCTATGAAAATTTGGGTTCAACTTACTCTTGGCCCAATTTTAATCAGGCCTGATATGATATAATGCTATACAGCCACAAATTATGGCTATTAGTGAGGCGAGAAACCGATCATCCTGAGTAAACAATAGTATAGTGGATTCAATAGTCAATTTGCTTATTTGATTTGGTCTATTTTAGAGAGGTAACAACTTTTCTGTGCTAGCTTCTAGAAAGAACTTAACAAAAACATTTTTCAAAATTAATCCTAACCTAACATGCTGGTTACCAGTTTTACCTTCTACATGCAGTTCCATTTCACAATAACATATAACTTTACTAGAAGAGAAGAATGATTATCAATAATTCATTGTTCCATAAAGCATTAAACTGGTAACTCGTACCTTTTCTCTTTCAACCTCAACAATTCCCAAGGAATCCAAATTTATACCAACCTCCTAAACAATGTTTTAGGATCCAAACCCTACCGACATCTGAGTTAAACAGTTAAAAAGCAAAGTTGGACGAAAAAAAATAATATAATAGTACTTTTATATTTAATTTTAACTGAGTTTAAGATATTGCTCCACTTACATTTTAAACCTTGTAAGGTTCTATGTATAATGTCTGCTAGTACATTCACATTAGGTTAAATTTGTAGGGTAAATGACTCACTTGGTTTTACCTGGGAATCTAGTAACCATTTTTGTGGTTTTGAGACTATTTACCCTCGACGAAATTGTTTAGGTCATGCTAACCCACTTTTAGTCAATATATAATCACTTGTGCTGCAAGTCCATAATATGCCATCTGCGTACTATGAAGTATGAACTATGAAGGAACGGAGACAACAAAAAAATATTTTAACAAAATCACTTAGGCTTTTCCAAGACATTACCCAATATAAAAAAGAAATGATCCATTAGGTTATGGTTAATTATAGACTTTACTTCAAAATTGTTGAGTGAACAAACCAAATCTAGACTTTGCATCGAAATCAATCAAATCTTCTTTCCACTGTAGAACTCAACACAACCCGAGTAATATGTAGAATAGGGCAATCACATTTCATGATACAATTTATGATATAAATATAAGAATTTAATTAAACAAAGAGTGTAGGGAAAAAATTACTGTTATTTAATCATAAAATGTGGTATGATTAAAAAATATTAATTTAAATAATAATTATTGTGTTTTATACATCTTCCTCGTAATTGCTTATGGCCTCCTAGACTGGTTGATGATCAGATGGATTTTTACAACTCCGTTAACCTTCAAAGACTACGGTCAGGTTGTGGAGGCTTCGTCGGAAGGCCACGAATTCGGTCCCCACGATGCTCAACTCGACCTTACCCAAGGAACTCCCACGTTTCAAATTCAATTTTTTTAGGGTTTTTCCTCACCCACCCTCTTGCCTCTTGTCAATTCCACTTGTATTTATTATAGATTTGTTTTTTTAATGCAGTTATGCCATATAATGCTTGCAACTTGTAAATGTCTTCACTTGTAGTAAAACATGTGTAGAAATTGGGAAAATTTTCTTATCATCAATTGTTATCAATATCTGAGCGACTCCAAAGAATCATGAAGTAGTAGTAGCTCAGATTCAATTGAGGGGCGATCTCCCTATAAATGATCAACTTGTACGCAACTATGTTGCCAATGAAAAGAATGATTCAGACTTCAGAGACAAATAAAACCAACCTGGATTCCAAACTCTTTTTCTTCAAACATGCAAAGCGGGTTGTTTCAGAGAAAATTTGAGTTATATGATCTGCCGGTTTATAGTACTCAAAGCAAAACATTGGGTAGTGATCCTGTAAGCAAACTGTCTGACATTTTACCAGTACTCTTAAGGTACTTAAATTTGTATATCTGGAGTTTCAATTAACTTTGATGATGGAGATTTAGCAGAAGGATTAACTTATTATAGGTTAAAAAAACTTTAGAGACTAATTTGTATTCACAAATAAATTCAGGTACAAAAAGTGCAGGATATTTTTAGGGACTAAATTGCCTAGTTAGTCCTTTTGAATTGTGAAATCTGACCTGTGGTTAAAATTTCAATATTACTAGTAGTAATTGACTTTGGTTGGTAACTTTTATTTGATTAATCTATGCTTTTTCCAAATATAGATTTGTAGAGATGAGTTGATGGTTTTATTTCATGTTGCAGTATTATCTTTGCGGTTTGGGTTGTATTATCATGGCATAAAGTACACCAAGTTATCCTTTTCTTTTTCTTCTCCCTTTTGGTTTTTATAGATAAATTAGTTAAATTCTAGGAAACTTGTACTCTAATGAGCGGACAAAATCTGCTTACCCCATGAAATTACCAATAAATAGAAATTGTGAGGCATGGAAACTATAGACTTCATTGTGGAAATTTTGCAAAAACTCCGCAAAATTTGTTTTTCTTTGCATAGTTCATCAGCCTTATTGTATAATGATTAGATTCCTTAATTTAGACTGGCATCGAGCTCCTATTTTTGGAATTAGTGTGTATTTTTATAGGTTCTACATTATCAAACTTGAAAAATGCCCACTTTAAGTTTTCTAGTATTACGCATCATGCAAGCGTGACTCAGTGCCTCGGGTCTATTGGTGGTCATGTTTGGTATCTTGGAGTGGCCAAGTCATCCGTTTTTTTTATTCAAGTGAGAACAAGGATGATACATGCAAGAAGATTGTGCAGTCACGTTCCAGTCATTCATATGTGCCTCCAGCCATTGAGGATGTCCAAGTTTTCAGGGTTGCAGGTTACAAATTTCTTAAGCTTAATCGTGGAACGTGGCACACTGGCCCTCTATTTAAGGCAGCTGCAATGGAATTTTACAATCTAGAACTGAGCAACACAAATGTGTTTCATATTCCCCTTTCCTTGGCTTGGCCACCGGCGAGTTACATGCATCTTAGTTCATTTACAATGCTCTCTATAGAACCTGGGAATTATAATTCATTTTTGTTTTTGCTTTCCTCTTTATTTTCTAGACTCTAATAACTTTTCAAGATCCTAACTCAATATAAATTTGGCTACAAAAATATAAGAACAAGTTTAAATTTTTTTCTTCATTTTCTCATTAATGCAGAAGGTAAATTTTATTTATTTAGACGTTGCGCTGGCTTATATGGCCTTTTTTATTCTATGTACAGGAGACTGATCATACCACGCACTCCTTTAAGAAGGACGATGGAGTGATGTTTGTAATTGACGATTAACTTCATAGTTTTATCTAGTTTCCAGCATTTCTACTGATTCTGCGTATTATATCATTAACACTTTGTTTGGTTTGAATGATTTGGGAAGGAGTGATTTAAGCGGGAATGATTCAGGAGAGATATAAATAATTTTCCTTGTATGTTTGTGTGAAATTAGGAAGGATGAATATAAGATAAAATCCGTGGGACTCACAGTATTGCATTTCCTTCCAACGTATACGTGATCTGGAACGGAAATTTAAGATTGCAATGTGCATTATTTTGTTTTCATCATTTTGAGTTTTTTTTAAAACTAAGTATCCAACTGTCAAGGGTATCTAACTTAATCAATTGGCTAGAAGACGTAAATCGTTATAAATTTTTTGATTTTGTCTTTAATTTCTACTAAAAAACTAAATATCTAAGCATTGTGATACACAACACAAGCTTTGCAACTTTTCAATAATTTTTTACCTTTTCATTAGAGAAAAAAAAAACACACTTATCCGGTCATAATTTTAAATTTAAAATAGTGTTTAAATTTAATCATATGGGTGAAATCATTTTTTATTATTTCTCATTTCTTTTCCTTCACTTTCCCACATAACCAAAACCTTTCAATTTTTTTTAAAAGGCAATATCCTTTCTATTTGTTTTCTGTCACTTTCATTTCCTTTCCAAAGTGTTACAAATGCCAAATGTCATATATATAGTTTCTGGGAATTTCAGCGTTGTTCTTTATATGGTGCTATTACCCATTAGTAGATTCCTATTTTTCCTATCCACATTTCTTATTTGCATTTTTCTAGTTGTCCAAAACAAAATCTCTAATGGCTTATTAATTAATAGAGTAAAAGAGGAACGCGAAGAGGTCAGTGAACATCTAACAAAAGATTTGAATTTGAATGCACTTTTAGGGAAAAATAAAACAATAATTTGACGTCGTTATAAAACTCTTTCAATATGACATTTATATATGATAATTGTTATATTTTAGTTATTTTTTGGATTCTAATGTTAGTACTTATATTTTGATTTTAGTAGTTTTCTTATAATTTTTTTTAATTCTAATTGTTTTATATTTTATATATTTATAAATGTTGTTGTTTAAATATGAAAGATTCATTCATGTATTTCGTATGTTTTAATAGTTATTTATTGGATTCAAAAAACAAGCCAAGATAATGGCAATGTTATTTTTGAAAAATTTAGAGTGACACTGACACATATTAGCAATCAACTCACCTGGACTAGTGAGATTACTTCAGCCTAAAGTAATCAGTTCTCCTGGACAAGTATAACTGGCATGGACGAGTGACATTACTTCAGCCTGATGTAACCAACTCGTATGGACTAGTTGGTCTGGCACCTCTTGCACCATGTCATTTAAAAAGTCATGCAAACTGACAAATAGGAGAGGAGAAATAGAGGGAGAACAACGCAAAATTAAGAGAGAAGAGAGAAAAGTAGAGCTGGAGTTCGAGCTGTAGAAAAGGGACCGAGGATCGCATCATTCATCATTTCTTATGTTGATCTTATGTTTTATACAATGATCGACTAGTTTCTCCAAAGGATTGACTATAATCTTTGTACCCTTATGTATTTCTTTTGATTGTGTGTATGTGAATCGTTGAAAAGTGCTCTTGTAATTTGAATTGAAAGAATTTCCTTTTTACATTATGTTGTTAGGAATAAAACATAACGTTTTGATTACAAATAACATGATATTATAATTGTAATGTTGGAATATTTACTTCATATGCGAGAAATCAATATTTTCGATAAATATTCTTAAGATTCTTGAATGCGAGGGATTAATTTGGGATGAATTAATGTGTGCATTAGTAATATTTAAAAATGATTCATATGTATTAATATTATTTGAATACTGAGAGTATGAACAATGAAATTCAATCCCATATTTCTCTTGAATTAATTAAACTCATTTTACTTGTTTTTGTAATTTTTATATTTCCGACACGCTAATTTTGTTATTTACGCTGTTTCTATTAAACCATGAAATTTCGATCAAATTTACTATACATAACTATTAAACTGTTTACTTTCACATGAAAAAATTGAATAATTAAAATCCATGTGGAGACAGTCTTATCAATACACAAATTTATAACTTGGTAACTTGTCACAACATTAATACGCTTGCTAATAATCTAATAATATATTACATGACAATTGAAGAGGTGCTCTTCATTTCTTTTTACATACAATGGCAAGAAGTTATATGACTTGTACATACTATAATTTTCCACAACTAAGATGATTCTAACAGGTTAAGAGGTGCTAATCATGAAACATTGATATGGTAGGGACTTTCATTTCCTGATATAAGATATATTTCCATATTAAAAAAGTGAAAATTCCACAGCACAGGTTAGCGAGCCTAATCTAATTTGTGTTAAGATTTAGCACAAGATAATTTGTTATTGTTTATAAGTTATTAATCTGCCAGGAAAGAGAAAAAACTAATACAAGTCATTGTTACATTAAAAAAAATGAAACGGGTACTTAGCAAAATTGTTAAATAATTAGCATTTACAAATCACGAGATAACACGTATTTTCTTCAATGAGATGAATTTACTCTATCATTAACCCAAAAAAAGAAAAAAATAATAATTATTTGAACGTTCTGTAGAAGTTGCTGTTCTATCTGGTAGTGTCTCCATAATGATTGTCATTACTCAGCTCCCATCAACTGCATAAGAAATTAACACAAAACTTCATTCATTAAGAGATTTTTATATTAAAAAATCAAAATTAAAAAGTATATGATTTTGCACGTGCCAAGGTAGTTAATAACTTAATATTCAACTACAGAAACCTATCAGTCACCTTGAATATATCTCCAAACATTCCCATGGGGTTCCTTCGCTGTACTCCAAAGAACCTCTCCGCAATATCATCTAGCATCTGAATCACAGTTTTGTCACATCAAATGCAGCACATGGCTTGAATTTTTAGTTTCTTGTAAAGAGAAAAATAATCACAAGATAACAACACAAGACTGGTAAGAACTTTCATAGAACAATAAGGACACCCAACATCTTTGTGGATCATTTGTTATTTGTTATCTACCAACAACAGAGAGGAAAACAGAGCAGATGACTTGGTATGTAAGTTATCTGACCTCATTGAGCGCAGGCTCCCTCTCAATACTTGGCTTAAATTTTGTTCTCAACATATTAAAAAGAGGCAAAGCATCTCTCTCCAACCTGGCACAACAAAAATTAAGGCATTGGCATGCAACATAATGGGAGCTCCAAACATTTGCAGCTCTTACAATAGAAAACTCTTCTTCCCATTAAACACGTCTGACATTAATCAAGTACATAATTTATTGCATACTACCATGAGCACTTTGCTTCACTTTTATTGAGGGGTAACTAATTGCTTATGTCTCTGTTCCTTTCCTTACAGCAGAATAAGGTGCTTAATTTTAGTTTGCTTTATTTTCTTTTGAAAGGAATCGAGCCATAATTTAATAACACAATTAACGCTCTTCCTATAAGTGAAGTTTTCATATAGATTAAATTCAGAAACAAATAAAAAATTAATTATTCATCAAATTATGTGCTTCCAGTCCCGTTAAATTGAAGTATTGTATGTCTGTATTTAGAACAGAAATTAATCAATCTATTGGTTGAGCAACATAGAAAACTTACGTTTGCAGAAGATAAGTGATGAATTGCATCAACTCTGTCTTAGGAAATGCAACCTCAGCTGATTCAGTTTGCTTCTTTATCTCTTCCATGAGTATGTTCGCATCTTTCAAATTACCTGAAGACAAGTACCTATCATGCAAGAAATGGGCAATTCCTCAGTTTCAAACCTTGTTGAAATTTGCATGGAATTACAGGTGAAAGACATTAACAAAACAAAACAAGGATTTTATAACAAGTATGTCAACATCATTGAAAACAGTGGATGCATGCCTCTACTCATCAATGATGATTAGTACAAGACAACTAAAGTAAAAAAATTCCTTAATTATCACTTAAGAGATAACAAAACAGGGAGTGGAGGACAGCTTAAGACTGATTGTATTATCTTATTTATTTTAAGTTTGTTTTATTTACAAGAACAATATCCTGATCTTGCATTCTAAGATCTTAATGGGAAGTGTTTGTTTTGACTTTTGACAATGAAGTGAATGAACAGTTGGTGCTAATACGTACTGCAATATACAAAACATATTTGAGCCAAGTTAAAATTGTTAAATGCACGTAAAAACAACAAAAATTTATACTGAGAAATATCTATGCACTACAGTTGTAATGCAATAAGCAAAAACATAAATTCATCCTAGTATAAATGCTTATTTAGGCATCATAAGCATCCTGGGTATTCAATATTCAGAAAATTTGATAATATTGCTAGGGAATTGCAAGAGAAAATTACATTTACCTTAAAACTGCCCGAGCAATGGCCAAATCGTCTTCACCAGGATAACACTACATTTGAAAAAAATATCAGTTGAACCTTCCCAAAACTATGCCAAAAATATCAGTTACCTCCTCCAATTAAATTTGAGAATCACCCAATAATATGACATAAATAAAATAATCCTAAGAAAAGTAAGATCAAAATTGTTTGGTATGCGTCCACATAATTTTGGAAAGTTGAGCCAAATAACTATGAATAAAAATAAAAAAAAGTTAGGAGGCTGACCTTGCCCAAAAAACTCACAAGAGTAGAAGCAAACTTCTTTGGATTATTTCCTCTCACAAAATGATACGTCACTTTAGACATATCCTACATATGAAACACATATTGATAGTCATTCACCACAAATAAAGGTCATAATAATTTTAATTTTTTAAAGGAAAGCAAAGCTTTTCACAGCATAAAGCCATTTCCATATCAGCCCAAAATTCAGACACATGACTTGCTCCAACAATCAATGCAACAGTATACTATATTTCTTCATGTTCTATTTAACTTAAGACTTTAGAGTATGTGTGAATGTGTGATTTTCATATATTTCCACTAAAGGGAATGATTTCAATTTATACAAGTGATCAAAGAGTAAAAAAGGAAACTAACTAATTACAAAATCAACCCTAATAAAAAGGAAATAATGGAAACAAATAAATTGATGATATTCCTAATAATTAGCCATTGATATTCATTGATTTTCTACACCCTCTCTCAAGTTGGGAGGTAAATATTGATCATTCCCAACTTGCCAATCAGATCTTCAAATGCTAGCTTACGTAGACTTTTGATGAGGATATCTGCAGTTTGTTCCTTGGTTGGAATGTATGTCATGCACACACTTCTATCATCAATTTTTTCCTTGATGAAGTGACGATCAACCTCAAAAACTGAACACATCTCCAAGATAGAGGACTCTGGTGCGCAAAGAACGACACCAAAAAACTAAATATTCTTCTTCTAACTCAGATGTTGCGGAAGAGCAGACAGAAACCTGTGACAGCAATGCGAGAACACCCGAGACTCAAATATCAGCAAATAGGACTTGAAACAAGCAGAGGAAGAGCTGACGAGTCACAGATTCCAACACTCCCCCTCAAGCTAAGGCTTACTGCGCTTTTAGCTTGTTACAAAACATTACCATTCAAATTGATTAGACGGTTGCTAAAAACAATTGGGATAAACTAATGGTCATGAAAACAATGGATTGAACTAGTAAGCAATTGCTGAAAAAGATGGTTCTTAACCAAATCGAACCCTAAGGACAGTAACTGAGCGAATGATTGGGACAATACCAATGCATCTGGGACAAAGACAGACGAGGCCATTGCAACTGGGACGAGGACAGACGAGGCCAGTGCAACTGGGACAACGACAGACGAGACCTGTGCAACTGGGAAAAGGACAGGGCCAGTATCTGGGACAATGACAGACGAGGTCAGTGCAACTGGGACAACGACAGACCAATCATTTGACCAAAGTAAATTCAATAGACAAAAGCTTAACCAATCATTTTCCCCAACATTCCTTCTACCATATAAATGGAATCAGGTTACAAAGGTGGCAAATTTGGTGGGTTGCTCTGACATGGTGCATTTGGCACCATAGGAATAGGATAGTCTTCCATAATGAAGATTTTAATGGCCAGAAGTTGATGGAGGATACTATATTTTTTTGCTGGTCCTGGCTCAAAATGGAGTTAGGATTTGATATCCCTTTTCATTATTGGTCTAGTAATATGAGAGAAAGTTTTGGTTTTCAGGGGAGGGTTTAGCATGTATTTTTCTCCTTTTGACCTAGTCTAAAGACAGAACTTTGCTGGCTTATTTCATGTTTTTTTTTCATGCTTTAAGCCACCTCTGTTCTGCTTTTGTTCTTGCTAGGATGTATACACAGCAGTACTACTTGTACTGTGTTTATTATCTCTATTAAATATAATTATTTTTGCGGATAAAAAAGAAAAAAAGTAGAAGCCATAACTCAAGGCTCATCCACTTAACAAAAGCAAACATTCTTAACCACCAAATGACAAATGCTTAACCACCATAAAGGCAGAAGCAACAAAGCTTAACCATCAAGAGCAAAAGCTAAAATATGATGCTTGACCACTCAAGACAGAAGCAAAAACAACATCTCAATGCTTAACCATCAATACCAGAAGCTAACAACAATGCTTAACCACCATGGACATAAGTTGTCTTCAAAGAGGACTAAATCCAAACACCGCCCAAGTGATTGAACCAAGAACGCAGAAAGCAGAAATAGACAAACTTCGATGGAACAATCCGTATTCGATGGTTGCCAGAATCGCCTTTCATGGTCAAGAAGGGAACAATATTTTGGTGACAGATTGAAGAAGCAGAGAATGGAGAGGCGAAGGATTACCAGTCTGAGCCACGACAATGACAGGCGAGGCAGATTGTTGGCCTGCCCGAAACTGAAGGAAGTCAGGATAGTCAGAGGTAGAAATAGTGACATCCGCAGGAGAGTCATGGCTGGCACAAGAGGTAATGCTGGTGACTTGGACAACATTAGCTGATTTTGATTGCTCTTGTGCTTTTTTGCGACAGTCGGCTTTAATAGTAGCCATAAGAGATTAGCCAAATAGGAATAAAAGGATCCATACAGAACCAAAAGAAGGGTGAGCGGAAGCCAAACAAAACCAAATAGCGCCAAACGCAGCCAAATACGGCATGAACGGTGTCGCCGGATGGAGGCGAGTGCGGCGGAGGTGTCGCCGGAAGGTGGGTCACCAGAAAACGGCGTCACCCACCAAAAAGGTGACGGCGTGTGAGTTTCACGCGCGAAGGGACAGTGGCACGTGAAGGCGCGTGCGGCGAAGAAGTAAGGGATCAAACCCTATGCTTTCACTACGAAGTCTCTCTTTGTGGGTCATACGCCAAGGATTTTGGACAGGCCTTTTGAAGATCGTAATATTATTGAGATTATCACTACTCTAGCACATTTGAGAGCTGCAATTTTGTTTTTCTTGGACGTCTCTGGGTCTTGTGGTTACAGTATTGCTCAGCAGGCAGCACTGTTTCACAACATTAAGTCTTTGTTTATGAACAAGCAGTTGATTATAGTCTGCAACAAGACTGACTTGCAGCCACTGGAGGGGATATCAGAGGAAGACATGAAGTTGGTCAATGAGATGACACTTGAAGCCTTGAAGACTCTAGTTGGTCAAGGAGGTGAGCCTACAGACAATAACAGTGTATTGTTGACCATGAGCACTTTGACAGAAGAAGGGGTAATTGCAAAGTCTCGTGACCAGAAGGAAAGGCCTCCATGTATTCCTCAAGCAGTTTTAGAAGCTAAAGCAAGAGAAAAAACTGAAAAAGGATCTGGAAGAGGCAATCAAGCACATGATGGGTCAAATCAAAAGTAAAGAAGAAAAAAACTGTCGTGACAGCGAAACTGAATTAGTGGAAAAAGAATTGGGGTAACAAGAAAATAAAAAACTAATAAAGATTGAAGAAAATGATTCTCTCATGGCAACAAAAAATAATTTTGTTTGTGATTTTCATATATGTTCACTAAAGGAAATGATTTCAATTTATACAAGTGATCAAAGAATAAAAAAGGAGACTAATCAAAGAGTAAAAAAGGAAAGTAACTAATTACAAAATCAATCTTAATAAAAAAGAAATATAAAAACATATAAAATGATGATATTCTTAATAATTAATCACTGATATTTCTTGATTTTCTAGATAATATACTTAATTAGCCTCTAAGTCTCGTATTAACTGCTAGATTCAAGGAAAATTAAGAGTAGAAATAAGAATAAAAAACCAATTGCTGCCCTCTTCCAAAAAAAAATTGTATCCTGCCCTAAACCAACTCTACCCTATATGAGGTCCCTATACACCGCCCTTGAAAGTATCAGCTTAAAACATCAACCACTAAAATAAACAAGAAAGGAGAAGAGTCTCCAAGCCCGACTCCCGGATTACCTTACAAAAATGTCACTCACCATCACAGAGAATGTAGCAGTCGGGAAACATCCAATAATTTCATCATCTCTATCTAGTACCAAAACCCTTTCTATCAATAACATGGTTTCAGAAGCCATAGCTCACTCACTCATAAGCTTTTTCAAACCCAATTTGAAAATAAACCTAATGTTCAGAGAGATGACCTTCTAGTCTGCTACAATTTGCAAATAAACCAATTTTGAACCTTGGCAATTTCTTCTTCTCATCTCATTCCCAGTTTTCTTTAATTTTAACAGCTACCTATTTACTTGGCTAACAGTATTAAAAAACTCTTCCCATTAAAACCACCAATGTTCCCAGCCAGATATTTCCTTAATCCCTTCAAATTCAAAATCTTATATAGCACCTAAATAACTAACAATTTGCTCTCCAAACATCCACACCATGACTTCCAAAATTCCCCTTATCTTCATGTACCCAGTGCACCAAAAAAACCTAAAGTTAGCCCACTAAATCAATGTTTATTAAATGTTGAAACAGAAAAGCCTTTACATATCAACAATCATGTTTTTCTTCTACAAAAAAATCAAAGATAAGAAAAGTGTCATAGAGATGTTGATTTAAAAAAAAAGGTGGAAAGTACATAAATTCAAGAAAAACCATTGTGAAACTCACCACCTCAGGACTTTCAGAAAATATGTACTCAGCTAGCATGATGTGCAGCTCTGGAGATCCATTATTATTTACTCCATGTTCGGCGGACCACCTGAATACAATAGCAGAAAAGATATAAATGTTATTTAGAGGAACAAATTATCATAATAAAGAAAAGGGGTGACCTAGTGCACAAGGTTCCTACCAAGTGGATTTGGGGAGGGTAGATATATGCCCCTCATGTGGAGAGGCTAATTATAATATTATATCCAGTTAGAAGGGTGCTTCCCCTCCCAAAAAAAATAACTTTGTAAAGACACTAGTTAAGGAAACTTAAAAAAAGAATAAAAAATATCAATATATAAATAATTTAACACTTGTATTTTTGAATAATTGGAAACAGCTAGTGAGTGGGTGTTCTTTAACTTATAAGAAGAAATAATCACTTATTAGCAACTTTCAGATTTTTTTTTAAATAAAACAATAATCTCCCACAAATCAATTACTAAACATGTACTTAGTTAATAGTGTATCAAATCTTCTTTAATTAGTGACAAAGTTACTCATTAGCAAGACACTTTTTTTATTTAATCACTTCTTCAAGTGCTCTTTCTGTATGGCCAGCCCAATTTAAACAATCAAGGTCCATCTCCGCTAACAACAACAACCACCAAACCTCATCCGACCAAGTGGGGTCAGCTATACGAGTCAATCAACACCATTAGGACCTAGCTTCCTACACATTCAACAAAAATATAGTATGCTTATGATTTGGGATGTTAGCAACCTTTTCTTTTTCGCATGTACCACATCAGCTTATAAATACAATTAAAAAAATTGTATGCAGCAATTTTTTCTTTCACCAAAACCAGAAAATCAACATGCTAGAGCGTAAAGAAAGAAATGACAAATCACCACTATAAACACCAGATCGGTGTCAAAAAAAAAAAAAAAAAGACAACAATATTTGGCATTTACTTGCAAAGAAAAGAGAGGGAGCATGGTAAATGTAAAATATAATCTAGATTATTTTTAATTTGTGTTAAGTCTCACTTGATAGCAGCTTTTAAGAATGAGGAGCAGCCCTCAACACGTGTCTTTGCACTTCCAATGTTTTCCGAAAGCTGCTGCATGTCATCGACATCCCATAGGTTTTGTGGCAATGAAACCCGAGGAAATGATTTGTAGATTTTCTTGAGACGTTCTACCATTAAAATTTATAAGTAATTAGTAATAACAAGGACTGTTTCATCGTTAAATACTACATGAATCCAAATAAAGAATGAATGTTTTTATGCAAGTCCATGATAATTACCGAATTGAAAAGTCAACATGCAATTAAAAAAGAAGTAAGAATAATTTACATTGCATCACAAATAAACCCGCAAAAAACAAATAATGGCTGACAAAAACAAAACTGTAAAAGACAGGATAAGAACGCACCAAGCATTTCCTCATTGTAAGGAATTTTCCCTTTCCCTAATGTCTCCACAAACAATAAAGCTAACTCTGCTCCACAGGTAACCTTAAGAGAGAAAATCAGTGTTAATCTTTGCTGTTTGTCAAGTGTACTGTATCTTTTTTTATCATAAATATAAATATTTTAACATCAGAAATGAATTTTTAAAATAATGTAAACTTATATAGAAATGTGGAAAGGATTCTTTTTTTCACTTGATGGCAACAATGAACAAAATATTAATCACTCTAAATGCCAGAGCCAGACTAAAGACTATAAAGTTGACAAAAGTATATCTTGAAAGACATTGAAATAGAAAATGTAGAACCTGCCCATGAGACAATTGAATGCACGCTCCTGAATGTAGGATATCTAATGCTTCAGAGTACCTCTGAGCAGAAACATATCTGCAGCAAAGCATGTATGCTACATTTATGTCTACAACTTATCTGATGAGTATGCATTAGTTAATGCAGTTGTAGACCAAAATAATAAAGCTTGACAAAAAGAAATTCTGAGGTTCATAGATCTACAACAAGCATGGATTTATGGATGATAAAAGGAGAGAACATTTTACATATAAATAAATATAAACAGAGAAGCAAAAAACGAGATGTTCCAACTTCAAGAGCAAAGGGTAACATGTACCATTAAAGAAACCAGAAAATAAAAAATACATAAAAAAAACTAGAATAAAATATTTAATAAAGAATCCTATATGTCATATATTGGCAAATAACCAAGGTGATCAATGGCAAATGACAGAAGGCCAAAATTACACCATATTAACATGCCACTGCAGCCTATGGCACTGCCATAGCAAGTCTCCCTTCACAAATCACCAATGGCGGATGGGTCAAAAAACGCCACATGTTACGGCAGAGCTATAAGCCAATAACTGTTATTTAACAACATTGCAAATAACCTTGCCTTCTTTACTCCTAAAACTCTAAATCCAGACAAACTCAGTATTCACCAAAATGCAACACTGCATTAAAATTATGGTATCGCTATCCTCTATGCTAAATCCTCTATCGCGTCAATGCTAAAATTGTTCTTCTCAGGAGCCCCAAATGATAAACTATGCCTCACTATTTCACTAATATGATATTCCTAGTTTGTGACTTTTACTATATGAGCTAATTTCATAAAGCATGCAGTAGTAGACGAAAGAAATACGTATGCAAAAACTAACTACTTGTGATTTAAAGTAGCATCGAAGATCCAATGAAGAATACATCGTAGACAGTGTACATTTCTCTTGAAGAATAGGTAACAGGAAGAAACTGTGTAAACCTGGTACTAACGGATTTGTACATTTGCTGAGCTCCATAATAATTTCCATCGTTTACAACTTTCTCCAATTTGTCAATATTCTGCACTTCCAAACACAACAATCATGCTATTTTACAAAAAAGGAAAATACATATAATAAAGCAGATGCACCTCTAATAAGAGTTCATATCACAAAAATTTGCATATCTTTGAAATAAAAACCTCAGAGCTCACCAAGAAAAACAAAATCCTCATAAATAAATAAATAAAAAATAAAAACACTAATTTTCCGAAGGAATAAACTAAGAAGCACCATCACTGATAAGTCAAAACACATTAATTTTCAGCCAATGCAAAACAGAAAATTATAATATCGTTCGGGCGATTTTTTTTATTAAAAAAAGAAGAAAATCGTTTTGTTTAGATGAATCTGGAAAACAAAGATGCAAAGTTGATGGATCGCAGATTTTGCGTACCTCCTGGGCGGGAGGTAGTTCGGCTCTTCTGGATCTCTGTCGCGACATAACGAAGACGACGACGCTCTCTTCGTGCTCTTGCGAATGAAAAATTAAAAATGGGAAAAAGGAAAAAAAAATAAAATGACGTATTTATAAAAGAACTGTTTCGAGAATATTGACTTTCTTTAGGGACCGAATTGAAAATAAAAATGTTTTCTTAAACAACCTCAAAGGTTAGGGATAAGGAATAATACGAAGATGAGTAGCAAAGGGTTGCTGAGAGGAGCTTCGTTAACTGCAAACGCAGTTTGGCATAGAAGCAGTTTCTCCCCAAAGGTAACGGTTAGCGTCCACCGCAAGTTGGTGAAATTTCGGAGCTTCTCATCAACCACCACTTGCTCCTCTCTTCCACCCCCGGATTTGCCTCGTTTGGCAAAAACTGCTCAAATTTCACTTACCCCAAACGAGGTCTTTCTTTGCTTTCTGTTATTTCATTTTCTTTCAAACTATTAATGTGCTTTTTGTTATATATATTTCAAATATTCATAAAAATGTTGTTGCAGGTTGAAGAAATTGCTCCCAAAATTCAACAAGTTATAGAATGGTAAGTCAAAACCTCTCTATCTTGTAATATCAAGTCCTCTAGGTCTTCTTACACCTTATTTAATGAGATTTACTCGTAATTTTTCAGTTCTCAATAAATAAATTTTGATTAATAGTACAGAACAATAGAGAATGTGTTAAAAGAAAGAGTATGTTAAAGTATATGTGTTGATAACATGAAATTTTGATTACCATTGAACACGTGGATCAATTGACGTGTGGTTATTCCAGCTTAACCAGTGGTTTTGACTTTGAGTTCGAGTCTTGGGCATACAGCTACATATTGCCTCCAATAAAGAATCCCTATGGATTTTTGAGGCCTAGCATTTTGTTTCTGACTTAAGATTTTGTTTTTTTTTTTTTTGGTGAAGATTGTTTTTGCAGTGAGCAAAACTTTTGAATTTGGATTGAACTGTCTTGTGTGGCAGGTTTGGACAGCTGCAGGGTGTTGATCTTGAAAGTGTCGAACCCTCGATCAGAGCAGGTTCTCTATGAACATATAATGTCACTTTCATCATCTATCATGACTATCAATGATTTCATATCCTTACTTTGGATTTATGTACTGTTTGATTACATTATACCTTGATGCCAGAACATGTGAACCTTGTTTTAAAATGCAGAAACCAGAAAGCAAGTTCTTTCATCTTCTTTTGACTTGGGGACTTGGGAGGGTTGTAAACTGTTTTGGTTTTACATTCTTTCAGCTGAGAATGCATTGTTAGTGTGTTTGTTTTATGCTAATCCTCTTTTTGAAGGCACATCAAACGTCAAATCGTCAATCCCATGCTCACGGATTAATTCCTGGTCCATTTTAAGTGGTTGACATCTCTCAACAGATATTCTTCCATATACATAGGTTTAGGGATCAAACTTCTGACTCATGCATAAGTCACATGGTTATTTGTCAACTATACCAGATCACATTGGTACACTGCCATTCACTGAGAAATGCCCGTGATATTGCTGCCTTACACTATAACAAATCAATACTTTGCCACTTTGGCAAATGAGCGGTATTATCCATTTCTAGTCATTGCTTTCTTATACTTCAACTTGGCATGCCAGTTTGTCCAAATTGTTTGGGTTGGTTGTCTCTCCTCTATACTTTTTCATAAACAACTAAGGGAACCATACCATATCTATGTTCAAGTGATTTTCAGTTAATTTGTCTCTGTACAAATTTTTTATGCTCATGAGTTGTTTTACACTTTTACATGACTGGCCGAAAGCATCATTTGCTCATTGATTTGGCTTCACATTTTTATTCGCATATTCTTTCTGTGTTATCTGTAGAGACTGAAAACAATTTGCGTGATAATGTTCCTGAAACATTTGACCATAGGTGAGTTGGTTGTTCATTAATTTGTCAATTGGACATAATTGGAAAACTTATGGTGCTAACAGAGTGGTGTATTCTTGGCAGGGACGCCTTGATCGCTTCTGTCCCGAGCTATGAGGAGCCTTATATTAAAGTTCCGAGGGTCTTAAGCATGGACTAAAGTTAAAATTGCTTAGACGAGTTATTTAGTAGATGGAAAACACATTCGGACTATTTTATTTTGTACTTTGAAGTTTGAATCTTTGTGACCCAGCTCTTATTTTGAATTTTTATGAGGGAATTCAGTTCGGCCCGTGAACTCTGCTCTTGCACTAAGTTTTGTTTTATGAATTTTCGCAATTTTTTTCTTCCGTAACGTGATATCATGGGGGAATATTTACAATTCTCTTAAATTTTAAATGGAGAAGGGTACCACACAAAACACAAAAAATAAAATGTAGTGTATATTCATAAATACAAATTACGAGTTGGACTATAAATAATCTCCATGGCCTCTTCGTCACGCCTTTACTTTTCTTTTTAAGCTTGTTACTGAGTTTTCATATTACATACCTTAGGTTCAGTATCCAACTAGCTTTTGTCTCTTTTATTTAATAGCACAAATTAATTTATTATTGTTGCTGTGATTCAAATTCATAATTAAACCTTCATTCATTTAATATTAAAAATTTCAGTTACCATGAACATTTCATCTCACTTGAAATGGAAACCTCCACTCAATTAGTAGTAATATCTAAATTTTCACTTGCCTTAAACACCTCATCTCACTTGTTTCGCTTTGCATTTAACTAAGCCCCGTCTTGTGCCACTTATGCTTTTGATTCTCGAATGTTTTGTATAATACAAATTTGCGTGCATAGTATTTCATTCTGCCCATATTTCTGTTGGGCAGGTCTTCCCAATTCCACGTAAAGGTGCAATGGGTATCGGGAAGGCTCAAATCAACATTTGTGATGGTTGGTCATGTGGACTCTGAGAAGTCAATCACCATTAAGGAACTCAATAAGCCTGTTGCAGAGAAACAAATTGCTGAGATGAACTTAACTGCCATATATAAGGCATGACCTAAAAAAGGGAACCAGAAAATAATGTTGACAAAATAATCTGGGACCTTAATAAGTAATATATATGTCAGTGTCAGTCTGTAAAACGAGGCTTGTTTTCCTAATGGTGTGCATTTTACTTTTAAAATCACCAACTAGTGCAATTTTTAGAAAATTCACAAACGTAAGATAATTTTCATGTACAATAATGATCGCAATAAGATTTAAATCTAAAATTTCATGCATAATATCTCAACTCCTACCATTAGACAAATTCTAGTGGGTTCATTTACAAATTTTTTTATCAATAAATATTCATTGGTTGTTTTTATTAAAAATTCCAAGTTGGTGAGATTCAAACTTATTACTTCTCTACTTTTCTTTTCTCCTTTTACTTTTTCTCAACTAACTAGGTTAATCTTATTGTAACAGAAAAACTGTTTAAAATAAAATAACACGAGTTGGATGTTACTTCTATACCGATGGAGTAAAATTCCTTCCACGCAGGGTTGACACTGCAATTATTTTAGGTGTCTCAAAAATCATGAACTAGGTATTTCTACAATATTTTGTTGCCATCATCTCTTAGGCGGAACATGTGAAATTCCTACTGCTATTTGTAGGATTTAGCTTCAAAGAAACATAAATGGCTGTTCCAATATAATATGGATGCTTGAAAGAGACTTTAGTGACTGCAGATATTTCAAGCGTATGTGTGCTCTAGCTGCAAAATTTCGGATCATCACTATAGCTAGTAGTGCTATTGAACTGTCTCCTTCAATTATAATGATGGCTGAATGGCTTATTCCCACAATTTTTTTAAATAAAAAAAATCTTATTTATTATTGTGTTCATTAACTCAGAATTATCAACCAATCATTTAATGAGTAATATGAGTTTTTTTCCTACAAGGGGACCTAGAGGCTGAATATAAAAATCTAATATCAACATAGTGTAATATGGTTGATAATCTTGTCTCTTAAACATGTGATTTTGATTTCAGATGTATGTGTATAGAAAAATGTGTTTGGAGAAGTCAATCCCTTAAATATATCTCATAATTTTGATAGATTAGTTTTTAGTTCTCGATCAAGAGATAACTGATTAAAAAAAAACTAAAAATCTAATTTTAGCTACTTAATCTATGGCAATAATATTTGATGAAGCACAACCTCGATCTACTTTAAAGCAAGCCCAATGGAGAAGCATACACGATATACATTGACAATCAAGCCTAACTTGTCTCTCCACTGTCAAGAGTCTGAGTCATGTCCCATCACTTTGGTGCCCTCACTCGAGTTACAAGCTAGCATTACACAGCTTAGCTAACTTATACACATGTCAGAGACTTATAAAGAATCATAACTTATCCATGCTTGAGTTGGGAGTTGTCTAAAGAGTGTTGCAATGGTTTACATGAATTTTTTCCGACAAATAATATTAAGAAAGACGTGAAACTGAAATTCCAAAGTTCATTTAACCTTGATCCTAGCTCAAGATACACGTCATTGATGAAATAGAAATGGCAATAAAACTTAAATATTTTTTTTTTAACTTACGAATTTATAGTAGTTTTAAAAGTATTTACCAAAATGTTATTGTCAACCGCGCCTCACCTTTGCGTGACTCATTCTGTCACTAATTCAGTCGCTAACATCTTTTGTGACAAAATATTGGATATGACCACAATATTCTGTCGTAAAAAGTGTTAGCGACTGAAATAGAGATCGAAATTGGACGTATTTTAATTTTTGACGTAAAATATCATTTAATATTATTAATTGTTATTTTTATCTAATTTTTAAATCAATCTTCATCATAGATATGATCTTCTTTACTTTTTTTTTAATATTGTTTTATTTAGTATATTTTTTAAAATTTATATGATTTTATTTAATATATTCTAGATTTTTGGTATATCTAATTTTTAATATATTATTTTATTTTATATATTTTTTAATATTATTTTATTTAATATAATTTCTAAATTTTTATACAGTTTGTTTAATATTTTTTGGATTTTTTATATAACTAACTTTTAATATAATATTTTATTTAAAATGCTTTCTATATTAAAATATTATTTACAAATTAAAAAAACAAAAATTTTCAATTTTTTTTAAAAAAGGTCATGACTTCACAGTCGTAAATATATTTACGACTTTGAAGTCGTATATTAATAATAATAAAAATTCAAAGTTGTAACAAAAATTGATTTTAAAGTCGTACGTTTAAAAAAAAATTATACTGTAAATTTTTAAACGATTTTCAAAAATTGAAAAAAATTATACTGTAAATTAAAAAATTGATTTTAAAGTCATACGCTAATTTCAGTTTAAAAAAATTATACTGTAAATTTTTAAACGATTTTCAAAAATTGAAAAAAATTATAC